>CM018691.1:110970957-111570957 GCA_009363875.1 Mikania micrantha
ACTATTGCAATATATGAGATTTGTCTCACACCGGTATATGGTAATTGATGTGAGGAGCTCTCTCACCTATTAAACTAGTCTTTTGGGTTGAGTTCTCTTGTTTGGCCTGTAACATCATGACACGTGCAAACGAGTACATATAGAATGTTAACGCATACACATCTATGAATTTAAATTCAAAGAAATAAGATAGTGCTAGCATTAGATGTGGCAATTTATACCCATGTCAAAGGAAATGGGTTGGTTTGGATAAACAATTGTAGTATAATAGATTGAAATGAATAAATCATAATATTGAATGGGTTGAGATGGGTAGCACCTAAACACAATGTGGGTCAAGACGGTAAACAAAAAAGTACGTAAATGCAATGGATTCAAACATTTAAGAATGATTAATAACATATTTGATGATAAATCACTAAAAATTATCCAAATGAACTATTTGTTTACTTATAACACATCTTAAGTTAAACTAAATTGATGTTTTTAAAAACAATCCATTTAGACTCGAACTGATTTTGCTTAAAACTCGTTCTAACCCGCACCCATCCTGACCTGAACCCTTTCTGACCCGTTACCCCAACCCGACCCAACTGCCCATTTTGTCAGGCCTAGCTAGCATCAAATGAAAATGAAATGTGATACATTTATAATTGTATTAATTGCAATTTATATATTTTTCACATAATGCAAAAAAACATCATGTATAATATTATGGCCATATTTCATGATGTCTTAAAAGTCATATTAATATTACTTTTTTATTTATAACTTCACTAGGTTAAAACATGTGTATTACACTGATTAAAAATTTGAATTTTAAAATTGTTTGCTTAAAATAACATAATATATATTTTTCAAATACATTTTATAAAAAATAAAGAGATTGATTTATTATTTGATCATATTATTTACCAAGTTAAATAAAATCATTAATTTTTTTAATAGGAGATTGAAGATAAAAAAATAAAAGTTAATAAAAAGATGATATACAAATATTTATTAGGAGAGTGAGGCGGGAAAAAATAATCTTTAAGTGATCTATAAAGTTGACACGATACCAAAACTTTTTTTTATTATATAGTATAGATATAAATTTTTGTAATAGAACACAATTTATTAAGAAATTAAAATGAGTGGTTATTTACAGAGAATCCGAAAAGTTTTTGATGTCACGTGAAATTGGATTGATGGTTGGGAATCATGTAATGCGCATCGAATACACCTTGTTTCTCCAATTCATTGCATCTCAGTAATCTCTCTCTCTCTCACAACTTAGAAAACTTTGTTGGCGATGGCGATAGAGAAGGGTGTAAACGAACCAAGCAATTCGTGAAAAACTCGAGATCGGATCGGTAAAAAGTCCGAACAAGCCGAGCCTTAACGAGACCGAGACCGAGCCCGAAAGCATGGCTCGTTTAGTTATCGAGTCCGAGCTCGAGCTTTACATATCGAGCTCGAGCCGGCTAGCGAGCCTTAACGAGCTTTTTGTTTATATAATTTTTATTTATTATATTAGGTGTTTATTTATAAAATTAATTATTTTATATAAAATTTTGATAAATAATTTAAATCAAATATTTTATGTTAAATTTAGAAAATTAATTATATATATAATTAAAATATAATTATATTAGTAATTAAAGTAAATAAATTAAATAAATAAAATCTAAACGAGGTCGAGCCTAAAATTTTCTAACGAGCCGAGCTCGAGCTCTAGCCTTAACGAGATCGGGATCGGCTCGGCTCGGCTCGTTTACACCCATAGCGATAGAGTGAGTGTGGTGGTCGAATGTCACAAAGGCATCAACAATGGTATTGGAGATTGATAGAATCGATATAATTTCCAACGCGAAAAATGCCCTTCTCATTTACGCATTATATAAAAGAATACAATGTTAACACTTGACACCCCTAAATATACAAATGTTGCAAACGTGAATTTGCTCCAGCTAGGCAACTTGCTAAGGTTATTTGTAATCATCACCTCTTTTTCACTTCACGTAGACGTCACGTAAACAACTATTCACATCATCCCCTCTTCACATACACGTATGTAACCATCACCCACTCACTCCAAGACTCCTATTTTCCCTCTCATTCTCTACTACAAAAACCCTAATAAAAAACTTACGAAGAAAACAAACGGGCTACAATTGAAAAGGGAAGAAAGTGCATCTTATTAAGGTCCGGGTTCAAACCTAAGAAGGCGAGAGAGTTTACGAATTTATCATATTCCTGCTTATTTGAAGAGTACGGTCTCACAACGATTGAAAAATCGACCTTCGTTACATCGCCCTATTCCAGGTAGCTAGCACGCGAATATCTTTTATCGTTTAAAAAATTGTAACCTGATTTATAATCAAAGTATATAACTTCTTTATTAATCTTATTATCTCTTGTGATCAATTGTTTGTTATTATTATTTAGCTTTTATATTACATAGAGATAAAATAGTTATAAAATGGATTCTAGCCTAATAGTTACTCCTTGACTTTTTTTTATAAGAGGTATTGGAATGGAGTCTCGCCAAGAGCAAATATTGCTATAGGTTGAGCTATGAAGTTTTCCTAGTTGTATGTTTCGCTTTAGGGGGTGGGTCAGGCTGCTAAAATATGTTCTTTAGAAGAAATTGTGATCTATTTTCCAAGGTAATCCTGAGTGACCAGACATTTGTTGTAAAAAAAAAAAGATAATAGTTAGTTTTTTAAGTAATGTGATCACATATAAACCTATTGAAATTATCAATTCTTTATCTAAAACGGATTGTTTTATTCTAATTATTCTCTTGTCTCCTTATAGACGGGTTTTATGGTTGGGCTCTCACTTGTTCTCCTTCTTCAACACCTCAAAAGTTCGCTCTCTTCAACTGCTTTTAACTTCATTTGTATGTTAATCCACATTTAGGCTCTTTTGTCTCTGTTTAACAAAACAGGTTACAATTAAAAATTATCTTTTCTAAAGATGTAGAGTTTATGAAATAATGTATACGTTTAAAGATACTAAATTTATTAGCAAAAAATACCAATGACTAGGAGAATAAATATATAGAGAACACTAAGATGGTGTCTAATAGCCTCTTAAAGATTTAATTAAGAGATTATATCTGAATCGCTTAGATTTTGTAACTATTTGGTGCACTAAAAAATAATTCTGAACTAATCAGCCAGCCTCTTAATTATTAAGTTTTAAATAGTCTGAATAATTCAAGCATCTTATTGGCTTTGTATCTAACCAAACATTTTTTATATTAATCAGCTACCCAGTGGCAATATCGAGGCTAGTGCACGGCTTATGTGAGGCCCTAAGGGGCTGTTTGGTAGCCTCTTAATGGTTCCATTAAGACGCTACCTCTTAACCGTTCAGCATTCAGTGTGTTTGTTTGAAATAAATTAACCTCTTAATCAAATATGGATCTTATTAAGGGCCTGGGGGGCCCCGCCCCCCTGTTTTTCCGGTCACAAGGGTCGATTTAGTAGTATTTTGTCGGAAAATCTTTTGGTTCCCTTCATTTTCTTTCTAAAAATCCTTCGGCCCCCTCCGAGCTTTTTTTTAAGCTCCGTCACTGCTCTTAATGATTCAGTTCAACACTTAACCATTCAGCACCAATATCACGCTGAATAAAAAATACATAACCATTCAGATGTACAACCAAACAGTCTTAACCGATTCAGCACTTAATGGTTCGGATCCTCTTAACCATTCAGTACTTAATGATTTAGACTCAACCAAACGACACTTAAGTGAGGTTGACACATAAAAAATGTGCTAATAAGGAAATAAACTCTCTCAAGGTAAATGATGACCTTAATTAAAGATTAATTCATTTGACAGATGCTTTATCTTTTAAAATAAAAGGTTATGAGTTCGATCATATATAATAATGTAATTTAGGGGCTGTTTGGTAGCATCTGAATAGGTCTGAATCTGAATGGTTCAGATTCAGACTGTTTGTTTGGTGCAAAAAAAGCACATCTGAATGGGGTGAATGTTTGAATGATTCAGACTTGAAAACAAGTCTGAATGAGAAAGAAGAGAAGGAAAGAGGGTTTGAGGCTTCTTCTGATTCAGCCGAAGGTCCCGATCTTAATCATTCAGCCGCAGAACGTCAAGCCGCCGACTCCGTCGCCGACTCCACCGCCGCTCCCGGCCGCTCTGACCACCGCCGCTACGACCGCCGCTCCCCCCGCCGCGTCCCTACGGCTTCTTCTTCTGCCCTCGCGCCGTCGCCTACGGCTTCTTCTTCTGCCGCGACCTATGACCGTGAATCACAAACCGCCGCCCGTCGCCACCATCACCGCCCGTTGCCACCGCCCCGCCCTTGCCGTCGCAACCCACGACTTCTCTCGGATGATGTTCTTGTGTAGATCTAAATGATTTGTACCAGATCTGAATTTTGGGTGTTTTAGGTTAAGAAAAGAGGGTACAAAAGGGTTTTATTCAGACGTGTAACAAAAAAAAAGATTTTTTATTTTATTTTTATTTTCATTCAGATAGGCAACCAAACAGTCTTAATCGATTCAGCACTTAATGGTTCAGACCCTCTTAACCATTCGAACATCTTAATCATTCAACACTTAATAATTTAGACCCAACCAAACGGCCCCTTAGTTTGGATAGTTTAGGAGTTGTAATATAATTGTCATAAAAAAAATAAATACATGTGTAGAATAAAAGGTTGCAAGGCTTTGTCATTTAAGGCAAACTCAAGCATAAGTTGAAAAAAATTGTTAACTAGTCAAATTTGTCAGCTGAAAACAAATGATTTACCACTATATTAAATAAACTATTGAACCCCAAAACTTTAGTAAGGTTAGTTAGGGCAATGTTATAAATGAGGAAATAGAATTCTTGTATAAAAACAATGTGTGAGTCTACTTGACCCACCTACAGAAAGAAAATTGTAGGCTCTTGTGGGTATTAAATCAAATATAAATACACTTGTTGAAATAGATAGATATAAAATTATGTTTGTTGCAAAAAAGGATATAGTCAAAAGAGTGGATAGACTTGATGAGTCATTCTCTTCATTTGAGAAAACAATTATTGTTAGGTGTGTGTAATCAGTGTAATGATAAACAGTTATAACTTTTTTAAGTAAATTATCGATAAGACAATTTAATATATTTAATATAATATAATAACTTAATGATAATAAAACAAAAACAAAAAAACAAAACATGGTAAAATTAGTTGATATAATTACTGTGTTTAT
Source organism: Mikania micrantha (assembly GCA_009363875.1). NCBI lineage: Eukaryota > Viridiplantae > Streptophyta > Magnoliopsida > Asterales > Asteraceae > Mikania > Mikania micrantha. The sequence goes on from CM018691.1 coordinate 110,976,173, forward strand.
AACTTTTTTATTTTTAATATATATACACGGAGGAAAGCCAAATAAGAATAAATGTTTGCTTAAAAACAGTAAAAACTAATATATTTTTGACTTGTGATATTGCTAAATAATAATAATAATAAATAAATAAATAAAATATAGAAAAAAGTTAATTATTTTTAAAATTTTCTGAGCCGGGGACTCTCACGAAGCAGTCTCTCTACCACATTGGGTAGAGGTAAGATATGTGTTCATCTCTCCACCCAGACCTACAAAGTGAGATTACACTGGGTACATGTTGTTATATACTCCTTATCAGGGTACTTCTCAAACTTACCATCATAGATTAATCTAATTGAAAACAAATTTTCATGATTCATTGTAAACAGAATACAACACAAGTCGTTAAAATAACTTAAACAATTTTAAAAAAAATTTGGAATTTATGTTGCTTAATAAAAGCCTAATCCAGTCACCATAAGCCTCATATGGTTCGAACTGTTCTTCGGTGCAGAGCTACAAATGAACCAAATATAGAAATCATCCATGCTTGTAGCAACGATGAAGACAATCCATAAGTTAACATGGTCGGTCGTCTATGAAAGATTAGGTGCCATGTGCGAATACTAAAAGTTGGCCCATGTGTGTGTTTAGTAGTTAGTTTGTAAATAAATATGACGTAAGTTAATTTGGTTTTTTTTACCTAAATTTTAAATTGTAATGAGTTATTGGGTCAAATGTTTAATGAACAAGTTTTTTTAGCTTATATAAAATTCGTAATTTGGTTAAATATATCTAAAAAACTGTAATGTAAATTATATGTGTTTGTCATACTAAAAATATATATACAAATTTTTTTAAAAAAAATTAGGACCCTAAAAAAAATAAAATATGTGCGGTCGCACCTCTCGCACTTGTTCTACGAACACCCGGAGAATCACACGTGTGGAGTTTGGGGGTAGGGACGATTTATGAGAGTGAAGCCTTTATTTTGGATGTTAATAGAACAATGCATTGTATCATTTGCCAAAAGACCTTTATGCCCTCAAAACAATCTGGAAATGGCATACTTACCCCTGATAGCAGGGAGTTGTTTAACGTCTGATTAAATTGGATGATTTTAGAGTATGTTACAACATTGATGAAAAATGTATCAACTTTTGATTTTTGACTTAACTAAAATTTTGAGTAAACCACATGAAACAAAATGACAATTTACTCTAAAACTTCGTTGCCATCTTTTTGATACTTGAAAATAAATAATTTAAAGAAAAAGTTAATGTTTATAAAAAAAGTGAGAATTTATGTATTAACAATATCAAATAATACCGTAAAAGTTTACTTACAAGCAATACTCTAAAAATAACATTATTTGGTAATGCCTTTGGTATAATTTTTGAAATGACAAAAACACACCCAAACTAAGCCTATTGCTAGCTCATTTCACATATGCCTTCAGCAAGATTTTAACCACATATTTTTAAAATTAATTACAGACACACCTTAATCACCTCATATGTCCCCTTGGGACAAAAATAGTTGTATATGCCTACAAAATTAAACATTTCCCTTATTTGGTAACAAGGTTCAAAGGTTGAATATTTTTTCAGAACACTTAAAAATGAACAATAATATTATTTAAATAAATTATAATTACTATTTTTTTTTGTTTTATATGCTAGCTCGATGTTTGTGTTTCATGATATTTTATAACTAAACACGATCTTTTTTGTTGGTGCGACATCCATTTTTGTGAAGAGTACACTTTAAGGTTTTATGTCAAAGTAATAACCAATATTTTGATATACTTGATTATGTCTTCATTTTTATATTTGCAATCGTAGCGAAATTCTCGTCGCAACACGCGAGAGACTAGTTATTGAATATTGATGATGCTTAAAATTTAAAAGGAAATTCTTTAACACAAGCAAAATTGTCTATGTACAACCTATTTAATAATTGTAGCATGCGCATATACAAAATAATTATACAAATTCATATATTAACTGCAAAGGACATATTTTTAATAACCATAGATCAACAATTTAACTAATCAACTTAAAAAATAATATAATAACAAAGTATTCATAGTAAGCCCAACCTGTACTATAAAAGTTAGCCATTACAACTTTCAACTAATGGGAATGTCAAATTAAGGCTGCAACTATCTATATAAATCAGATTCAAAATCTTTTTAAAACTACATTAAGGTTACATTTTTATCTAATCCTCAATTCCATTCTCATCTCCAAAATGATTCATGTCATTTTCTTCTTGTCCATTCTCAATTTTACTTTTAGTTTTTAAAGATTTACCAGGTTTTAATTTCTGCACCTTTTGTGCCTGCTGTTCCAACACCTTTTCCGACGGTTTTCTCCTCCTCTTCAAATGTGGCATGCCCCCTGTATCTTCACCACCCGAATTCTCGGGTCCTGATTTCAAAGAATTAGCTATATTCTTTAGTGATTGTAAGTGCAACATTTCCTTTTTGAATAGATATTAAAATAAAACAATGTCGGCCACATATTTATATCCAAAAAATTCTAAATGGAGGGCCCTGATAGGGTTAAAGAGTTTCTTCTCTAAGATCGGATTTTCATAGAATACAATCCTCTAATAATAATTATAATTGAATAATATGTAAAATTATTAAATAAGTAAGAATAATATATAAGCCGAACTTGAGCTTGTAAAACTAATTACGAGTCAAGCTCGAGCTTTAAAATAAAGTTTGAAAGAGTCAAGTTTAAGATCTTAAGTTAAATGACCCAAACTTAAGTTTAGAATAGGCTCGAATCGTTTACACCCAAAATTATTACCTTCAATTTGATTGGAATATTCATTGTTGTCTTCTGAAAGTGGGGAAGAATTGTCGGGCCTTCCTGTGTGTTTTGTCCCAGAAATATCAACATCAGGACAAGGATCAGCAGGCAAGAAGCATAGCTCCTCCTCTGGATCACTAAATGCTGAATCCCTTTCCACTGTCGTAATGTCAACTTCATCTTCTTCATTTGGCTCTGATTCTTTCACCTATATTCATAATAATTACTCATGTAAAACAAACACATACACATTTATTAAAAAACAAACTCGGTCAATCAACTTTCATCTACTTGTTTTACCTTGAGGTATCAAAATGGCCAGATTTGGTTAGAAGTCTAAAGAGTTTACCCAGAAACCCCTTTTGGTTTCTTGTATGAGTAATTAAGGTATTAATATGATTACAGAAATAACATTACTAAAATTTGAAGTCGATAGTTGGTTTCTTTTTTGGTAACTTTTTTAAACCGTTTAACCGTCAGAGAATTTTACAACACCCAAATTAACACACTTTAGGTCAATTGGTCAGAAATATTGGAACATTTATTATCATTTGGAGTATGATTAGGGTTTATTAGTATTGAGCCCTCAGCCTCACATGCCCAATTAGGGATCTAGGGTTCCTTTCCATCTCTATATATTGTAAGCACCAATTGAATAGAAAGAAATCTTATATATATATATATATATATATATATATATATATGTTCCATTAGGAAATTGACTTAAAGACTTACCTTTTCAGTTTCTGGCATCAAATCAAATTCATCTTCACGTTCAACATACTCTTCGTTTTCCTCAAGTTCCTTAAAATCAGGGGCAAATGCACTCCAATTCTCGGTGTAATCTTTGGCCCAAATGTAAACCAAACCCGTTAATGACACAGAAACGACTATAGGATGAACAGGGTGCCACACTAAATCCATCAAAGCTTCCTTTGGTCCTTCAAGTATTTTCACAAGATGACCGGCCCGTCTATCCCAGATATAAATTTTATGTTCGCCTTTACTAGCGGAACCACCAACCACCCACTCACCATCACCACTAAAACACGGTGCCTTCCAGTGCACTTTCGTGATGGAATCTTGAAACTCCCGAAAAAGTGATAAACAATTCATTCCCACAGTTTTTAACATTTCAACCTCTTTTTTTGAATCCTCATCAAGAACAAGTTTATGTGAATCTTCTTTTTTTAAAAGGTTTTCATAAATCCTGATTGTACGGTCACTAGAGTTTGTAAGAAGGAACTGACCATCTCTACTGAATACAATATTCTTTATCACTGCACTACCCGAAACCGGGACAATCCCGCAAATTTGATTGTTTTTGTGATCAACAATAAGAATTTCACCAACTGAATTCCCAACATAAACCAGATCACCATATTTGTTGAAACAAGCTGCTGTTGGTGTATAATGTGCTGATCCATCTGCAAATTTGCTTTTTGATGTAGGGGCGGGTTTTTCAGACAGTGATATGGGAAGCGTTGTTGTGGCTTCGGTACATAAATCTACAATTAGGGGAGCAGATGAAAAAGGGCAAATTAGGCAAAGTGTTGATTCTAAGGGATGTAAACGAGCTTGTAATGGGGTTTGTTGTAGTATGATTCGGTAGATTTTTTCGCCTTTTACAACGTCCCAAAGAGTTAATGATTTATCGGCAGCTGAAATAAGGATGTTATGACCGTTTTTTGACCAGCAAACACTAGTTATGGCAGCAACACAGTCTTTATCTCTGAGTTCTTTTGCAATTCCTCGGGTCTCAAAGTCCCAAACAACACAACTTCCATCAGAACACCCAGCTGGGAAAAAATCATCATGGGTTTTAAACGGTATAGAAGGCAAAATCTAAAAAGGTTTAGTAGAATTAATGATAAACATTTTGATGCATTATGCCCCAATGCCTTGTGGAAAAAATCCACAAATAATTCCAGATAATTAGTTGATTAAAGCCAAGGATAGCTAGAGAATATTATAAATTTTATAACTAGAAGTTTCCTTACAACACCTTACGACATGCTTCTTCAAATCTGATAAGTTTGACTCCACAGTTTTTAAATTAACAGAAAATCACAATCATAACAATAATCACTTTCACCTAAACACACATAACTGATTACTGCAACTTCAAGTTGTAATAACAGGTTTAAGAAAACATCCAAACATCACCCATAGTCCCATACAAAATTAAGAAAGCCAACATTAATATTCATTAGATATTCTAAATTTATCGATGAGCAATGGGCTTACATCAAGTCATCAACACTAAATTTATTTGATTCATTGAAGTTAGAATGATAATTTTTACAAGATTGGTATGAAAATTGCTTAAACAGCCAACCAAGACCAAATTTCTAAGGAACTCCAGGAAATTCACAAACACTTGTTGGCAGTGTTGTAAAAATCGCTAGTCGCTAGTCGGTCGGCGGAGTAGGGACTAGGGATTAATCGGGATTAATCGGGATTAATCGGGATTAATCGGGATTAATCGGGATTAATCGGATTGGGATTTTATACGTAATTTTCAAAATTATATGCATATATACATTTTTTATATATAATTTTTCAAATACCTAAAAATTTTAACCAATTAATTCATGATTTATACACACCTCTTTCAATTTTTTTCCTTTTAAAAAACCATAAAGAATAAAAAGCCCATAAAAAATAAACCCAATACCCTTTCTTTTAAAAATTAAGCCCATAAATGCCCAATACGTTTTCTTCCCACATTCTCCTTCTCGGCAATTCGGCAGATAGGGCACGCTCTTCTTCTTCGTCTCTGTATCCAGTCGTTGCCGCTGCTTCTTCTTCTCCATCTCAACAGATTCGGACATCCACGACATCCTGTCTCACCTAATTTCAGTCGGATTTCAGCCGGAATCCCAGGTGAGTCATTCTATTTACGTTCTTGTTGGTTAGATCGAAGGATTCTTGCTGGAATCGCCGGAATTTGGCCGATATGTGGTCGATTAGGACGAGCTAAGTCGCCGGAATTGTCTGAATCGTCGGAATCTTTGATTTTAAGTTGCGCCGATGTCCAATTTTGACCGACTAGAGGCCGATTTTGACCGATTAGGTCCGATTTTGACCGACTTTGACCGCCTAGCGATTAATTGGCCGATTTGATGAAATTTACTCGGTATACCTCCGACTACCGATTAATATACCGAATAATCGATTAATCGGCGATGAACTCGCGATTTTTACAACACTGCTTGTTGGACTCTAAATTATATGTGTAAATCATCAAGGTAACAAAAGTAAAAATGCATTAATTTTTATGTTATTTTACTTATTTTGTGAAAATAATGTTAAAAGCGTTGGGATGATTAACTTTAAACTTTAACTTTGAGCCGGGGAATCCTTCGGAGCAGCCTCTCAACTAGAATAGGGGTAAGGTATGTCTTCATCATTCCCCAGACCCTACTGAAAAGTGGGAATGTACTTGGTAAGTTTGTTTGTTGGACTCTGAGTTACATATAGAGTTCAATTTTCAGAGTAAAAACTCCTGCTGATTTTCAAAAATTTGTTCCTGATCACATTTTTCTTCTTATCATTCAATGCAATTTCTACAAAGAATAAATATGTAGACTCAAAAGTTGTGAAATTCAGCACAAGCTGTTTTGGAGAATTTTGACATCCTAAAGATCAAAGCCTTATGAGGTGGAATTTGGTTTTGAGCCTACAACCCTAAATAGACCCCTATGAAGTAAATAATAAGAAAAGAATGCATCTTTTTTGAGTGCACATCCAACCAAAAAGCAAGAATAAACAAAAGTCTGCTATTTCCGTTAATTAGAGATTATTTCGGCGCTCAACTAATACTCAACAATCAAGGTTTTTATTTGTATACATTGAGTAAAACTACGCATCACATGAATTCAAACGGAATACCAAATAAATTAAAAATGGAAGGTTAACTACCAGCAAGAAGAGTGCCACGGCGATTAAAAGATATGCATTTCATAATACCATGTTCCAAATACTCTTCGATCACTTCCGGAAAGTCCCCTTGCAATGGATCTTCACCACAACAAACAAGAAAATAATTGATCAACACATTAGATACAAACTACTCATGCATGAAGAAAAAGAAAGAAGAATTATACCTATGATTGGGGCATTCATAGCGTGTGTGTGTTAATTTAGAATGGGATTTTCCACCTGCTTCAGAAACCTAACCCAGTGTGTGAATAAAGTTGTAAAAATTTCCTGCAATTAGAACATACAAACAAATGGTGATTCCATGGTACCTCCACATACAACATTAAAAGATCTTCTAACCAAAGACTTGATGAAATAATAAGAAAATCTTCTCAAAAAAATAAGCCTAACTCATCAACTTGTTTAATAATGAGATGCAATCGTGCAAAGGACAGGAACACCCCTCTTAAAATAATATCTAATAAAATGATACATAGTTTAATGATGCAAATTTATCTGATGAAATCATGGACTCATTCAACGGAAAGAGATTCCAAATCTTAGGGGCTGTTTGATAGCCTCTTAACCGTTTAGCATTCAACGCGTTTGGTTTGAAATAAATTAAGCTCTTAATGATTCAATTCAGCACTTAACCATTCAGCATCAATACCACGCTGAAAAAAAATACATACCATTCAAAACTTTAACCAAACACTCTTAACTGGTTCAGCACTTAATCATTCAGACCCTCTTAATCATTCAGACATCTTAACCATTCAGCACTTAAGGGTTCAAACACTACCAAACAGCCCCTAAACTCTTAACAAATTATAATTCAGATGTTTATGAAAATTTCATAGTGAAGTGCATTCTTTTTCCTGATATTGGTTGCAGCAAGCATTTCATTACTATTATTCTATTGTCTTTTACATGTTAAAATAAAAGGCTGCTTAATGTCAACAATGGCCTCAATCAACATAAAACAGTTTTCATCTCCTAAACCAACCGGAAGACAAACTACCTTGTGGTTACAAAAGACAGTCAGCAACAAATTTTTAACTCTCCAACCAATCAATAGCCAAACTTGATTAATGCTTACTATGTACCGAGTATGATTATATCGGATCTTTAAAATTTAAATTCTAACCCCAAAATTCCTTTAAAACGCAAACTTATCTGATGAAGAAACTAGTCAAATGATAAAAGACAAGGCCTATATGATTTCATAACTATATTAACTGCCTAAACTCGCAACTGCAACAGGTATGCGCTTCAATAAGTAAATTTAATCTTAGATTCCTAAAACCTAGGAGGAATGTCATACCATATTACAGCAAATTTAACATTAGGGTTTTTTTTCATTGATATAATTGAATTGGGGAGTAACTGGTGCTAGTTTCGTGTAGATGATTCGAGGTGAGACTTGTGTTGGTACATAAATTATGAGAAAACCAAATCGGAAGAAGAACCTCATGTAACGCATATTGCATTCGATCATGTTTCGTTTAAACACAAAATATTGCAAAATTGAAATCAGATTCAGGGTGAAGAACGACGGATCGACTGAAATTAACAAACGAAATTACCGGTGTCAAAGTTGTGGGTGTGAATGGACCGACGGAGCGACGGTGAGCCGATGGTTTTTTCAGGCGAGAGAGCAGCAGCAGCGACGGTGTATGACTGGGAGGGAAAAACTCTGGAGAGAAGAAAAGGAGGTGGTGGTGGAGGATTGGATTAGGATCCGGGTTCGGTTCTGTTTGGATTTAGGGTTTGGGTGGAGATGCGGAGATGGATGCAAGTCAATTGTTAACACATAAAAGTAGAATTTTTTAATAAACTAGTGTTGATAATGAAAGTATTTACCAAAATAGTGTTACTTGAAAAATAATTACCAAAATGGTGTTTTATAGGCTTCTATCATCTAATATTAATTTTGAGTTTAACTTTTTTTATATAATTGTTCTTAAAATATTAAAATAAAAACGTAATCAAGATTTATAATGCACTTTATATATACATACATATAGGATGAGGGTCAAAACATAACCCTTCCTTATTGCGTTAACCAGTTAACCCTTTTCAGCCAATAAAAATCAGACACCTCACCACACACTTTTTAAATCGTGAAGGGCAAAATCGTCATTTACCAGCTAGCATTTAATGCACACATTTGCTGCCACTTTCTTTTTCCTGCAAAAGTTTTTTTCCCCATATTATCATTGTACTTTTCTCTCTCTATTTTTTAACAAAAATCTTCTCTTATCTCTCTCTCTTTATTTTACACATTTGAGGCAAATAGTTTCTCCTCCTCCGATGCGTAACCGGAAACGAGTACATGTTTTTTGGTGACCGGCAATGGTGGATGCCCCCTGTTTCGCGACGATTGTTTCGCGGTGACCGACGATGCCGAGACCTCATCCGGTCTAGAGAGAGAGAAAGAATGTAGACAAAGAGTGCGGCTTATTTCCAGCACCCCCTCCTCCGTCGCGTAACCAACTTATTTCGCGGGGACTGTCGGCGCCGGTTGCCGAGACCTCATCCGGCTGTCAAAAACAGGTACAAACATGGCTTTAAAGACTGGAACTTGGCTTTTGAAAGAGATCTAGCTTAGCTTTAAACACATGTACCACGATTTCTTCAATTGACTTTGTTTCTTAAAACTCTTTGTTGATTAAAATGCGTTCATGTAGTTGAAATTAACCATAATGCACAAATATGAAAACTAACCTTGTTGGAACTTGCAGATTCGTCAATGTATTTTTTAGATCTAATTTTGCTTGCATGGGTTGTAGTTAAAATGAAAAACGACAGTTAATTTTCGGTCCGAACATATCAAATTCGGGTTTCAAGTATCAAAAACGGAACTTACAGTCACTTACATGAGTCTACTGTTTGACACGTCATCACAAGTGTTTTTTTGGAGGTAAAATTAGATATAAAAATATGGATTTATTTTTGTTTTCTTACATTTTGAATCTGGGTTTTTAGTTTTTGTATAAAAAAAGGTTTTTTGGCTCTTGTTTGAATCTGGTTTTGTGATGATATCATAGGCATATTCACCTTACAGCAACTTGAACCTGGGTTTACATCAACTTACAACAACATACATCACCTTACATCAACGTAACGGAGGCATTACATCAATTTACAACAAATTACATCAACGTAAAGGAGTCATTTACATCACCTTACAGCAAATTACATTGACTTACAACGACGTAACTGAGTCACTTACAATCGCTTACATCAATCTATGTTTAATTACATTAATGTAATTGTATGTCGTATTGTTGTAATTTTTTGTTTACATAAACGTTAGTGTTTATTTTTATGTTTTATTATATTATGTTTTTTTAATTAACAATTTTTAATTACATTAAATATATAATAAAAATATTTAGTATTTTTATTAAAAAAAATTTACTGATTACTTTTTCAATTTTGAAGTACAACAACTTTATAATGAGCTGACAAGTTAATGTATATTTCTGACATGAAGAAAAATCAAAATTACACATATACCCTTTTCATTTAAAATCAATATATTGTAAGATTAAAAAAATGAAAAAAAAAAAAGATACACCATTGGATCATCTTTTTTGTGGGCCCAGAAGCAATAGAATAAGGTTAATGAGTTAACGCGATAAGAAAGGGTTAACATTCGAACCATCCCTATATATATATATATATATATATATATATTTAATATATATAAAAAACTAAAAAAGCTTTTTACTGTATGTATCTTACAGTTACTATTGAAAAAACTTTAGTTGGGAAAAATAAATCTTTTGGTAACAAATATTTTTTTGGTTTAAAACTTAATTTTCTAAATATGTTTTATCGTTAATGAATTTTTTTAAAAGATATTATATTTTATTTGTACGAAAAAAAAATATTTTTAATATTTATATAAAGTAAAACAGTTTGAAAATTTCACTACATTAATTTTAATATTTTTATAAAATCATACCTTTAAAAAAACTCTTTTCAGGAAGTAAAATATAATATTTTTTTAAATCCATTAACAAAAGAACATATTTAGCTAAATTAAAGCTTAACTAAACGAAAATTATATATATATTTTTCTAAAAAAGTGTTATTTTCCCTACCGAAACTTTTCTCAAAAATAATTCTAAAGTACATGTGAATTTATATTAAAATATTTTTTATCATTATATATATATATATATATAAATGAATTATAAATCTTGATTAGTTTTTTTTATTTAAATAGTGAACAACAAATATACAAAGAAAAAGACATCAAATGTAATGATAATGTAAATAATAAATGTAGAAGGCAAAAAGTAATCTTAAATATCTAAAAAACATTATTTTGGTAATTATATTTTAAACAACATTATTTTGGTAAATATTTTTACCACAAACACTACTTTGGTAAAAAAAACTCCATAAAGTAGGGTGGTTAAGTATTAAAAAAAAAAAGTATAAAAAAATTAAAAAATAGTAATAAAAAAAAAGTACTCACCAAATCTCAGATTTTATCTTAATTTTTATGAAAATATAAATGTTACGAGTTTGGTTCTTGGTTGTACGGATATAAAGACAGATCTAGATTCTTTTTTCAATAATGTCACTGTGTTTATATGTTATAGTTTATACTGCCAAACTTAAATTTTTCATGCCGATTTTACCGTTTGGGTCGGGCAATGCATCACATAATAAAAAACGATTAAATTAAGATTGTGAATAGAAACTAAAAAATACATAATATAAATTCGATAATTTTATAAATTAAAGAAAATACTTAGAGTTGTTCCTTACGAGTTTTTATCTTTTGAAAACTTTACATTACATTTTCGACCGAAAACGTGTTAAAATAACTATTTTTTGTAACATAACATATGCAAGAATCATTTTGGTATCTATCTCTCATCCTCTTATGCAATTTTGTCTTCACGTGCTTTGTTAAAGAAAAAATTATTTCAACTCTAAACGTTGCAACCGGTGCTGTCACTAGTACAAAAACCGATGTTGTCACTAGTCGAAAAACCGGCGTTGTCACTTGAAAACACTGCTCATAAATATCCATATGCACTAAAAAATCAATGGTGTCTTGGGACATCAGTCTCATATACATACCTCCGTCAATGTACATACATATCCTCTCGGCCTATGTCTTCTATATATACACACACAAACATATATGTATATATATATAGATATGGGGATCTTCAAAAAAGTCTGAAAAAAGTCGTATCCAAAACCAAGAAACTAGATTCGAATATTGCTTCGGGTTGGATATGGCTAAACTCGAAAATTCATTTAGGATTAGTATTTTCTTGTTGTAATTCGATTTGCTCAATATATGATTAATCCGATTACGAGCCATTAACCATTATTAATTTCAAGTTTTCCAGGTTATTCAATTATTTTTTTTATAATTATGAATTATATCGTTTTTGAATTTTGAACTTTAGAGTGTTATATTGTGAATATAAACTAAAAAATGTTTAATTTATGAAGCAAAATATAGGAAAAAATAAATAGTCCAAACATGAACATAAATTACGAATTTTAATCAGCTTTTATTTTGATTGTTCAAGTTGTTCGAGTTATTTGGGTTCAAATTTATCCGAATCCGAACAAAATATAACTCGGATTGATTCAGGTTGTATAGTATTCACATCAATTTGGTTTGGGTTGGGTTCGAATGAAGTCAAAAATAAATCAAATCCCAATAACCTAATTCGAATAACTCATAATGCGACTCGAATGAACATCCATATATATAATCTATATAATCAGGCACATATGCAAGGCTTAGGGAAGATGGGATAGGCTACACATAGGACCGTAAGTTCAAATGTTAAAACGTATCGTTTCTAAATAATTTTGTATAATTTTGAAACAAAAAATACACATAAGATGGATAAAACTCATCACACACCTAAACACCTAACAAAGCCACATTTGCTCGCACATAAAGTAACAACCAAGGGCAAGTTGTTAAGATTACTATGTGAACTCTAACAATCACTTGAATCACAAAATCACTTGAATCACAACACTTGTAATGTTCTTATGCATTAAATCTAAACTCTTGTGTGTTACAACACATTGCTCGATCATCAATGGACATGAAATCTTGACACTCGATTCATTATTTCATCTACCAACAATTGTAAACATTCAAATCCTCAAATCACATTGAGCGTTCATAAAACAGGATTTCATTCAATCATAATTCATAAGCTCTATGGCAACCAAATGAACTAAATAAAACATGATGAGACTTTGACATGAACTTAATACATAATCGGGGAATTCATAAGTCATCGTTTGACTTTTCTCGATAATGGTTCATTAACTTAGTAGTTCAAAGAAACCCCATGTTTTCAACTATTTATAATGATGATTCTATTTTGTCAGAAATATTTTTCCAGCCATGTATTTGCCGACTAATATATGTTATCGGAATTTTGTTGGAAAAACCGATTTCAGACAAATTTTCGACAAAAATCGTTGTTGGAAAAAGGCATGTTTTCTAAAACTGAACCAAAACAAAATTATCCTTTAAGTTAGTGAGAGGAATTGCATCCCTTAGTCTAGCAAACACTAGAATTTATATTTCATGTACTAGTATTTTTCATTATTGATCAAATATTATTATACTAGTTTAGAACCTGTGTATCACACAGGTTGTATAAAGAAAAAAAATATAAAATACTTACTAATAAAAATTTAAAAATTATTGATGATTGAATAGTCTAAATGAAAAAAAATGTAAATTTAAAATATTTATTTTAATATTAAGAATATGCTATTATCTAAATTCATGCTAACCTTGTGGAGATAGCCTAGTGGTAAAAAGTATTGAGGCTTGAAGCTTGAGGTCATGGGTTCTACTCATGGGGGTGACAATTTCTCCACAAGGCCACCGACCCGGGTGCTTGCGCCCGCGGTTTACCTGTTCCCCCGGGGTTTACCACGCAAGAAATCGGCACGGGTGGGTTCGACCCATGACCTCCTTCAACCAACCACACCAGCCTTCCAATTTTTATCCGAATAATTTGTTTATTATTTAACTTTAATTTAATATGCTTGGTCTCCTTTTCCTCAAAAGTCAAAACCACCGAACTTATAGCAAAGAGCTTGTAACTTAATGATAACTCAAATGCATATATATGATGATTTTCTTTGTTGCATTAAGGATCTGATTCTAGAGATTGATAATAATAAAATTTAGAGAAATTATGGTTTTGCTCATGTGGTTTAAGTTTTCAACTATTTCAACCCAAAATATAATCCTAATGAAGCCTATGTGGTTTAAAAACTAACGATTTTAACCCCCAAACTTGACTATTCTATCGGTTTTAACCCCATACCTAACTATGGTTAGGACCCAAACCGTTAGTTTTTTAAACTACATGGGCTGCATTGATAGATGATTATATTTTGGGTTGAAATAGTTAAACATTTAAACAACATGGGCCAGACCGTAACTTACTCTAAAAATGAACTAGCATCAAATCTCCTAGTCTTTATATTAATAAATAGTTATAAAATAAGTATGTCTGGCAAGATATCCGGGTTGGGTCGGGTTGAGTAACGGGTCAAAACGGGTTTGGTTCAAGATGGGTGCGGGTCAGAACGGGTTTTAAGTATAATCAATTTAGTTTTAAGTAGAATCAATTCGGGTATAAATGGATTGTTCTTAAAAATATCAATTTAGTTTAACTTAGGATGTGTTATAAGTAAACAAATAGTCAATTTGGATGATTTTTAGTGATTTTCTCATCAAAAATTGTCACACCCCCAAATTTCAACTAACTGAATCATACCGTTTAGGGCGTGATGTAGGTCTGAAAACGGATCAAGAACCAAACTTTATCTTCATAATCATCATCAATGATCTCTAACGAGTGCGGAATCCAAGTTAGAATCGAGAAAGCAATAAGAAAAATGCAAACTTTTATAAATACTGAAAATTTCGAGTACAAGTGCCTCAATACGTCTAGAGAGCAAGTGCCTCGGGATTCCAACCTAAACCTGTACAAAATACGTCTATTTATACTAGGCCTAGGATTACACGAAATCTAATACAAAAATTCGAGTACATGAACAAATCGTGTACTCGAAGTGACTGTACACGAAAACTGTCAAAAACTCTGAGCGTTGACTCTTCCGCGTTGACTTTGTTAGTCTTCATCGTGTAGTGGGCTCTACAAACTCCCCCTAGAATGGCGAAGTCATCCGATCGGAAGAGTGACGTTATGTGGCCCAGCCCCAGCATAAAGTTTCAACTCGATAGCATAAGCGACTGTACGAGTGAATGGCTTAGCTTCCTCATCATTTCCAGAATATACTCGTATTGGAGATTGGTGAAGCTTCATCATGTCTTCCTTCCCGTACTTTAGTAAATCCATTGGATCAAGGATCATATCGATATCATCAACATTATCCTTATTTTTGAGAATGACTGCTGCAAGGTTTAGATCATCAAAGTACCAAGATATGAAGTTTGCCAGAGAATTATCAGGAACTCTTTGGGAAACGGTCATCGCTTGCTCGACATGAGGTGGAGAATACTTGTAGTATACCCATGGCTTTTTCGTCTTTGTATCAATAATACATTTTGAAACAAAACGCTTTCCTTTGGCTGTACGCATCACTGAGAAGTCCTTTTCACATTGATCTTTTATGAACTTGGCGAATAAGTCAGCCTGTGAATCCTTGGAAAGGTTTGTCACACCCCCAAATTCCCACTCGTGGTGTCAGTCCACGTGGGTGTGACGTGGCCAGGATCACAGCTCATGGTCATATAGAACGACTCTATATGAGTTACACAATCACACAGATTTGTAAAATAACATAGTTTCATTAATAAGCAGCGGAAAATGTTTCAACATCATAAGTAAATAAGTTTTCAGCGGAAAGTAAATTGTTTAACAGACACTACATTGTTCTAGTTGTTTCAAAAACCAACAAATGCACACACAAGCCTAGGACATGAGTCTATATGCCATTGAGACTCCTTAATGCTTCCTTGAGTGCGTCCTAGCGTGTGCTCCATCAATTACCTGAGAATACATGCGAAAAGTGTCAACTAAAAAGTTGGTGAGTTCACAGGTTTAGACAGACAGAAAAGTAAACAGACATATACTGTGTATGTTAAATTTAGTTGTTGGATACTACGATCCGTGGAGTGTGTCAGTTCATCTTACCGAAACTAGACTGTTTCCGTTTGCCTCCGCGAGTCATCGCTGAACTCGCAATTCACATCGAAATTACACTCGTTATGACCTCCAGTCAACATTGGTGCCGAGTGGGGCTAGTCAAACCCAGTAGTACTACGTAATTACGACTCGTTTGTCTACACAACTAACGGTAAGGATAAGTGAGGACTTTAAGCGATAATAGTTACACTCGAAAATGGTTTTCACAACATACCAGTCATATATCTAAAACAGTTGCATTGTATTCTCACCCCAATAGTTTAGCAAAACAGTTAAAGAGTAAAAGTGGGGCCGTAAACTCACCTGAGTTTGAGAAGTGCGTGTTCTTACAAGAACAATGTAGCTCTCCGGCTAGTAGTTACCTATATCACATAGGTGTTGTAAGTTTGTGTTTGCATATATGTGGGTCTCACAGGACCGTGTTCGTGTCTAACAACTTCCAAGTTGTTATGTGGGTCGTGTTGACCGTGTTAACCGTGTTTAACCTAACGACCCGTTGGTGACGGTTTTGGATCAAATGTGCGTGTAACATGCGGTTTAGTGTCGTGTGGAGTGTACGGATACCAATGATCATTTCCATAAGGAAAATTTCCACATTAGTCAATTCATGCATAAACCACATTCCGATTATTCTAATATGCGTGTTTATCCTAAATGAGCATGTTATCACATTGCACATAGTTACACATAGTCGGTTTAGCATGTTTTGCGCGTAAAAGTTACCATAATTATAAAGTTACAAGATATGCATATATCATTATGTCTAGATACAATTCTTATCATAATTTCATCATATTAGCCTTAAATAAGTATTTAATCATAACCATTATGACTAGCATGCTCCTATACTCCAAATTGTAAAATAAAGTTAACAAAATATCATACTATTAGCAATTTTAATCATTCCAATGCATCCAATAACCATCATATTAACTTCTAAATATCATTTTAAATATAACTTATAGATCTAAACATACAAATGTGACCATTTCATCAAAATTACATACTTTGTAGCATTAAAGTTACTAAAATTAGCAATATTCACCAAATGATCAAATATTGACAAATCAACCATTTCTAGTCTTGCAAATCGTCATCAATAATATTCCTAACATCATTTCAATATCCACAATAGTGTAAAACCACCTAGATCATACATTCATGTTACTAAAACCATCATTTTAGCTACTATGACCATCCTATCATAACCACATCATTATGGAATGTAAAGATTCATCATCTAATCATCATAGATCATCAAATATCATGTAAACATCATCAAACCCAGAACTAAAATTCGTGCATGTGCATCAAGGGTGCTTGCATGTGGGTTTTAACACTTGTATGTGTGTGTAGTAGTGATATTAAACCACAAGAGATGTAAAGACTACCTCTAAAGCTCCTAGATCTTCAAGATGATAGTGATAACGGCTTCTAAAGCTTCTGGATAGCAAGGAACTTCAGCGATCGTAAGGTGGTGGTGGTTCTTCGAGCTTCCAAGTGACAAACAAGCTTCAATCCTCCAATGTGGAGCTTCAAGAAGTCCTCCAATGGCTTCCTTGGTGTCAAATCAGTGAGGAATAGTCGAAGTTGGTGTATAGTACCGGAGAATGGTGAAGAGTGGAGTTAATAGGCATGGTGGTCTTGATTTTATAAAGATTTGTCGACTGGCACCTGTCGCGTACCGCGATGAAGGTTTAAAATAATCTCCGCGTACCGTGAAGAATTTCGGGAGCAAATCCCCGCGATGCCTGTCGCGTACCGCTATGATTCCTCCTGTGGGAACATCGCGTACCGCGATGAGTTCCAGAGAAGCCCAATAAACCTAGTTTTCTTGTTTTGAACCGATTTTCGCGTATTTTTCGATTACGATCATCGTTTCTCGACATTTAATCATTGTTCCCAATATTTTAGATTCCCTAGAACCTAAGTGCAGAGAAAGTGTACTGTGATTTGATCCTTTCACCAACGTTCGTTATTCAAGACACGTGCGAGTGTTGTGCGATAATTCCTCGAATTATCGATGTATTCTAGCTGTTGTGCCACGTGTCACACTAAATACAATTATTCTAGTGCCACGTATGAAATAATAAAACATATTATTATTTAAAATAATATAAGCGCTGACCTGGAATATGCGAGGTGTCACATCATCCCCCAGTTAATAGAAATTTCGTCCCGAAATTCAGTTCGTGTTGTTGGTGTTAGTCTGGTTGGAGAATAGGTGAGGGTATTTCTGTTTCATCTGATCCTCTCGCTCCCAGGTGTATTCCGGTCCTCGCCGTGAGTTCCAACGAACTTTTACAATTGGTATTTTACTGAGTTTCAACTTCTTGATTTCCCGATCCATGATTTCCACCGGTTCCTCAACGAAGTGAAGTTGTTCATCAATCTGGAATTCCTACAAAGGAATTGCGAGCGTCTCGTCCGATAAGCATTTCTTGAGGTTCGAAACATGAAACACATTGTGTACGCTACTCAATTCATGTGGTAGCTGTAGTTCGTAGGCCACAGGGCCTATCCGTTTAGTGATCTCGAATGGTCCGATATAGCGAGGGTTTAGCTTTCCCCGCTTTCCAAATCGAATCACTCCCTTCCAAGGCGATACTTTAAGAAGTACTCGATCTCCCACTTGGAATTCCAAAGGTTTGCGCCTTTTGTCGGCGTAGCTTTTCTGTCGATCCCGAGCTGTTGCCATTCGGTTACGTATCTGCACGATCTTTTCAGTTGTTTCGTGCACGAGCTCAGGTCCGGTCAGTTGGCTTTCACCAACTTCTGCCCAACAAAGTGGTGATCTGCATTTACGTCCATAAAGTGCCTCAAAAGGTGCTGCTCCGATGCTGGTGTGATAACTGTTATTGTAAGAAAATTCCACCAAAGGTAGGTGAGTCTCCCAGCTATTACCGAAATCAATCACACATGCTCGAAGCATGTCTTCCAGAGTTTGGATGGTTCGTTCACTCTTACCATCCGTCTGTGGATGATAAGCAGTGCTCATATCCAATCTCGTCCCAAGTGCCTTGTGTAAGGACTTCCAAAAATGTGCCGTGAAACGGCTGTCTCGGTCAGATATAATAGAGATTGGGACTCCGTGTCTGGATACGATTTCCTTCAAGTAGATTCGGGTTAACTTTTCCAACTTATCAGTTTCCTTAATCGGCAGGAAGTGTGCCGATTTCGTGAGTCGGTCTATGATAACCCAGATGGTATCGCAACCACCTGCTGTCTTTGGCAGCTTGGTGATAAAATCCATGGAAATCTGTTCCCATTTCCAGACTGGGATTTCCGGTTGTTGGAGTAATCCTGACGGTTTCTGATATTCGACCTTAACTTTGGAGCAAGTCAGACACTTACTCACATAGATTGCGATTTCTGATTTCATATTAGGCCACCAATAAGTTGTCTTTAGGTCGTGGTACATCTTGTCAGAACCTGGATGTACTGAGTATCGACTCTTGTGAGCTTCATCCATCACTACTTCTCTTAATCCCCCGTAGCGTGGAATCCAAATTCGGTCCATCAGATAGTAAGCTCCGTCGTCTTTCTGTTTCATCTGTTTATCCATACCCCGCATAGCTTCGAGGATAAGGTTTTCCTTTTTCAGAGCTTCTTGTTGTGCTACTCGGATCTGATTAGGTAGCTCAGAATGAATGGTAAGTTGTAGTGCTCGTACGCGTTTGATTGTTTCTTTTCTACTTAACGCATCGGCTACTACATTGGCTTTCCCGGGATGATACTTGATTGCACAGTCATAATCACCTATCAACTCGACCCATCTGCGTTGTCTCATGTTTAGCTCCTTTTGGTCGAAAATGTGCTGCAGGCTCTTATGATCCGTGAATATAGTGCACTTGGTTCCGTACAGATAGTGTCTCCAGATCTTTAATGCAAATACTACGGCTCCTAACTCCAGATCATGGGTCGTGTAATTTTTCTCGTGCACTTTCAATTGTCGTGACGCATAAGCTATGACCTTCTCGCGTTGCATCAGTACACAACCGAGTCCTTGCTTCGATGCGTCGCAGTAGACTACAAAGTCTTCGCACCCGTCTGGTAGTGATAAGATAGGTGCGCTGCACAACTTCTGCTTTAATAAGTCAAAAGCAGCTTCTTGTTTTTCTCCCCATTCGAACTTCTTGTCTTTATGCGTAAGGGACGTCAACGATTGTGCGATCTTCGAGAACCCTTCGATAAACCGCCTGTAGTACCCGGCCAACCCTAAGAATTGTCGCACTTCAGTTGGAGTCTTAGGTGCTGCCCAACTCTTGATTGCCTCGATTTTGGCTGGGTCTACATGTATCCCTTTTTCGTTTACCACATGTCCAAGGAACTGAACTTCGCGAATCCAAAAATCACATTTGGAGAATTTCGCGTATAGTTGCTCCTTCTTTAACAGTTCTAGGACACGTCTCAAGTGATTGGCATGTTCCTCCTGAGTCTTGGAATAGATCAGGATGTCATCTATGAATACGATTACGAACTTGTCGAGATACGGTTTACACACCCGATTCATGAGATCCATAAATACTGCCGGTGCGTTAGTCAATCCAAATGGCATGACCAGAAATTCGTAATGTCCGTACCGCGTCCTGAATGCGGTCTTTGGTATATCGTTCTCTTGTATCCTGAGTTGATGGTAACCCGATCTCAGATCGATTTTCGAATAGAAACTTGACCCTTGCAACTGGTCAAACAAATCGTCTATTCGGGGTAGAGGGTATCGGTTCTTGATCGTTACCTTGTTCAATTCTCGATAGTCTATGCACATACGGAATGAACCGTCTTTCTTTTTCACAAACAAGACCGGAGCTCCCCACGGTGAAAAACTCGGTCTAATAAATCCCTTATCCAATAACTCTTGCAGTTGATTAGATAGTTCCTGCATTTCTGTAGGAGCCAGTCAATATGGTGCCTTGGCTATCGGTGCTGCTCCTGGCGTTAGATCTATCTGAAACTCCACTTGTCGTGCTGGTGGTAGTCCCGGTAGATCGTCAGGAAAGACTTCCGGATAATCGCGAACAATAGCGATGTCCTCGATCTTCCGTTCCTTCTTTGATTGTTCGGTGATAAGAGCTAGGATAGCCGTGTATCCTTTCCTCAAATATTTGTTTGCCTTCATGCAAGACATGATGTTTAATGGCATTCCGCGCCGTTCCCCTTGAATTGAAATCTGCTCTCCACTTGGCAATGTAATTCGCACGATCTTCTCATTGCACACGATCTCGGCATGGTTTGCAGATAACCAATCCATTCCAATCACCACGTCGAAGCTTCCGAGGGTTACTGGCATCAGGTCGATCACCAACTGATGGTTCGCTAGTGTTAGAACGCATCCTTTGATGATGTGTTGTGTTTCGATAAGTTTTCCATCCGCTAACTCTACGGTATACTTATAATCTAGTGGTGTTGGTGTCATGTCAAGTAATTTGCTAAATTCACTAGAGATAAAACTCCTATCGGCACCGGTATCAAATAATATACTAGCGTAGACATTGTTTAAAAGAAACGTACCGGTGACGACGTTCGGATCATCTTTGGCTTCACTGGATCCGATCACGAATGCCCGACCCCTAGCCGGGTTGCCACCTGCATTCTTGTTCTGCGGACAATCTCGGCGCATGTGGCCCGGCTTTCCGCAAGTGAAGCACCCCTTTAATGTGTTATCCTTATTGAGGTTGGGGTTGGGGTTCGATCGGCATTCTTTGGCTAGATGCCCGTTCCTTCCACAGTTGGTGCACTTGGTCCTCTTGCATTGACCGAAGTGATGGAAGTTGCAGATGTTGCATTTTGGGCTGTTACCCTGATATCCTCCTTTGCCTTGAGTGTTTGGTTGTGCGGCGGTGAAGACTTTGGCTGGTGTTGGTCGGTGTTGAGCTGGTGGTGGTGGTGAGAAAACACGGTTGTTGTTGGGTTCCCACTTTCGCTTGGGCTCTTGGGGTTTTAGGTGTTCACCCCTTTTTGGCAGTTTCCCTTGGGCTACCGCCTGGTCAGTCAGCTTGTGCGCCAAGCGAATCAGTGGTTGGATGGTGGTGTGATCGGCTGCTGTCACCGTGCTCTGTATTTGCTCGGGCAATCCACTAATGAATTGCTCTATCTTTTTGTACTCCGGCGTCACCATTGCCGGGCACAACTTGCACAGTTCGTGAAATCGAGTACAGTATTTCTCGATCTCGGATCCCACCATTTTGTGCGTCCAGAATTCTTCTTCCAGCTTCCGAATTTCGTCCCGAGGACAATACTCCTCGTGGAGCATTCTCGTAAAGTTCTCCCATGGGATGGAGTTTGCAGTATCCAGCCCGAGTGTCTGGACATGAGAGTTCCACCAGGTGAGGGCCGGTCCCTCCAGTATTCCTGTGGCATATTTCACTCGGTTCTCGTCCGAGCATTCGGCCATAGAGAAGACCGATTCCACTTTCTCTATCCATCGGAGCAGTCCCACCGCTCCTTCGGTGCCCTGAAACTTGTGAGGATGGCAGCTCAGAAATGCTTTATACGAGCACCCCTTTGCCGCTCCTCCCTGGGGTCCTGTGCATCGGAAGTTCAATTCAACGTGTTAGTGGCTAGGCTGCCTACACTATGTCAGTTACGTTAGGCAAAAATTTGTACCGTTGTTGGTGCCACTCGTTTCGCTGGCGAGACGGTTGGCTTCGTACTCCGCGAGTACTTTGTTAAATTTCCGTTCGACCATCATGTCGATCCGTGCCTTTTCGGCCTTGCGTTTTAGTCGTAGAGTGTTGCTTCCTCGTGCAGACATGTTTCTATGTAGAGAGGTTAGAGTGTTAGTCATCATATGCTAAGTGTTAGCCAAAGTTAGAATAGTTGTCATGTCAGATGTCATGTCAGATATCATAGCAAGATTTCACTAACAGTGTTAACAATAATAAGGCAGATAATAGCAAATCATAATTTTCATTAATATCCAATTTGAAGTACAATAATTTGAAAGGAAAGTACAATGCAAATTTTCCGAGCACATCCCGCTCGTCTAGGCCAAAAGGAAATAAAATGAAACAAACAATACCAAAATAATAAAACCCACTAATCCGAGTCCATGGAGACATGGGAGATGTCGCTAGCTGCGTCCTCATCATCATCCTCGTCCTCTTCCGGGTCCTCGTCCGGATCTTCGTCGGGACCCTCGAGGTCTTCGGCCTCGAACTGTGGCTCATCGTCCTCGGCTGGTGGTTCCTCGATAAATTGCGCCGCCCATGCGTTAAGCATGGCGTCGCTCGCCTGCACCATCGCCTGCGTCTCGACGATGTCCGTCCGGTTCTCGGTAATATGCCCGTCGTGCTCCTGCACAACATCAACTATCTGCCCATGCTGGGACATGAGCTGAGCCACTTGGAGACGTAGTGTCTCCACCGTCTCCTCTAGACGATCCTTCTCCTCCTCCAGCCGGTCACTTCGCCTTTCCAGGCGATCATTCTTCTCGCGAAGAACACGCACCTCGTCGGATAGCTCGGCACTCCTCCGAAACTCCCGCCGGGTTACGGCCACATGAGCCGCGAAGGCTCTCTCCATCGGCATCCCAAGTGCCGGTAGTCGCGGACCCTCAGAGGTATCACCTCTGTATCGCGGGGTAGGTACCCGCTCAGTCTCTATCCACCGTAATAAGAGGCTAGGCAGCCATCCCCAGTAACGCTCCCGCGCCAACATCTGGGTCCTCCTCTCCATCTCTGCGTCCACCTGTGCTACAATACTGTCGATCCTACGTCGACTGTCCTCGGTCAAGTCATCGATGGCTGGGCGTTTGCCCGGGTTCCTGCCAGCGTCTCTGTTGTTGTCGGCCATCCTGTAAATTCTCAGGTTAGTACATAATAGTTCAATAAAAGAATTAACATCGGCGTGCAAATTCTAGTGTAGTGTCTAATGTTGAGCAGTGGCTATAGTCTAAGTTTACTAAATGCAAACCTAGTTCCCTATAACCAAAGCTCTGATACCAGTCTGTCACACCCCCAAATTCCCACTCGTGGTGTGAGTCCACGTGGGTGTGACGTGGCCAGGATCACAGCTCATGGTCATATAGAACGACTCTATATGAGTTACACAATCACACAGATTTGTAAAATAACATAGTTTCATTAATAAGCAGCGGAAAATGTTTCAACATCATAAGTAAATAAGTTTTCAGCGGAAAGTAAATTGTTTAACAGACACTACATTGTTCTAGTTGTTTCAAAAACCAACAAATGCACACACAAGCCTAGGACATGAGTCTATATGCCATTGAGACTCCTTAATGCTTCCTTGAGTGCGTCCTAGCGTGTGCTCCATCAATTACCTGAGAATACATGCGAAAAGTGTCAACTAAAAAGTTGGTGAGTTCACAGGTTTAGACAGACAGAAAAGTAAACAGACATATACTGTGTATGTTAAATTTAGTTGTTGGATACTACGATCCGTGGAGTGTGTCAGTTCATCTTACCGAAACTAGACTGTTTCCGTTTGCCTCCGCGAGTCATCGCTGAACTCGCAATTCACATCGAAATTACACTCGTTATGACCTCCAGTCAACATTGGTGCCGAGTGGGGCTAGTCAAACCCAGTAGTACTACGTAATTACGACTCGTTTGTCTACACAACTAACGGTAAGGATAAGTGAGGACTTTAAGCGATAATAGTTACACTCGAAAATGGTTTTCACAACATACCAGTCATATATCTAAAACAGTTGCATTGTATTCTCACCCCAATAGTTTAGCAAAACAGTTAAAGAGTAAAAGTGGGGCCGTAAACTCACCTGAGTTTGAGAAGTGCGTGTTCTTACAAGAACAGTGTAGCTCTCCGGCTAGTAGTTACCTATATCACATAGGTGTTGTAAGTTTGTGTTTGCATATATGTGGGTCTCACAGGACCGTGTTCGTGTCTAACAACTTCCAAGTTGTTATGTGGGTCGTGTTGACCGTGTTAACCGTGTTTAACCTAACGACCCGTTGGTGACGGTTTTGGATCAAATGTGCGTGTAACATGCGGTTTAGTGTCGTGTGGAGTGTACGGATACCAATGATCATTTCCATAAGGAAAATTTCCACATTAGTCAATTCATGCATAAACCACATTCCGATTATTCTAATATGCGTGTTTATCCTAAATGAGCATGTTATCACATTGCACATAGTTACACATAGTCGGTTTAGCATGTTTTGCGCGTAAAAGTTACCATAATTATAAAGTTACAAGATATGCATATATCATTATGTCTAGATACAATTCTTATCATAATTTCATCATATTAGCCTTAAATAAGTATTTAATCATAACCATTATGACTAGCATGCTCCTATACTCCAAATTGTAAAATAAAGTTAACAAAATATCATACTATTAGCAATTTTAATCATTCCAATGCATCCAATAACCATCATATTAACTTCTAAATATCATTTTAAATATAACTTATAGATCTAAACATACAAATGTGACCATTTCATCAAAATTACATACTTTGTAGCATTAAAGTTACTAAAATTAGCAATATTCACCAAATGATCAAATATTGATAAATCAACCATTTCTAGTCTTGCAAATCGTCATCAATAATATTCCTAACATCATTTCAATATCCACAATAGTGTAAAACCACCTAGATCATACATTCATGTTACTAAAACCATCATTTTAGCTACTGTGACCATCCTATCATAACCACATCATTATGGAATGTAAAGATTCATCATCTAATCATCATAGATCATCAAATATCATGTAAACATCATCAAACCCAGAACTAAAATTCGTGCATGTGCATCAAGGGTGCTTGCATGTGGGTTTTAACACTTGTATGTGTGTGTAGTAGTGATATTAAACCACAAGAGATGTAAAGACTACCTCTAAAGCTCCTAGATCTTCAAGATGATAGTGATAACGGCTTCTAAAGCTTCTGGATAGCAAGGAACTTCAGCGATCGTAAGGTGGTGGTGGTTCTTCGAGCTTCCAAGTGACAAACAAGCTTCAATCCTCCAATGTGGAGCTTCAAGAAGTCCTCCAATGGCTTCCTTGGTGTCAAATCAGTGAGGAATAGTCGAAGTTGGTGTATAGTACCGGAGAATGGTGAAGAGTGGAGTTAATAGGCATGGTGGTCTTGATTTTATAAAGATTTGTCGACTGGCACCTGTCGCGTACCGCGATGAAGGTTTAAAATAATCTCCGCGTACCGTGAAGAATTTCGGGAGCAAATCCCCGCGATGCCTGTCGCGTACCGCTATGATTCCTCCTGTGGGAACATCGCGTACCGCGATGAGTTCCAGAGAAGCCCAATAAACCTAGTTTTCTTGTTTTGAACCGATTTTCGCGTATTTTTCGATTACGATCATCGTTTCTCGACATTTAATCATTGTTCCCAATATTTTAGATTCCCTAGAACCTAAGTGCAGAGAAAGTGTACTGTGATTTGATCCTTTCACCAACGTTCGTTATTCAAGACACGTGCGAGTGTTGTGCGATAATTCCTCGAATTATCGATGTATTCTAGCTGTTGTGCCACGTGTCACACTAAATACAATTATTCTAGTGCCACGTATGAAATAATAAAACATATTATTATTTAAAATAATATAAGCGCTGACCTGGAATATGCGAGGTGTCACAAGGTTGAAGAACATTGCTCTGTTTATGCTTCGTATATCAACCTTGGGCAGTGTGCAAAATTCTCGAGGTTTCTTGAAGAACTCGACCTTTCTGTTTTGTGACACCCCAATTCTCATAACAAAACATTTAACAAATTTGCGGAATTTACAAAAGAGGTCCCATATTTTTTTTTAGTTACATAGGTTACCTAACCCACCTAATTCATATTTAAACATTCAAAGCTTTTAAAGCATAAATGTTATTAATACTAACCACCCTTAAACCAATTGCAATGATTTACAAAGTTAGTTTATCAACATATCGTCTTGCTACAACGAGCTTGGTTCGATCCCTTGTATCCCGATCATCACATTCGTAGCCGAGCCTACTTTTAACCTGAAAACAACCACAAACAATCAAGTGTTAGTCCAAAAGGACTAAGTGAGTTAACCCCTTAACCTCCCCATTCATAACCATTCCAACAGGAAGTGGCGTCCTGATTGGCGTCTGTGGGAAGCCCAGTGGCGTCCCAGACTCCACTGTGGCGTTTTGGGTGGCGTCTACAGAGGCTTGGTGGCGTCTTGGACTCCAGTGGTGTTTTAGGTGGCGTCCTGGATGCGCCCAGTGGCGTCCCAGACTCCACTGACAGATTTTTGCCCAAAAACTACCCAAAACGCATTACAATCCGTTTTAACTCCCAATTTCGTTTCCAATCATTATTCTACCCCAAAATACATCCAATATTACTTTATGGACAATATAATTAAGTCCCAAAGCTATCTTGGTGACTTTACAACTTGTGATTAATATAAAATCACATAACGGGTCATTCACCCAAACTCCTTCTAATCTATTAATTTCCTTCATTTATCCATATCTTTCCGCACGAATGCGAATCATCACCAATGCCACTCCATGGTGGCGTTGCATCATCTTCCACACGCATGTGGATCATCTCCTCTTGCCATACGAGTATGGACTTATTCCTGCTTCCACACGAATGTGGATCATCACCCAAATGTCGCCAAATTGTAGTCGTACATCACATTCTGTGACATCTCGGAATTTCCAGGTCAATAATTTCTTTATTCTAACTAATAATATGAATTAATGTTGCATACGTGGCACTAGAATCATTACTATTTAGTGTGACACGTGGCACAACAAACCAAACGCACCGATAATTCAAGGAATTATCGCAAAACATAACGCACGTGTCTTGAATAACGAACGTTGGTGAATTACACAGACCACAGTCCTTTTGCACAACACTTAGGTACTAGGGAACCTAAGATAGGAGAAATGATGTTCATATGTCTCGAAACAACGATCATAATCGAGAAATACGGAAAATCGGTTCGAAACAACAAAATTAGGCTTATTGGACTTCTCTGGGACCCATCGCGGTACGCGATGGCCCAACAGGAGGAATTATTGCGGTACGCGACAGACATCGCGGGGGGTTTGGCTCCCGAAATCCGTCACGGTACGCGAAGATTCTTTCAACCATCCGTCGCGGTACGCGAAGGAGTCCTGACGACAAATCTTTATAAAATCAAGACCACCATGCCTATTAACTCCACCCTTCATCATTTCTCCGGTTCTACACACCAACTCTCGACTATTCCTTTCTGAACCAGCTGATTTGACCCTTGGGAAGCCATGGGAGACCTCCATTGAGGCTCCAAGCTTGAAGGTTTGAAGGTTGAAAGCTTGAAGACCCATTGGAGCTCAAAACCACCATCACAACCATCTCATTTCTGCAAGAACCTACTGTCCAGAGAGTTTATAGGCTGCTCTTGTCGTTATCTTGGCATTCTTGAAGCATTAGAAGGTAGTTCTATACCCAAAACACACTTTCTTCACCTTTACACTCACATGCATGACTTTAAACACACATGTAAGCACCCTAGATGCACATGCACGAATTTTAGTTCTGGGTTTGATGATGTTTACATGATATTTGATGATATATGATGTTTAGAATAAGTTTTGTGACGATCCATGATAATGTTAATGTGCATGTTGATGATTTGGTCATAAATGGGTGTTTGTAGTAGCATGCATGAATGATCTAAGCCTATTGGTATGATTCTTGATATGGAAATGTTGTCATAAGTGATATTGATGATGATTTGCAAGATTAGAAATGGTTGATTTGTCAATATTTGGTCACTTGGTGAATATTGCTAATTTTAGTAACTTTAAGGTTACAAAGTATGTATTTTTGATGAAATGGTCACATTTGTATGTTTAGATCTATAAGTTATGTTTAAAATGATGTTTAAAAGTTAATATGATGGTTATTTGATGCATTGGAATGACTAAAATTGCTAATAGTATGATATTTAGGAATGTTACCGAATATAGTAACTTCATTTTACAATTTGGAGAATAGGAGCATGCTAGTCATAATGGTTATGATTAAATACTTATTTAAGACTAATATGATGATGTTATGATAATATTTGTATCTAGACTTAGTGATATATGCATATCTTGTAACTTTCTAATTATGGTAACTTTTACGCGCAAAACACGCTAAACCGACTATGTGTAACTATGTGCAATGTGATAACATGCTCATTTAGGATAAACACGCATATTAGAATAATCGGAATGTGGTTTATGCATGACTTGACAAATGTGGAAATTTTCCTTATGGAAATGATCATTGGTATCCGTACACTTCACACGACACTAAACCGCACGTTACACGAGCACTTGATCCAAACCGTCACCAACGGGTCGTTAGGTCAAAAACGGTCAAACATAGTCAAAGACGGTCAACCCGACCCACATAACAACTTGGAAGTTGTTAGACACGAACATGGTCCTGTGAGACCCACATATATGCAAACACAAACTTACAACACCTATGTGATATAGGTAACTACTAGCCGGCGAGCTACACCGTTCTTGTAAGAACACACACTTCTCAAACTCAGGTGAGTTTTACAGCCCCACTTTTACCTTTAACTATTTTATTTAACTTTGGGGTGAGAATACTATGCAACTGTTTTAGATATAGTACTGGTATGTTGTAAAACCATTTTCGAGTGTAACTATTATCGCTTAAAGTCCTCACTTATCCTTACCGTTAATTGTATCACAAACGAGTCGTAATTACGTAGTACTACTGGGTTTGACTAACCCCACTCGACACCAATGTTGACTGGAGGTCATAACGAGTGTAATTTCGATGGGAATGCGGGTTCAGCGATGACCTGCGGAGGCAAACGGGAACAGTCTAGTTTCGGTAAGATGAACTGACACACTCCGCGGATCGTAGTATCCAACAACAAAACTTAACATACCCAGTACATGTCTGTTTACTTTTCAGTCTGTCTAAACCTGTGAACTCACCAACTTTTTAGTTGACTCTTTTCGCATGTATTCTCAGGTAATTAATGGAGCACACGCTAGGACGCACGCAAGGAAGCATTAAGGAGTCTGAATGACATATAGACTCATGTCCTAGGCTTGTGTGTGCATTGGCTTTGTTTTAAAAACAATCTGAACTATGTAGTGTCTTGAACAATTTACTTTCCGCTGTATTACTCTTTAATTCCGTTGCTTTTGATATTAAACATTTTCCGCTGCGTATTAATGAAAACTGGTATTGTTTTACAAATCTTTGTGATTGTGTAACTCATATAGAGTCGTTCTATATGACCATGAGCTGTGATCCTGGCCACGTCACACCCACGTGGACTGACACCACGAGTGGGAATTTGGGGGTGTGACACATTCCACACGTATGTGGATCATCAATCAAGTAATGTGTCAACTATCCTTTAACATACATTGACACCATACCATATTATGCATACACCATATATCAAGCATCAATTATTATCATAATCATTTTACTACATATAAACACATACTTTGACTTTCATTAGTCAACATTCATCATTGTTAACCTCCCCATATTTGTAGTTCTACCTTCATTTGCATAATTACCTTTTGACTTTCTACTAGTCAAACAAACAACAAACATAACTACCATTATTTACAAAATAGCATTTCATTCAAGTAATGCTAACAATATTGGAATTTTCTCCATTCCACTTAAACTACATACAACGAATATACAAGAGTATGGACTTATGCCCACTTCCACACGAATGTGGACCATCACCCAATTGTCACCCAATTGTGATCTTACATCACATTCCACACGAATGTGGATCATCAACCAAGTAATGTTCTAACTACACTTTATCATGCATTGACACCAATTTATATTATGCATACATCACATAACATACAACAATCTCCACAAAACACTATCAAATAGTTCATACAATTCAACCAAATCAACAAACATGAATATGACTTATGGTTGCATATCCATGGTTAGGTTTACTCACCTTGGTCCATAATGCCACTTTGTTCCATCTTCTCCTTACCGGGTCTTTGATTTGTATTTCCACTTCCTAGATCATATAATCACACATACACATTAAATCTAGGAATAACACTCAAGAAAATCAACTCACACCCTTTTGACCCATTATCAACATAATTGACTTTATTGTAGTCAAATCTCCTAAATCACCAATTCACCATCAATTCCTTTCATTCTAGCTAATTACACCTAATTGCACTTATAATTCATACAATTAAGTTAATTAGCCATTACCCTCAATTTCCCCAAGACCTCACATCATTTGAGTACTTGAGGTTGTTTGAGGCATTTCCTCAAACACCTTATGTGCAGATTTTTCACTCATCTTTTAAAACCATTCTTTCAATTTCATTCATATCCATTTTTAACATTCAAAGTTCCAAACTCCTCATTTTATGAATCTTTGATCAAAATTTCTGCACATATGTAATAGACACAACACCTATTCACCAAATTCATCATTTACTCCCTAACTTCATGGAATTCATAAAACCCATGAAATCCCAAAACCCCAACTCTAGGCTTTTTAATCTATTTTAACATAAAAGATGATTAGTTAGTTGTTTTCTAACATTACTAACATCATCTCATGTTTTAGATTACACAAACAACCCAAATTTTGAGTTTCACCATCATCTAACCACACCCACATGGAAACCCACGAAATCTCCATCAAAAACTAACAAATCACTTACCAATAGAGGTGAAATTGCAAGAGGAACACGAATCCAAACTTGCATTTACGATCAGAAAGAGTTTAGAAGATGAATTTGATCAAAAGGCTCCAAAACCTTCTCCTTTCTCCTCTTGGGCGTCGCCCCCTTCAAAGCTCCCAGCCAAAATTTGATTTTGACTAACATTGACCAAATATATACCTTTTAAACCCCCTCTTAATTTATCTTTCCGGTATTGACAACTTCGGTCCCTCAACTTCCTAATTAACATTTTAATTAGGTAATAATCGTTAAGTTAAACATGTAACCAACTTAACCCACTAGTCGACACACAACAACCATTTTTTTTAGCTTAAAATTATCACATATCGATTATTTAAATAATAAGTTAAAATGGGTCGTTACACGTTTCTTCTCTTGACTAGGTAAATGTCTCTTTCTTTATCGTACATCCAGCAGCACACTTCTGATCTGTCGTTGCGAACAGCGAACAAGTTTCTGTCATCTGAAATAAACGTATGCTCTGGATGTTTGTCACTCATCTCCTTAAACCAAGTGTCTTTACTCACAGGAGGAGATGGTGTCCAATCCTTCTTTTTATCAAACCAACTGACAATTACTTCATGAAGTGAGGTGACCTCCTGTCCCAATGCATCAATGTATTTGTGGGCATACAAATAATCAATATAAGGATCGGATGAGACGTTGCCAAGTATGATGTTTTATGGTTCTTCCTCTACAGATGCCCCTGCAGAGGATTTGGCTCCTTCCTTAGCTTTTTCACCAGGCCACTCATAGTCAAACTCCTCCGGTAAGTCATCGAACCAGCTATCAAGGCCTGCTCCTGATGTTTCATCAGGTTGAACACAGTCTCCAAACAAGATGTCGTCAGGAATATCTCCAAAAAGATCATCATAGAGACCAGGGGACTTTCCTGATGAGGATGGATTTCCAGTTGCTCCTCCTTAATCTTGGTCGTCTGGAGGTCCTTGATCCCCTTTATCTGATGGATCATCTTCTTTCACGTTTCCACCATCATCCTTATCATCTTTTTCATCCTCCTTTTCCTTCGGATCCTTTTCCTTCTCGTCATCACCATCATCATTGTCACTATCATCACTGTCATCATCACTGTCATGAAAAACATCATCTATGTACTCATCATCGGACTCTGGAACTTCCTCTCCTTTAAGCCTTTTGATGTCCTTCTTCATCTCATGGTCTATCAATAGACATCTGATGAACTTTCTGTGAGCCTTGATCTCTCCATGATATTTGTTCAGTTTGCTACATATCTTTGTCATCCCTTCTTGCAAATTTCGGATAAGACCGTCCTTGTATTCAGAATCCTTCTCAAGTTTGAAAACTTGATCCTTCAAGCCCACGAGATCGACAGGCACATGTTTCGGCTCATAAGGTGAGTCAGCGTGCAAAGGAGAGTTTCCTTTGTCACCGCTTGAGTGAGGTGGAGATGATTGAGTTTTGGTATGTGGAAGGGTAGTAGCAGATGGACGAGTGGTGGGAATTTTGATAACTAGTTTGGGTTGAGCTGGCTTGGCTGAAGGTTTAGGTTTCTTGGGTTTTACAGGTTGTGTAGGTGGAGGTGGTGGAGATGGTAGTGTAATTGTAGGAGGTTGTGTAACGGGAGGTGGTGAAGGTGGTTGTGTAAGTGTAGGAGGTTGGGTAACAGGAGGTGGTGAAGGTGGCTTGGTTTTTGTAGGTGGCTTGGGTTGTGTAGATGGAGGTGGTTGTGTAGGAGCCTGTGATATGATAGATGCAGCAGATGAGAAGGATAAGCTTTAGAACATCTGCTGAAGTCGGGGATCTCTGGTTCTCTTGGCCATCGTCTTTTGCCTTTTCTTCTTTGGTGATGACTCAGGCGTAGGAGTGTAGTCCAAATCTTGTGCTTCTTCTCGTTCTTGTCTCGTAGGAGGTGGCTTTTCAGGAACAAAATCTTCGCTTGATGAAGAAGAAGGCTCATGAGTAGTATCCTCTACTGTTTTATCAACTTTTGAACTCGAACTTGTAGCTTGGACATCATGCTCTTCGGCCACAAAGGCAACAGGAGTGCCTTGATCCTCTACAACATTGTCGTCTCCCACAAAGCGTCCAAACTTTATCAGTGGCCTCTGACCGATGTACTGCTTTTTCCCGCGCTTGTTCATCTTCATGTATCCAAAAATGTCATCGCGCATTCTCTTGATCTCCAAGGTGCCAAGAGTGGGAGTCAGAGAAGGATACTTCTTGTTGAAGATGATCTGCACAAATCGAGGGAATGCAAGAACCGTTCCTTTCTTCGTCCTTTGATATTTGCGTGCATGTCAAGGAAGATCATCCTTGAGAAGTTAAAATCCATTCCAAGTGCTAGAGCCACCAGACAGGAGCTAAGAGTCTGGTTTAGGACATTGTATCCACCTTTTCGTCCGGAGAGACACTGTGTCACTACGTGCGCCAGATACCTCCAGTAGGGATGTAGCTGTTTCTTTTTTGTTGGAGGGTAGGCACCTTCGTGTCCCATTTGAAAAACAGTTCGGTTCACCAAATCCTGATCAAGCTCAATTAGGTCAGAATCTTTATCTCCGAACTGCAGACATTCTCTGATAATCTGCTCTGAAATAACGATGGGATGACCCTGGATCTTTCCAACGATACTAATGTTTCCATCTGCATCGGTACTTTCTTCTATGGTGCTCCAGAAACTCCTGACATAATCAGTCACAATGGGCGGATACTCCATGATGGCATAGTTGATGGGCGACAAGATCAGTCCATCCACCATACTCTTGAACTCTGAGTGTTTCGCTGGAGGTTCCCCAAGGAATGCTGTCATGTTGTGATCATGCACGAACCATAAGTCTGCCATCTGAAAGACACAAACAGATCAAGTTAGTTTAAGTTCAAGAAAATTGGATTTGTTGAAAATTTTCTAAGTCTTGAGTGTTCTGTTCTCGAACTTAGCATTTTCACTCGAGACAAGAGCTGTACACGAAGATCAATGTGTACACGAAGTACATTATGTACACGAAATGCACTCTGTACACGAAATGGAATTTGTACACGAACTGTGGTCTGTACACGAAATACTGGTTGTACACGAAATGTATCTGTACTCGAAGTTTTACATTTCGTGTACTCAAAATTCTTTGACAAATTCATCATTTTGGCTCCTTAGACTATCTAATCATGTTCAATATACTCGTAATTGAGAGGCGACCAACATATTCATGAATTGCCTTTCAATTTTAAGTATTTCGTGGTCAATTTGACCAAAAACCTTCTGTACACGAAAATCGCGTACTCGAAATCTTATTTTGACCATAACTTTCGATTTCACGGTTAAATCTTGATGAAAATTGATACCTAGGGTCGCCTATAGAGGATCTACAAGATAGCCGGAGTGGAATTTTGAGATCAAGTCTAGAAATCAAGATCGCCTCTAAAAGAGAGTTTCTGTACTCGAAATGAAAAATTGCGTACACGAAATTATGGTACTCGAAATTAAATGTTGTTGGACTATTTATAGGGTCATTTTGAGTACGTATATTTCGTGTACTTGATTTCGAGTACACACTTATTTATTTTTCTTATTTCGATTTAAAATTCTAACTTTTCTAAAATAAAATAAAATCAAATCAAATAAAATAAAATTAAATAAAATAAATAAAATAAAATAAACTTTGACAAGTTTAAGTTTAGTCGGGTCAAATTTGTGGGATCAAATCTGTTATCAAAATTTAACCATCTTAGTTAATTTCTTAATGAAGCACAACCTTTAAATAGCTATTCCCCACCAATGATTTCCACTCGTTATTCCATCTCTTAAAAAGTCAGTTATATGATCAAGTTTTTCTGAAAATATCTTATGGGAAATTTGTGAACAATTAGATTGTAAGACTAGATTAATATGCAACCTATCAGTCTTGTTAAATCCTTTGTTTCAAACTTTGATTGTGTTTTAACAAACTTCAAATTATTTTGACAGAGTTTTAAGATGAGAAAAGAAAAGAACAGATCTATTAGGTTAGAATCAAGAACAAGAAGTGGTTCTATCATCTTGTGCTCATTGGCATCTTTTATTATTCTGATCTGCAGACACATTGGCCTTAATATCACACATCCAGTTCTTTGCTTTCGCAAAACATAGGATGCTTCAGTAGGTATTTACCGCTCTTTGTTTGCACAAAACATAGGAAATACCCGAGTTTTTCAAACACAATTTCAAGTTTATAAAAACACAATCTCGTTTTGATTCAGGATTTAATCAAGAAGTCAAATAGTTGTCACACATTTCTAGTTATCTAATTATCACAATTTCACACTTATTTATCTGTTTATATGTATTTTAATTTTGATCAAGTCTGATTATTTAAGTTTTGAAAAACTTATTTCAACTTCTTAGTATAGAATAGATATTCAAAGTTGTTATTCTTTTAGAAATCTTATTAAGATAGTGAAATTTTGATCCTTAGAGATTATTTCACTTCCCAATTTGATCGATTCACTTTGCTTGTTCAAATAAACTCTTTTTTTATTTTTTAAACTTTGAAAAGATAAAATGTTTTTGTAATTTTCTTTGAATAACAAGAGGCAGAATCTTCTTTTCTTAGGGTTTGAAAACTTAGCTCCCCCTAAACTTGTAGATCATCTTAGACTGACTCAAAGACCGAAAATCTTTTGACTCAAAGAACGAAAAATCTTTTTGTTGTTTTGTAAATTTTGACTCAAAGAACGAAAAATCTTTTTGTTGTTTTGTAAATTTTCTCCCCCTAAATTTGTGAACAGATTAGGACACAAATTTTAATGTATTTACAAAAATGCTTTTAATTGAAGCTTATTAGTTTGAGAGAGGCAAGCAAGTGATGAAAGCGTGCTGTGTCGAACGGTTTTGTGAAAAGGTCCGCTAGATTGTCATCTGTGTGGACCTTTTCAAGATGAATTAATTTCCGTTCGAAACAGTCACAGATGAAGTGAATACAGATGTCAATATGTTTAGTTTTGGAGTGTTGTACCAGATTTTTGACGATCTGTAAGGCTGCTTCATTGTCACAATAAATAGGAGAGTCAAGAAAGTTCAAACCGTAATCGAGGAGTTGTTGTTGCATCCAGATAACCTGAGAGCAGCAACTGGAAGCAGCAACATATTCTGCTTCTGCAGTAGATGTGGATACAGTCGTTTGCTTCTTGCATTGCCATGAGACAAGGCGATCTCCCAGGTACTGACACCCACCGGTGGTTGACTTCCTATCCAGGTTACATCCACCAAAGTCACTGTCTGAGTATGCAAATAGTCGAAACTCAGAGTTCTTTGGGTACCAAAGACCGAGTCTAGGCTTCCCGACTAGGTACTGAAAGATTCTCTTGACAGCTATAAGGTGAGATGCCTTCGAATTTGCCTGATATCTGGCACACTGACATACTGAGAACATGATGTCTGGATGACTAGCAGTCAGATACATCAGAGAACCAATCATCGAGCGATAGAGGTGTTGATCAACATCTTCACCTTCCGAATCCGAAGTCAAGACACGGCGAGCAGCCATGGGAGTGGATGCCAGTTTTGACTCCATCATTTTGAACTTGTTCAAAATGTCTGTGACATATTTTCCTTGGTGAATCAGCACACCCTTAGAATCTTGCTTCACCTGTAGACCTAGAAAGAAGGTCATTTCTCCCATCGCGCTCATCTCAAACTTCTTCTTCATTACCCCCTCAAATTCTTTGCACAACACTGAGCTTGTGGAGCCGAATATAATGTCATCCACATAGATTTGGACGAGTATTAAGTCATCCTTATCCTTGCGAACGAACAAAGTTTGATCAATGGCTCCCGGGTATATCCATTTGCAAGCAGGTGATCAGTAAGTGTAGCATACCACGCTCGCGGTGCTTGATGAAGACCATAGAGAGCTTTGTCTAACTTGTACACATGATCAGGAAACTGGGAATCTTCAAAGCCTGGAGGTTGGCAAACATAGATTTCTTCTTTAACCTTCCCATACAGAAAGGCAGTCTTCACATCCATCTGATACACCGTGAAGTTCATGTATGAGGCATAGGCCAAGAAAATCCGTATGGCTTCAAGTCTTGCAACTGGTGCAAAGACTTCCTCATAATCTATTCCTTCTTGTTGATAGAAGCCTTGAACAACCAGTCAGGCCTTGTTTCTGATAATTACACATGAGTCATCTCTTTTGTTCCTGAAGACCCATCTGGTTCCGATAGGCAGTTTTCCTTTTAGCAGAGGAACCAGATTCCACACTTTAAGTTTCTGGAACTGCATCAGCTCTTCCTGCATTGCCTCAACCCAGCTGGACTCTTTGAGAGCCATTTTGACATTCTTGGGCTCATCCTGCGAAATAAAACAAGAATATAAACAAGAATTAATAGTACCTGATTGACTGCGAGTAATTGTCTCTTGAGGCAACACGTTCTGAGCTGCAGTGGATCTGCTTCGAGTGAGAACGCCTTCTGAGAGAGGTCCAATAATATTTTCAACTGGATGATTCTTGTTTACACCAAGTGTTGGCACTTCTTCTACTGCTAGATTGTCTAGCAAGTTGCTGATGTTGTTAACTTGATCTTCACTTGAAGAAGAAATGTTGTCGATAGGAGCAGTTTCACTTGCTTCTGCTCCATGATCCACGCAATGTTCCTCAGGTATACTATCTGAGAATAGTGGATTATCAAAAGTCTGGTGGGAAGAAGATGAGACTTGATCGGTTTCGGGAAGAGGTTGAACGGACTGAAAGGTGTCTGGTTCTGATGGAAGAACTTCATGAATTTGGGTTGGCTGAGTTGGAGGGGCACAATTGTACAAGCCTGGAGGGTTAACAGCCAAGAGACTAGGATCACAAGGAACATAGTCAACCCTATAGTCCACGTCATCTCCCTTGTAGAAATCATCGGTTTGCTTGGATAACTCTAGGTTCTCGGTAGGATTGTCAAAGGGCTTGAAAGTAGAATCATACTCAAACAACCAGTTTGGACCAGAATCGGCATCTGTCGAGTTCATTTCTTGCCAATCTATGTAGTATGATTCCACGATCATCCGAGTCTTCTTGTTGTAAACTCTGTAAGCTGCTTTCTCGGATGAATATCCCACAAAGTAACACTCATCTGCCTTATCATCAAACTTATGATTAGGCTCTGTATGAAGAAGAGTGCAAGGACATCCGAATGACTTGAAGTGTCTGACTTTGGGCTTCTGATTGAAGAGAATCTCATAGGGAGTCTTCTGATGACGCTTGTTCAGGAGTGCTCGATTTTGAACATAGCAAGCGGTGTTAACTGCTTCAACCCAGAAGAAGATTGGCAGCTTTGACTCTGACAACATTGTTCGTGCAGCTTCTATAAGTGTTCTGTTTCTCCTTTCAGCAACTCCATTTTGCTGTGGTGTTCTGGCTGCACTGTATTGCCTAGCAATACCATTCTCATCGCAGAAATTTATAAGAGTTTGATTTCTAAATTCAGTGCCATTATCAGTTCTTATCACCTTGACCTTTAGATTCTTCTGATTTTCAATCAAGGGAATAAACTTCTTCAGAATCTCCGGTTTTTCGTCCTTCTTGGCCAGAAAGAACACCCAAGTG
Organism: Mikania micrantha; assembly: GCA_009363875.1. Classification (NCBI taxonomy): domain Eukaryota; kingdom Viridiplantae; phylum Streptophyta; class Magnoliopsida; order Asterales; family Asteraceae; genus Mikania; species Mikania micrantha. The sequence goes on from CM018691.1 coordinate 111,015,347, forward strand.
AATCTGGAATAATCATCTGTCACAACAAGACAATATGACTTTTTCCCGATACTCATTACGTTGACTGGTCCGAAGAGATCCGTATGAAGAAGTTAAAGAACTGAAGAGATAGAATTGAAAAGTTTAGGCTTATAGGGTATCTTGTGTTGCTTCCCCTTGGCACATGCGATGCACTTCTCAATGGTGGAGAAGTCTTTAGAAGGCAAGCCGATAACGTGATCTCCATTGGCTAATCTGTTTAGATTCTTCAGATTTACGTGACCCAGTCTCCGATGCCATAACAGACAATCATGCTCCGATGCCTTTGAGAACAAACAAGTGTTCTCTGTGAATGAATCTGAGTTCATGTTGATAATATAGGCATTGTTTATCCTTGGAGTTCTCATCAGAATCCACTTCTCAGGCACTACAAAGCCAGGCTTCAGAATTAGACACTCCTTGTTTGTGAAGTGTGTGGAAAAACTCTTGTCACAGATTTGAGAAACACTCAAAAGACTATGATTGAGCTCTTCAACATAGTACACGTCTTCAAAACTGAGAGTTCCATTTGTGACCGTGCCCTTCATACTTATCCTTCCTCCCTTGTCTCCTGCAAATGATACATATCCTCCATTGAATGGTGTAACTTCATGTAACTGAGAAAAAATCCCCAGTCATGTGCCGGGAGCAGCCACTATCTACATACCAAACATGTTTGATCTTACTTGGCCATCCCTGCATTTTATACATAATCAATGAGAAACAGGTACCCAAACCATAACAGGTTTAGGCACAGTAGAAATACTAGATTCTTTCTTTTGAACTTCCTTTGATTTAGCTGTTTTGACCTTATCAATTTTTGATCTAGCACCACTGCCATAGTTAATTGGTGTTAATGGGATAATAAAAACTGGATCACGTCTCCAATATGTCTTGTTATTAATTTTTGAAACGTTTGATTTTAGCTTATGAAAACCATATTGATGATTTTTGGGTGATCTTTTACTTTTTGCAGTGGATTGCTTTTGTGGTCCTTTCTGAGAGTTCACCCTAGGCATTGAGGACTTATCATTCCTCTTTGATTTGACAGAGAGTTTTGCCTTGGGTGTGACCTTCTGATTCTTCCCATAGAAGAATTCAGTAGGTCGGTGCAGACAATTTCTAGCAATGTGGCCTGGCTTACCACAGGCAAAGCAACATACTTTCTCATGAAATTCCTTAGGGTCAAAAGGTTTTACATCACAGTTGCAAGGTTTAAACGAGTTAGAAGATTGTTTCAAAATTCCTTTTGGAACAACAGTTAGGATCCAATTTTGATCCTATTTCTTTGGTGATAGTGGAATGACCCTTGAACTCATGATGTAAACGAGAAGATGTTGTTTCCAAAATAACATCCTTTTTAACAAACGTTGACTTAAAGCTTTTAGACATCTCATTTGTTTTAATTTTAAATTGATCAACTTTTCCAACAAAATTAGAGTTTGAACTAAAAGATGATGTTCCAAAAGATGTTGAACAGTCTGTGCTCTTCTTAGCACTTCTTTCTTCAGTCTTCCCTTTCACACCTGCTTTGCTTAAACTATCTGCACATATCTCAGAATTATTAGAAATATTGGGACTGGTCTCAATGGGATCTGCTGTCAGAGGGACAGGTTTGTCAGAACCAATACTGAACTCGAACCTTCGATCAGACTGGGACAACGGATCATCAACAGATGTGTTGATTTTGGGCATAACTGAGTAATTGTGATTAAAAGGTGGTGCACATTCACTATACCCAATACCTTTGCCCCTCTTTTCCCGATACTGCATGGTTGTCATGTTTTCCAAAACCTTGCTTGAGTAATCAAACTTTTCACATTTTACCTAGGTTTTAGAAAGTTGAGTTTTAACTTGGTCCAACTCTAATGTGAGCTCATCGATTTTGCGTCGAGCATCTCGATAGTTGGACTCTTTGTCACTTAGAAGTTCTTTTAACCTTGCCACATCCCGACCCTCTGCTTCAAGTTTCCTTTTAAAAATTCCTTCATTTTTAAGAAATTTTGAGTTAAAGTATTTAAGTTTGGTTACTTCTTTGATTAGTGATTCATTATGTGATCTATACTTAAATACTTTATCTATGCATGAGGTAGAGCAAAGATTTTCAGTTACCTCCTTCTGCTTGTCGTCCACCTCAGCCATGAATGCGTGACTCAGAGTCAGCTCCAGTTCCTGCACTTGATCACTCCAGTCATAAGAGTCAGTTTCTTGGGTCACCAGTGCTTTGGACGTACTAGCACTTCCTCCTGCAGCAGCAGTCACAACTTTCTCTTCAGGCTTCTTTTCTCCTTCCTTGACCACCTTTCGCTGCTTACACTCTCTAGCAAAATGACCGGGCTGATCACAGTTGTAACACCTAAGTTTTGACTTATCAAATCCAAGTTTCTTTCCTGGGTTGTTTCCAAAGCTGTTTCTTCCATATCTTTTGATAAACTTCTTTGCTCTAAACACCGCCATAGCCATCTGCCATGAGATATCCATTTCCTCAACATTAGCTGTATTTATCTGCTCCAGATTGTCCTGAGTAAGATTGGCAGGTGCCAACTCTCCTGCTATGAATGCATTGTAGCTGTTCATGAAACCCTTAAAAAGCAGCAGATTTTCTTCACTTTCTGGATTGATTTTGGGCACTGATCCGGTTTGTCCAGATGATAGAAAGGCATTTTCAAAGGGAAGTGATTGAGATGGAGAGTTCTGATAGTGATGCATCCCTGGAGCCTGAAGACTGATAGCAGACAGTAGTGCAGAGTTTTCTGATACGGGTGCAATTCCCATGGAGCTGGCATGATTCAGTGCTCTCTGCTTATCATCCATATCATAGGAGTTTATAATCGAAATCAGCTCACTCAGAGAAGTCTTGTACATATCCTTGGTCCTTTTGATCATTGTACAATTTGAATTCCACGTGTAAGGTAATGAATTCAATAGCTTCTTGTTCACTTCTCCCTTGGTCATCTCAATTCCAGAACTGGTCATTTCAGTCATCAGATGTGTGAATCTGTTAAGCTGTGCTTCAAGAGACTCTCCCTTGATGTGGTTAAACATGTTGAACCTCTGCCTAAGCATGTCCTTCCGACTTTCTCGCCTGTCCTCATTTCCTTCAAATCGTTCAACCAATGCATTCCAAAGTTCCTTAGCTGTCTTGTGTTCCTTAAATCCATGAGCAACATCAGTTGATAAAGCCATAGTGATTGAAGCATAGGCCTTTTCATCCTTTTCCATCATAAGAATGTCATTGTCAGTGTACAATTCAGGATCCTTAGCAATAAGAGGACCATTGATTTCACTTTAGTATGAGGGCACAAAGGGACCCTCTTCGATGGATCTCCAAAGCTTTGGATCAGTATACTTGATGAACGACTGAAATCTGAATTTCCAGTCTTGGAAATTATCTCCTGACACGAGCCTTGGTGTCTTTGTTCCGGTGCCTATTTCATTGTCCAGATTAAGTGTAACAACCGGTTTTTAATAATGAATGTATTGTAAATAATCGTTAATTGAACGATTGTGGTTGTTGTGATTTGAAAATATGTGAGAATTACGTCATCAATGGCAAGAGCACATGTGATCGTTATAGAAATCCATGTTGATTTGATGATTGTAATTATTATAGGTTGATAGTATGCGAAAAGTGGTGAACGTGGGCGAAAACCGCGCGCGAAACGGAGTTACGGATTGTCCAGAATCGCGAAAACAAGATAAGATCAAAACTTGACGAAATTGAGGTGGGGCGGTACGCCCCGGGCCAAAGCCCGAGTTGGGGCGGTGCGCCTGGCGGCCTGTGTCGGCAAAAATCGGGTTTAAGATCAGATTGGCGTCCAGAAGAGTTTTAAAACTCTTTTTTTTCGAATTCTACGCAATTTCACTCAAAAATTGGAGCTACAAATCTTGGTTTGAAGCCGATTAAACTCACGGATCGTACCAGGGAACGTATCTGCAACATCTGATCGTTGTTTTGCGACTGAATAACCGTTCGATTGGGTAACGATTCGTTTTATCCTACTAGTTTAATGTTTTGTGAATTAAATCTAGTTTTGATTGTAATACTATGATTATGGGTATTGATTATTGCCTAGTTGAAAACTAGGGGTTGTTAGAAACGAAGAACTTGATATTTTGATGGTGAAATCTTCGTTTTAAAGCCGGTATAATGTCCGGTTGTTATGAAACCCATATCATGGTGTGATAACTAGTAGGAAGGGGTGGAATATGAGTTTAAATGAAACATGGATTATGATCCATGGGTTAGATGATGGTTGTGATGAATTGATGTTTAAATTATTAAAAGTTATGATCATAAATGAATTTTTGAAAAATAAAAGTGATTAAAGATCGTAACTAATATTGAACATCAATTATTTGATGAAATGTCCGAGGAGGCATGAAAATATGATTAATTGTAATAATTGACTGACACGTACTAAACATAGTAAGATAAAGTCAGTTATGTGATAAATTGACTTTGAGCAAGTCAAATCAGTCAAGTGTGTTAAACTTGATTGTATGGGTTATATGTGTTGAAACTAGTTGTATATGTATTTTGCAACTAGGTGGTGGTAGTGGAAGTCAAACAACTAGTCATAGAGCAGGAAAGGAACCTGTAGTTGCAAATTCTTTATCTGATCAAGGTAAGTAATCCCACAACTATGACATCACATAATAAATATTGAATCTGTTGTTGAACAGATTGTATGATGAATATGGCATCGGTGATAGGAGAATGTTGAATAATAAAAGTTCAACAACCTATCATAAATCCAATACCTTGGTAAATAAAAGTGTGGGAATTCTATGATGGAAATACCGGTGGGTGAACATCATAGTAATTTGATTGAAATTATGACTCCACAATGGTGGATAGCTAGAGGTGCTAGCAAATTTGTCTTAGATGGAAGTACCGGTGTGTGAACATCTTAAGACTTGAATTATTTATGACTCCGCAATGGTGGATAGCTAGAGGTGCTAGCAAACTTGTCTTAGATGGAAGTACCGGTGGGTGAACATCTTAAGACTTGAACTAATTATGATATCACAAATGTGTTAATAGTCAGGGGTGCTGACAAATAGCTATGGTGGAAGTACATGAATGTAAAAACCATATTGTAATTTTGATTAAACTGTTGCGAGCAACAGTTGATGATTGGCAATGTGATATTATTACATTGTTAGAGTCAATTCTAATAGAAATGATTCAGTGTGAAAAATGTATTTTTTTTTTACATTTTGTTGTGTGAAACCATTGGGGTCTATTTACTTAGTTCTTATGAACTAATGGGAATTATTGTGTGATGTTTGTAGGACAAACATGATGGCTCTGGCTGTAAGGATCGAGGTGGAATGGGAATCGAACAAATAAACCTTGTTGCAAACGTTGGGAATTTTGGTTTAAACTTACTTATGTAAATAAGTACTATAAAATGGGTGACACGTTTACGGTTGCATTAAACTTTGTTTAATATTATTAAATAAAGAAGGTCAAACAAGGTTTTGTAAAGGAAAAATGTACTGGGACCTACTCTGATATTATGTGAAAAGTTTGGGTGTTACATTAAGTAAGTTGGACAAATTTGTTAGATTCTTTGAAGCCATGATGAATCAGGAAATTTTCTAAGTGTAGTACACAAATTCCCTGTAGCTCCCTATAGAGACAGATCAATAGAACTGCTCGAAGTAAAACAGATAAGTCTATACTCGAAGTCCTGGGTGTACTCGAAACCAATGAGTACACGAAATTCAATCTGTATTCGAAATTGATACTGTATTCGAAATCCTCTTGTACTCGAAAATCCCCTGTAGTCAAACTCCTTTTGTATTCGAACTGCAACTTTTTTTCGAACACTCTATCTATACTCGAAATAGCTGAACACGAAAAATTTTGAACTCGAAAATACTTAAGAAAAATTTTATAAAATTATTTCTTAAGATTTGGAGTCCCAAATTTATACAGCAGCTAGTAGGAGTAGAGAAGAATGATAAAGTAGTAAACTTGCTTCAAAAAGTTGTTACCTTGATGATGAAAAGAGCACTCTAGCTCTGATACCACTTGTAGGTCTGAAAACGGATCAAGAACCAAACTTTATCTTCATAATCATCATCAATGATCTCTAACGAGTGCGGAATCCAAGTTAGAATCGAGAAAGCAATAAGAAAAATGCAAACTTTTATAAATACTGAAAATTTCGAGTACAAGTGCCTCAATACGTCTAGAGAGCAAGTGCCTCGGGATTCCAACCTAAACCTGTACAAAATACGTCTATTTATACTAGGCCTAGGAGTACACGAAATCTAATACAAAAATTCGAGTACATGAACAAATCGTGTACTCAAAGTGACTATACACGAAAACTATCAAAAACTCTGAGCGTTGACTCTTCCGCGTTGACTTTGTCAGTCTTCATCGTGTAGTGGGCTCTACACGTGACAAACCAGGATCTCAGGCATTAGACATAGCGAAAGACCTCTATATGCTTTTCAAAATAATTCAGTCTTAATTTGTAAAATCAAAGTTTAACATTTGCTGAAGCGTTTGAAAACCAATAACAAAGCATAACAGTTTACAAAATGTAAATTACAAGTTCAATGTCTTAATTAATCAAATCCAAAACACTTGAATTGAAAAGTATGTATGAGACTCAACATCCTAGTCCCTGCTCGTCCTTACTTGTGCTTTAGTGTCATGAGAAAACATGTAAACAGAGTCAACACAAAGGTTGGTGCACACACAGGTTTGAATAATCATAAATGTTGAACAACTTGTTTGAAATGAAATGTTTGCAGTTAACATAATCACACATTGCATAGTCATGATAGCTAGTCATTGTACTATTTACATAAGCGGTCGACACCGAAGCTGACTGTTAGAATGTTGGTTGCCTTTCCACTACTGTCTAGCACAAACAATAGTAATGTTTGAATTGGCTAGTTAAACATTTGCGTAGACCTACAATCTACCAAGTGATATTTGTCAAACCCAATAGATCTATCTTCAACTACCACGCATTGCACTACGACAAACTAAACGGTTCGATATGTAAGGACTTGTAATGTTATGTTCGCACTTATCTTAAATAGCTAACTCATGCAAGTGATATGTATCTAAAATGTTTGATTGCACATGTTTTCTCCCCCAGAACAGTAAAATGCAAAAAGGGGCCGTGTACGCACCTGTAAATGTGAATCGAATGATCAAATGCTCGCGAAATAACGTAGATTAACTTCTACGAAGAATCTGTATTATTACAGTAACGTTGTGTTATTCGTAATGTCCAAATCTTGTTTGTGGTTACATACGTGTCAATACACGTATATTAAATTGTTTGAAACATACATACAAAGTACGTACAACTTTGAGTTCGTTTGTTTAAATCGTACAAGTATATACGATTTCGTTTAAACACGCGTAATAATACGCGATCAGGTTTTTTTATCAAAAATATAAATTTTATTGGTTTCTTTTGTTCGTATTTCTATTTCGGTTCCAATGCATTTTGAACGAGTCAAAACGGAGTTGTAATGAGAAAGTTATGGTCAAAATACTAAAATTGATTTTAATTTCAAAAACCCAGCAAAGGTCATGTTCGTTCCTGCGACCTCTTCACTAGAAACACACACCAACTACCAATCCAACCAGCTAGGCATTTGTATTAGGATATGGTTTTTAATTCCTATAAGCATGAACCAACCGGTTCCCTTTTGTTAACCCTAACCGAATCAATTGGGTTCCAATTGGACCCTGATTCGAATCCAATCGATTCCAAAACCATAGGGGTTTTGTTTTAGTAACCTAACCGAGTCCCACTATGGTTTTAATTCGATTACATCATCAATCTAGAACACAAAAACGTTTATGTTTCATCATCATGCAATCGGGTATCAACCAAATCAGTGTTTTTTGATCCAATTAACATATGGCTTTTATTAATCGGCCTCTTTAGAAGTTACTGATGTGATTTGATTTGGGTTTTGAACTCATTTACCTAGAAACCCCCAAATTGGTTTAAGTGATGAACCCTAGAATTAGAAGTCGTTTAATTCGTTGTTGTTGTAGACATTTAACATAGGGTTTTTGTTAAGTGATGGATTCCAAACCTCTATGGGTAATTCAATTTGATTATCAAACTCATTTGAATCAAAACCCCCAAATGGTTTTTCATCAAGAGCCCTAGAATTCGAAATCCATCAATTAGTTGTTTTTAGATGAAATTGTCATAGGGTTTTCAATAAAAGGATGATTTCAAAACTCTCAGTGAAGTTTAATTTGATTTTTAAACTTGTTTTATTAAAAAAACCCCAATTCGTTATTCATCAAGAACCCTAGAAATCGAATTCATATGATTCGATGTTAAAAGCCAAAATTAGCATAGGGCTATGCTTAGTCGGCCACTTTAGATTGTGTAGGAGTAGCTTTTTACCTGGTTTTATGTCGATTTGATGTAGTTCGATTATTAGGTTGAGGTTCGGCCGACTCACGATCAAAATCTTCAATCTTGTAACCCCCAAAATTCTCCCACGTGTGACACGTGTTTAAAACACCCTCAGAGTTTGGTCCCAGATTTTTCAAAAATTAAACATCAATTTTAAACACCCAACTTAACCTAACCTGTCATCAAAACCCGTTACAAACATGTTAATTATAATTACACTTTACATTATTTATAACCGTTCAGAAAAAGTTGGGTTTTTAACCAAAAACGTGTTCAATCCGAGCCTTCTCAAGATATCCGATCACGGTCGCCTTCACCCTTTATGTTCTCCTGAAAAACACCACATTTAAATAACCGTTAGTTCGTTAGAAATAAGTGAGTTCACCCCGCTATATCCCCAAGTGTATTCCATAACACCATATGGAATACAATAATAATATTCCAAACACAATTTGGAAACTTTATTCAACCCGAACACAAAACGATTTACTAACGGGTCGTTTTCACCCAAAACCCCTTAAACCTCCAATTCTTGCCCAAACAAATTAGATTTACCCATAGAATCCACATCAAATATGAAATAAGTCAATTTCTGACATTTTCAAAGTATCAGACGCAACATGGGCGTGTTCCGAGGGAACATGGTCGTGTCGGAAAGTTTTAAAAATCTGATGTGCAGATATGACATGGGCGTGTTCCAGTGGAACATGGTCATGTCAGAACTGCTTCCGTATACATAATTTTATTTGTTCTCCCCCCCTCATCCCTTTTTGTCACACCCCGAGCCGACGGGATGGATCGAATTCCCCGCCGGGCGGAAGGTTCCCGGGGCGCGATATCGTGTGTGATAATCATGATGATCAGATTGTTTACATAGCATCAATGTTAAGAATAACTAAGCACAAATAAGCATTAAACTAGGATTACAAAGTTAAATTACATTTGTCAGTGTTTAGTAATTTAACTGAATAAACCTATCAAAAGAATCAATTGTTTTCTATCTTGTAACTATATAAGACATCAAAAGTGATTCGTATCAACAACAAAAGATGTGCTTTCAAAATCTACTAGGTCCTCTATCTAGGCAACCTAGCATGCAATCCTGAAGCATTAGTCTTTTCCTGTACGTCACCTAAGAAAGCATGTAAGAAGACAAGTCAACACAATGGTTGGTGAGTTCATCTAGTTTTAGTATTTGTAAAATAGCTTTTGCAAACCTTTTTCGGTAAAACCTTAACCTCATTAACATCACATGTATCATCCAGCTCGGTATGCTTATATATATGGCATACCCCTGAGTCGAGCCTACAACCCGCCCAGACGCCGTCCCACCACATACTAAGCCACATAGGACATTGTTGTTAATGATAATTAAGCATTTTACCTACCATCCAATCCCATTCCCTTCATAGCTTTAGCCTTTTTGTTTATAAGTTTCAACATACATGCAATAGCATCTGCAAGTCTAGCTTTGTGAGTTACCTTTATGGACAACTGAACACCCTAAGGAATCCGGTATCAATCCATATCGGATTTAATTGTGGTTAGCAACATCAGTGTTTTGATTAAGGATTTCTAAGGTGACACAAAGTCAACTAAAGATAACCAAAATCACACTAGTTACATATCACAACCATGAGTAGACAATGAGGAATCAATGTATGGCAAGCACTGAGAGACCAACAGTCTGTCCCTCTAGTCTGGACTATGAAGGTCAACCTATGGCAAGCACTGAGAGGCCGACGGTCTGTTCCTTCAAGTCCCGACTATGGAGAACACCCTATGGCAAGCACTGAGAGACCAAAACAGTATGTTATACCATAGTCGATAACTTTAGCATACAGGTTTATAGCATTCATATAGCATAGCGTTTACGTATCTTGTGCACAAGTACTAGCTTCACAACTGGTAGGGCAAGCACTGAGAGGCCAAATCGTTGTTTTAGCATGGCAAGCATATAAAGCATACAAAGTTCAAAGTATTCTGAGCATTTCAAGCCTTTAGTATGTATGTATATAGCATTAGCATTAGCATTAGCATAAAAACATTAGCATTTAGCGTTAACATTAGCATTATACGGTAGCATTAGCATATCATATCAGCATTTAGCATTAACATTAGCATCTAACATAAACCCGTAGCATTAATGTGTAGCATTATCCCGTAACATTAGCATTTAGCATTAACCCGTAGCATAAGCATTTAGCATAGATCCGTAGCATTAGCATTTAGCATAAATCCGTAGCATTAGCATTTAGCATTTATCTGTAGCATTAGCATTTAACATTAACTCGTAGCATTAGCATTTAGCATTAACTCGTCGTATTAGCATTTAGAATAAGTATAAAAACATCTTTGCAACAGTTAAACACTTGTTTAAAAGATTTAACATGCTTCTCAGTCCCAAAGTAAAACTCAAAATAGTATGAAAAAGGATAAATGAACTCACCTGTGTTGTTAAGTATGTATTACCACAGTAAATGCGCGCTCGTTTGTTGTAGCTTAAGTATCTTCAGCACCTGAGTTGTTTTAAGAGATTTGAATACTATAAGTCTTCATAATAGACGTGAACTAGGGTTTTGGTCTCGGTGTGAAACTAAGTGTCCTATGCTACTAATGTGTTTTCTAAGAATCTTTCTAGTTAGTCTAGGTTATTACCCATAAATGAACCCGAATCCCGTAAGTAACCGCTTCAAGATTTTAGTTGATGGTTTGGAAATAATTTATTTTAAGTAAACCTTATGTTGGAGATCATTAAATAAAATAAGGAAATAGTTTATTATTGATTTCATTTAATAAAATCAAAATGGGTTTTATTAAGAAAGTTCATAGATTCGTTTATTAGGCTTAAGTTAATCCAACTTGATTAACTCAAAGTCTAGAATTTAGTCTTAGCTTTCTTTTGTTCCCCCATCGCTTGTATGTACAACTTTAGATTAGAAGGTTCAATAGAATCATCTAACTTGGTTGCATATAGTATAGTAGCCACTAAAATTTTGTTAAGTTCTTTGCAAATCATGTTTCATGCTCGAATAAGTAAAAGCTTTGATATGTTTGCCTTAGGCTTTGTTTAGTTTCAACCCCATGTGATATCAAGGCATATGTTCAACCTTTTGTTTAGCAAAGTATTGATGTCCCACTCTTTAGTATGAAAACATTAAACTTAACTTCTTTGTTTACAACTAAATCAATCTCTTATTTAGGAAAAACCCTAAAATCTCCCATGCACACACATACACATGCATGGGGTTTACGTGGCTACTCATGCATCCCATGTCATCCAAAGTTTGTTGTTTTTGATTTATGGTTCTAACCCACCCTTAGCCGAAAGACCATGCTCGAATCATTCAGCCGAATAGGGGTAGCCTGGTCGAATGGGCTGTCGAATAGGTGATAGCCGAATGTGAGAAGCCCAGACCGAATGAAGAGTGGTCGATTGGAGGGGGTGGTCGAAGGAAGAAGTGTCGACCGAATGAGGCTTGGTCGAATGTGGTTAGCAGCGAATGACATGGTGGTGATCGAATGGGGCCTTTCGGCCTAAGCTAGCCATTCGGCCGAAAGAATAGTCATACGGCTAGCTGGTTGTTCCATTCGGCCATCGAGCTCCTCTCCATGGCAGCCATGGTACTCGAGCAAATTGACTGAGGTATGAACTAACAGTTGTTCCTACACTACTCTAAATTCTTAGTGAGTGATGTCCCTAGCATTTTGAGGGGTGTTAACCGGAAACAAAGTGGGTTCGACTAAGGGTTAGAAAACCCTAAAATTCGCAACAAAAATCTGATTTTTACCTCTAATCGAGTGGTTTAAAGTTTAGATCCCCTGTACTTCTACAATCTACGTGATGTGGTGGTCGTTTAGACACCAAAATCACTCGATTTGGTCGAGAAACGAGAGAGATCGGGTCTTGGTTTCTAGAGAGAGAAAATGTAGAGAGAGAGTGAACGAGATGGAGATGGTGGCTGGTGGTTGGGAAGTGTTTATGGCAATTTAATGCCATTAAATGCTTCCCAAAATACCCGGTATGTTCCGGTCCGTTCGGTTCCGCTCGGTTTCGCGTAAAAGCGTCGTTTCTATTTCGTTTTCGCGATAAACGTCTCGGTTTTAAAGATAGAGTTTAATATATTAATTTAGGTGGTTATTCCTAGTAAATTAACTAATTATCTTTTGTTCATTTTAAATTTTTAGAAAATTTTTAGGTTACAGTTTAAATCGAACAGTATAGTCGTCGCGCGTATTCATTCGAATCGTCACCCGTACGAATACGACGATAACTACACTTTTCAATATGGTTCTCTAATTATTGGACATCATTCAGAACGTTAAACTTTCAGATATATTCGTGCAGATCGTCACCTGTACGAATAACCCATCAGTTTAGCATTCCTGTAACAACGTTCGTTATTGTTTTGTTTTGTTCAACCTCACATACGTTTGCACATAATATTATATTAATAAGCTTTCGTGTCTCAGTTCAATGTTGTCTGATTTGTGTCTGACTGTTAAACTGTTAGGTTTAGTCAGATTACAGAAACAATAGCATAACAGTTTAATATCAAGCATCATGATATTAATAGCATAACAATAGTTTACGTAATTTGTACCTGAGTTACTGTGCATTTACTGTTCAGATCACTGTTCCGGCGACGTTTTCGGCACAGATGTTACAGTCTCCCCTTGTTAGAGAAATTTCGTCCCGAAATTTAAGCATCGTTATCAGGTACGGCTTCCTCTGTGATCAGTTGGGGATACTTGTGCTTCATGTGATCTTCGCGTTCCCATGTAAATTCGGGTCCGCGCTTTGAGTTCCAACGAACCTTGACAATTGGGATACGGCTTCGCCTCAGTTTCTTAACTTTGCGATCCATAATCTCCAAAGGTTCTTCGACAAAGTGTAAGTGTTCATCCAATTGAATTTCTTCAACCGGTATGATAAGAGTTTCATCAGCAAGGCATTTCTTCAAGTTGGAGACGTGAAACACGTCGTGTACACCACTAAGTTCATCTGGTAATCTTAGTCTGTAAGCCACAGGACCAATACGTTCGATGATCTCGAACGGTCCCACGTACCGTGGTGTTAGTTTGCCTTTCTTTGTAAAATGAACTACACCATTCCATGGGGATATCTTCAACATGACACGGTCTCCCACTTGGAATTCCAACGGCTTGCGCCGTTTATCGGCATAGCTCTTTTGTCTGCTTCGAGTTGCTTGTAGTCTTTGTTGTATCTGAGCAATTTTGTCTGTAGTTTCTTGAATGAGTTCTGGCCCGGTTATTCGGTTATCTCCCACTTCTGACAAACAGATCGGTGATCGACATTTCCGACCGTAGACAGCCTCGAACGGTGCACATCCGATGCTACTATGATAGCTGTTGTTGTAGGAGAATTCAATCAGTGGCAGGTGAGAATCCCAATTCCCACCAAAGTCTAAAACACAAGTTCTCAACATATCCTCCAGGGTCTGTATAGTACGTTCGCTTTGACCATCTGTTTGTGGATGATAAGCCGTACTCAGGTTTAAGTGTGTCCCGAGAGACTTCTACAATGATTGCCAGAACCTGGATGTGAATTTGCTATCTCGATCGGAGATGATAGACAGTGGCACACCGTGGCGTACCACAATCTCGTTGATATAAAGCCTTGCTAGTTTATCCATCGTGTAAGTCTCACGCATCGGCAAGAAATGAGCAGATTTGGTTAATCGATCAACGATAACCCAAATAGTGTCATGTCCACTGGAAGTGCGGGGTAGCTTAGTAACAAAGTCCATAGCTATCTGTTTCCACTTCCAAAGTGGAATTTCAGGCTGTTCCAGTAATGCTGACGGTTTCTGGTGTCCCGCCTTCACTTTGGCACACGTAAGGCATCGACCAACATACTCAGCTATATCTTTCTTCATACCTGGCCACCAATAAAACGCCCGTAAGTCTTGGTACATTTTATCAGCACCGAGATGCACAGAGTACTTGGTCTTGTGTGCTTCAACAAATATAAGCTTCCTTAACTCATCTACTGCTGGAATCCATACGCGGTCCTTGTAGTAAACGAGTCCATCAGGTTTTGTTTCAAGTTGTTTTTCTGCTCCACAATCTAGCTCTTTCTTCAAGTTTCCTCGTGCCACAGACTCTTGTTGTACTTGCATAATGTTGTCGTGTAAGCTTGTCTGCATAGTCATTCCCATTGCTCTGACGCGCAAGGGTTTGACCCGTTCCTTCCGACTCAAGGCATCAGCCACAACGTTTGCCTTGCCCGAATGGTACTTGATTACACAGTCGTAATCATTTAGAAGCTCAACCCAACGTCGCTGTCGCATGTTGAGTTCCTTCTGATTGAATATGTGCTGCAGACTCTTCTGATCAGTTAATATGGTACACTTGGTGCCATATAAGTAATGTCTCCAGATCTTCAATGCGAATACCACTGCTCCCAGTTCCAGATCATGAGTAGTGTAGTTCTTCTCATGAATCTTCAGTTGTCTCGAAGCATACGCAATAACTTTGTCTCGTTGCATCAGTACACAACCGAGTCCCTGATGGGATGCATCACAGTACACTACAAAGTCATCACAACCATCTGGGAGAGATAAGATCGGAGCATCACATAGCTTTTGCTTCAAAGTCTGAAAGGCATCTTATTGATTCTGTTCCCAAACAAATGGCTCGCTTTTCTGTGTTAGCTTTGTGAGTGGCAGGGCTATCTTAGAAAAGTTTGAGATAAACCTTCTGTAATAGCCTGCTAAGCCTAGAAAAGAACGTATCTCTGTCGGTGTCTTTGGAGTGTCCCAATCTTTTATCGCTTCGATCTTGGAAGGATCAACATGTGTTCCCTCATTGTTAACTACGTGACCTAGGAATTGAACCTCTTTCAACCAAAATTCACACTTAGAGAATTTGGCATAGAGTTTCTCTTTCTTTAACAGTTCCAAGATCAGCCTAAGATGTTGCTCATGTTCTGCTTTGCTTTTAGAATAGATCAATATGTCATCGATGAAAACAATGACAAACTGATCTAGATACGGCTTGCACACTCGGTTCATGAGATCCATGAAAACCGCGGGTGCATTCGTCAATCCAAAAGGCATCACCATGAAATCGTAATGCCCATATCTGGTACGAAACGCCGTCTTCGGTATGTCTTCATCTTGTACTCTGAGCTGGTGGTATCCGGACCGTAAATCAATCTTCGAAAAGTACTGAGCTCCTTGCAGTTGATCAAACAAATCATCAATCCTCGGTAATGGATACCGATTCTTGATGGTTAGCTTGTTCAGTTCCCTGCAGTCTATGCACATACGAAAAGATCCATCCTTCTTCTTTACGAACAAAACCGGAGCTCCCCAAGGTGAGTAGCTCGGTCGGATGAAACCTTTGTCAAGTAACTCCTGTAGTTGATTCGACAATTCCTGCATCTCTGAAGGTGCTAACCTGTAAGGAGATTTAGCAACTGGTGTTGCTCCATGAATCAAGTCAATACGAAACTCTACCGATCGTACAGGTGGCAAACCTGGTAGGTCTTCAGGAAACACTTCAGGGTATTCCCTTACTATCGGCACGTCTTGAATTGTCTTCTTGTCTTTCTGTTTCTCCACCACATGAGCCAAGAAAGCTACACACTTCTTCTGTAGACACTTACGCGCCTTGATGCAAGATATGATTTTGACACTATGCTTTGCTTGGTCCCCACGAACTTCCAATACACGATCACTCGTCAATGGAATCCGAAGTAGCTTTTCAGAACAGATGACTTCCACTCTATTGAGAGATAGCCAATCCATCCCAACTATGATGTCGAAACTGCCCAGCTCCATCGGTATCAAGTCGATGATAAATGTATGATCAATAAGTGTAAGTGGGCAGTTCCTAAGTATAGTGTTAGCTGTGATTTGTTTCCCATTCGCTACTTCGATGATATAAGGGGAGTCTAAAGTTTCCTCAGTAAGGTTAAGTTGGCGTGCAAAGTCAGATGAAATAAAACTCTGATCTGCACCAGTGTCAAATAAAATAGATGCATAAGAGTCATGTATAAGAAATGTACCAGTGACCACGTTAGGGTCTTGGCGTGCAGCATTGGCTCCAATCACAAAAGCCCTTCCACGAGGTGCTTGGGCTCCCTGTTGCACTCGCTTTGGGCAATCTCTGGAGAAATGGCCTAATTCTCCACAATTATAGCATCCCCTATTGTTGTTGTTGTGATTGCCAGGTCTTGGTGGTGGAGGAAGTGCTACTGCAGCATTGTTTGCAGCTTGAGTTGCTGGAGCACGGCATTGTTGAGCTCGGAGACCTAATCGGCCACAGTTGTTGCATTTCCTGCATTGCGCCGTGGCAGGATGATGAAATTTGCATTAGGCACACTGAGGATGCATTCCCACATAGTTTTTGGGTGCAACCTGAGTAGGTGCTGCAGTAACTTGTTGCAGTGGAGTGGCCATCACATAGTTCTTGACGACCTTTTGCTTTTTCCTCTGATGGTGCTCGGGCTTCTTTGGCGGTTCTTCCTTAGCTTTGCCCGTGTCTTTCTTCAGAACTCCTGATTTCACCATCACATCGTTGAGTTTAGCTGACAAGGAAATGGCTGACTCTAAAGTAGCAGGGTTTGCAGCCAGTACAGTGATTTGTATGTAGGAGGGTAATCCTACCACATATCCGTCTATCAGCTTTTCCAGAGTTGGCACCATCTCTGGAACCAAAGCTACCAATTCATGATAGCGGGTAGTGAAAGCTATGTGATCAGCTCCCTTCATCACATGCTTGGAAAGCTCAACTTCCAGCTTCTGTAGTTTATGCTTCGGGCAGAATTCATTACTCAGAAGGATTTTGAAATCCGCCCAAGGCATAGTCATTGCTTCATCCCTGCCCCTAGCCCTGATCTAGGAGTTCCACCACATTAAAGCTCGCTTGCTAAAAGATCCAGCTGCATAGCGAACTTTATGGTGTTCCGGACAACTGCTTATGTCCAGGGAGGTCTCCATATTTTCTAACAATTGGATCAGTCCAACGGCTCCTTCAGCACCAGTGAAGCTCGGTGGCTTGCATCCTACAAAGGATTTGTAGGAGCAATCTGAAGTGTGGCTAGTGTTTCCACTAGCTTCTCCGGTAGTGTGGCCAGAGTTGTTGCCGTGGCCTTGGATCTTGTTTATCATCTCTGGGATGACATCCTTAAGTTGGCTCGTCAGTTGGCTGCTCAGTAGTGTTGCCAAAGCAATAGTAGTAAGATCTAGTGTCTGAGTAGTGCTTGGGCCTGGTGGTGGAGAGTGTGGAGGGGGAGGAGGAGGTGGCGGTGGTGAATCCGGTGGTGTAGGAGTATATGAGTGAGGTGCAGAGACTTGCGAGGTCATATGTTTTCTGGGCGGCATTCTGATCATAACCAAAAGAATATTGGTTACTGCAGTGATCGAATGCAGAAGACACAATGCAAACATATAACCTATGTTCTCTACATGAGGGTCCCTAAGTTATAGTCTAGGCTAAACCATTTAAGTAAATGACCTATTATTCTCTATAACCTTGAGCTCTGATACCAATCTGTCACACCCCGAGCCGGCGGGATGGATCGAATTCCCCGCCGGGCGGATAATCATGATGATCTAATTGTTTACATAGCATCAATGTTAAGAATAACTAAGCACAAATAAGCATTAAATGTCGCACCCCGAGAAATCCCGTCCCTTCCGGGGCGCGAGCGGCAACAGATCGTCAGGATCGCAGTCTCCGGTCACACAACATGCGAGACCTACATGCCTGGTTACATACGTACACCCAATAACATGGATGAAATAATTTTGTAAAATCAGAGTTGCGGAAGTAAGGGTAGGTTGTCAAAATATATTAACATTCATAGATAGCGGAAGCATTACTTTAAAACAGTTTTCAAAAATGATAAGTGACAATAGTTGCGGAAGCGACTAAAGATGTTTGACAATACATAAGTAACAAAATCAAATGTTTAAAGGTTATCAAATGGCCTAAGACACTACAGTAGATGCATGGACTCCATCCTAGCATCCTAGTCCTTGTGCGCGTGCCTTAGTTACCTGAGAAAACATGCGAGTAAAGAGTCAACACAAAGGTTGGTGAGAGCACATGTTTGTAATCAGCAGTAAACATCAAAATGTTTAAAGTAAGTGTTGCAGGTTTATTTTTCAATACAATGCAATATCCATTGATAGCTAGTCAATATGAGTTATACCATATGCGGGTTCGCAACCGAAGCTAACATGCTGCCTCCCGCCATATCCATCCAAGATATGGCAAATGTTGTTTGGTCAATTTTGCACTGTTCCGACCTCTAGTCGGGGTGGCCATACGGCTCGCAACAGTGGGGCTTGTCAGGCCCAAATAGTACTATTCATAATTACCACACTGAGCGCAACACGCTATTAACGGTTCGAGGTGTGTTTAATGAGGACTTATCAGTTTTGTGGATGAATGCCACACATATGCATATGCGATATCAGCATGTACAAAAATAACCAAATGTGTGTAAGTTGTTCAAAAACAGTTGTATGCAATGTTTTCTCCCCCAAAGGTAGAAAATGTAAAAAGGGGCCGTGAACTCACCTTAGCGAGGTGAACAAACGTAAGCGCAAGCTCCTGTGTCGTCAGGTGGTCAGTCACCGGCTACCTATATCGTATATTACACGTGAGTTCGTGTAAGTGATCATGTTACATGATCAATAACTCTCGATTGATCATGTCTGTCTGTGTCGGTCTACCTTGACCGTGTTTGACCGTGTGTGTCAACGTCCCGTTGGTGAACCATGTGTTGGTTGTGTATTGTGTAACATTCGTGTTAGTGCTCGTTGTGTGCAAAACGCGCAAGTCGCCTATGGACAACTTACCATATCTATAGCAAGTTTACAAACATATTGATTTTAGAGTTCTAGCATGCTCATTAGTCCTACGTGATCATGTCAACACATAGCACATCATCATACAAAGTCACATACGTCCTTTATATCGTGTTAACACACAAAAGTTTCCTAAAATGGAAAGTTTCCATTTATAGCATATATGACATCGGAAACCATCTAACTTAGCATCTAATCATCATGCTATAACATATTAAGTCATTTAGTATGTTCAAATCATACAAAATATCCATGAATCGGTTTTTGTAAAATTAAAGTTACCATAAATAGTAACTTTGTAGTTTTTGCATCAAATTGACCATCTAAACATTTATAAACCATCCTTATGCCACAAATCATCATAATAACCAATCTAGCAACATTTAAACATGTCCACATAACCAAATTTATCATCTACCAATATTTTAACATTAAAAGTTACTAAATATAGTAACTATGTCAAAGTGACCATAAACATTATCAAAATCACATTCTAAGTGTTCGAATCATCATCTTAACATCCTAATAGCAATTCTACACACATGCATGTTCACCATTTCATCCATAACATCATTTTGACAAATAAAGTTTCTAATAATAGAAAGTTCATCAAATATCTTGTTTTTAATCATTAAGATCATCATCTAATCTTGCAAGAACACTTATACATTATCAAGAATCATCCCAACATCAACAAAATCATCTAGAATGCCTTAGATCATACATGCATGGCATCTTTTCAATACTTTATGAACAAATCATGAAATTTACACATACACATCATCATGGATCTTCACAAATCTCAATCTAAACATCATAGATCATCAAACCCAGATTCAAAGTTCGTGTATGTGCATTCTATGAGCTTGCATGTGGGTTTTACCCATTGCATGTGAGTGTAGAAGTGAGGAATGGACATTTTAGCCATGTGAGATGTAATAACTACCTTCTAAAGTTTCAAGATGGTTGAGATGATGACAAGAACAGCCCCCAACGCTCCTGGAACTTCGAATGGTGCAGGTTCGAGATGATGGTGGTGGTTTCAAGCTCCAAGTATGGCCTCCAAGCTTCAATCCTCTTCAACTTTGAGCTTCAAGGACCTTCAATGGCTTCCCAAGCTTCAAAGCTTCAACAATGGAGGTTTTGCTGGTGAAATGATGAAGAAACAGAGGTAGGAACTCGAGGTAGAGGTGTTATGGCCGAGAGAATAGGATTAGAATGATTAAAAGTGAGATAGGTTGAGTGTAAAAGTGTTTTTGGTATCTGGGTCTGTCAGGCGCATCGCCCATTGCCAGGGCTCCGGGTCAGGCGTAGCGCCTGGCCCAAAAGTTAGGCCCACTAAGCCTATTTTGTTGTTCCGGGCCCGTTCTTGTCCGTTTCTCGACTGTAGAACATCGTCCGAGCATCGTCTGGTCTCGTTTGAACTTCCTAGTTCAATGTGTGAATGTTTCGTGAAGTTTCGAGTGTTGTGCTACACAATGTGTTTGACGTTCACCAACGTTCGTGAGACTCGTGTGTGTTTCGGTAATTCCTCGAATTATCGGTGCTCGTTTGTGTTCGTGTCTAACGAAGTGTTTGCACGCTTGATTAATCCTAATCAACGTGTGATGCACAATTCAATAATTCCCCGAATTATTGTTTTGCGTTAGTGTTGTGTTTGCCACACTTGGTTTCCAAAACCAATGTGCAATGTACGATTTGATAGCTCCACGAACTATCGTTTCGCAGTAGTTTGTGTTCAACTCATATAATCAATCATAATTAAATGAAATGCAACAAGTATGAATGTGAAATGTAAAGAATGTAAGAGGCGCAATTTACCTGAAATTGCCGGGTGTCACATTAAACTAGGATTACAAAGTTAAATTACATTTGTCAATGTTTAGTAATTTAATTGAATAAACTTATCAAAAGAATCAATTGTTTTCTATCTTGTAACTATACAAGACATCAAAAGTGATTCGTATCAACAACAAAAGATGTGCTTTCAAAATCTACTAGGTCCTCTATCTGGGTAGGTTATCACATCACTTGTGATTTACCTAAACTCTATAAATTCACAATAGGAAGATCACACCACTTATGATTCAACCCATTCCACATTCACACCTCTTGTGAATAGTTTGACCAAATTTGGTCAATTTCTACCCAATCCTTTAAGACATCCTTTTTCACCAAGGATTCTCGAAGTAGGTAATCACACCACTTGTGATTTACCTAAACTCCATAAATTCACTATAGGAAGATCACACCACTTGTGATTCGACCCATTCCACATTCACACCTCATGTGAATAGTTTGACCAATTTTGGTCAATTTCTACCCAATCCTTTGAGATCTCCTTTTTCACCAAGGATTCCCAAAGTAGGTAATCACACCACTTGTGATTTACCTAAACTCCATAAACTCATCATAGGAAGATCACACCATGTCACACCCCAAGCCGGCGGGGTTGGATCGGAGTCCCCGTCGGGCGGAAGGTTCCCGGGGCGCGATATCGTGAGTGATAATCAGAATGATCAGATCGTTTACATTGCACATGATATAAATGAGAAATTCTAAATAGAATAGAATTACAAAGTTAAATTACATCCGTATCGTTCATAATTTAACAATGTAAATCTATCATAAACATCATAAGATATCTATCTTGTAACTGCACAAGATATACAAAATAATTGTATAATGATGTTCCAAAAGTATGCAGGTCCAAAAATACTAAGTCTTCTAACTGAAGTCCTAGTCCAAAAGCATAAGCTTCTTAATTGACCTGTTCGTCACTTGAGAAGTCATGCAAAAATAAAGTCAACACATGGTTGGTGAGTTCATATAGTTTAGTAATTGAAAATGATTTGAAAACCTTTTTCGGTAAAAACCCTAACCTCATTAACATCACATGTAATATCCACATCGGTATGCTTATATATAGGGCATACCCCTGAGTCGAGCCTACAAACCCGCCCAGACGCCATCCCACCACATACTAACACGCATCTGACACTGTTGTTAATGATAATTAAGCATTTTTACCTACCATTCACCTCTGATTTAGATTCTGCTTTCCAAAATTTGATTTACCTTTAATTCTCTTGAGTTCATCATAGTTACATGATTTCCCAAAAACAATTATAGAAATATAAGGTTAAATGTTTAATTAAATAGTAAATAAACATTAAATACAACTAAGACATGATGATTGGGCCTTATTTAACCCAATAAATTAGACTTAGTTGTTGGTGGTTGTCCAAGTTGTACCCTCTCACACGTGACCCATATCAGGCAGGACTCACAAGGAGCCTACCTGAGCGTGCCGGGATTTTAATGATGCCCATATCAGCTTGACACAACGGTCTACTGTACATGCCGGGACTTTACGGATATCCTTTGATTCTTGAACTCTTTGATTCTATTGACTTTGATTTTTGATTTCATTTGATAGTTCACGTTATTGCCCATATAGCTTGACTACAAGAGTCTACTATTTATGCCGGGACTTTATGTGTGTTACACGTGGTCTTGATTTCCATACAACTGACATCCACCTTAACTCAAGTATTAATGATTTCATTAGATTTTAATGATTTCATTATTTCTATGATTCACACACATTTATGATTTCTGATTCCATGAGTCTCTTGATTTGATCTTTTGAATTCCCATGATTTCACAATGATAATTGATTCTTGATTATGATCCTTTGTTCTCAGATCACACACTGAATTAGGTTTCTTTGAATATGATCTTTAGTTTCTTTGATTTCACTTTGAATTTAGGTTCTTGAATTTGAGCTTGATGGACTAAGGGTTTGTTTAGAGTTTAGAGTTAAAGTATTACTCATAAGAGTAATTTAATTAACTTGATAATTTGATCTGCATAGTAATTACCTAGACAGGAGTCTAGGAGTATCAACAAGCATAAAGATATAACATAAAATGAATAAAAGCATTTAAGTAAACAAAAAAAATAAAACAGTTTACGCATGCTTCTCAGCCCCGCGTTTTAAAACAAAAATGTTAGAAAAGGGGCTATGAACTCACCTGTGTTGCTATGCTATTGTTCTATCACAAAATGCGCGCTCTTGTTTGTAGACTATGTATCTTCAGTTCCTGAGTTGTTTTAGAAGAATTCGAATACTATAAGTACACGTATTAGTAGTCGTATCTAAGGCTTGGTCTTGGTGTTTGAAACTAAGTGTCCTAATTTACTAAGTGTCTCAATGATCTAATCTAACTTAGTTACCCTTTTAGGACCCCAAACCCCATGTTTAATTATAATAACTTACTTTTAAATTTTAAGAAATTTGGGCAGAGTTTCCTTTGTTTTCTGTTCAAATCCAGACAATTTATATTATCTATTTTACAACAATTTCCCTACAAAATAATCAAAATAACATTTAACTAAACAGTTAAAAAAAATTCCATTTAAATTTAACATACTTTGCAACATCATTAAACTTAATTCAACAAGGTTTATAAAACTTTTTTCTTTAATCATCATGACAATACTTAATGTATATGACATTTAACATGTGACGGCTTTATTCAACCCATTGGGCCTACTTAAGCCCAATCGATGAAAATGTGGATACTTTGTATCATTCGACATGATCCATTAACTTATCTAAATTAATTGTACATGTTGAGACTTTTACGATGTTAGTGTTAAGGATTTACTAACACCCTCATAATGTTACTTCATGTATGTCTCTTGTGTGATCCACTTTTAATGAGTAAACTTAGATTTATACCCAACTAATCATTTCGTATGTTTTTTACACTAGTTATGAGATTTATAAGCCCTACATTAACCAAACTAGGCAACAATTAGGTTCCCCATGCATTTAGGGCAGCGAACCTTTTGGGAAAATACCCAAAGGTTCGGCTGGTGTTAAGTCTATAATCCAGCTCTTATAGGTTCGCTCAAGGAAAGGTTCGCCCACTATGGCTAAGGTTCGGCGACTAAGAGCCTTGCATGGCCATGGTTCGGCCATGCAGGTTCGTGGATTTCCAAATGGTTCGGTCAGGTCCTGCTTAGCCATAGGTTTGTGACATTTAAATAAGGTTCGTGGTATTCCAAATGGGTTCGCCATTATAAGGGTTCGGCAGCACCTTAAGTTAGGTTCGGCTAACACTCAACACCCACGAACCCTTAGGGTTCGGCAAGGGTTAGAGGTTCGCGACCCATTTGGTTCGGCAGAGATGGTTCGTGAGTCCTAGGTTCGTGTAAGGGTTGCTCAATGGTGCAGGTTCGTTGCAGGGTTTTGGTCCAGGTGACAGGTTCGTGGCTCAGAACCACACAGGTTCGGTGCAGGGTTCGCGGTTTAACGCAGGGTTCGGCTCCCTTAAAGGTTCGGCCGATGTGCTGGAAACGTAGGTTCGGCTATTTGCATCACCATCTCCAACGAACCTGTCGACCATGGCGGTTTTTCATCAGCTCCATACTCATCTCTAAGCCCTGCAAATTAGTTCCCAACCGTCTACCACATCTATCTAAGTGTTGGTGTGTGTTTGGACCGGTTGAACATCATCAAATTTAAAAGGTTTCGTGATACTCCTAGAAACCGAATTCTAACTCAAGATTTACCTCTAATTTCGTGGATTGAAGCTCGAATAAATTGTACTTCCTTGATCTACGTTGCGTGGTGGTCGTTTTGAGCCTAGAATCACTTGAATCCGATGCAAGATGGTTGAGAAATCTTAGAGAGATGTTGAGAGAATTCTAGAGAGAGAGAGAGACGACTTAGTGAGAGAGAGAGAAAAGTTGGTGGTGGTAGATATGGCACTTTAATGCCATATTAAAGGCTTTCACTTAACCGGTTGTTCGGTCTCGTTCGGTTTCGCGTAACATGCCGGTTCGCGAGGTGTTCGCGATGAAACGACACGGTTTATAAAAATAGAATTTATTTAATTAATTTAAGCAGTTATTCCTAATAAATTATCTAATATCTTTCGTTTATTTTAAATTTTAAAATATTAATATACTGTTTAAATCGAAACGCACGGTTGTCGCGCGTATTCGTTCGAATCGTCACTCGTACAAACACGACGATAACTATACTTTTCAATCTTGTTTTCTAATTAAAGAATATCATTCAGAACATTAAACTTTCAGATATATTCGTACAGATCGTCACCTATACGAATACCCCGTCGATTTAGCATTCACATAACAACATTCGTGTGTTTTGTTCTATAAGGCCTCACATACGTTTATACATAATAAATCCTAACAAATAGACTCATGATGGTTCTGTGTTGCCAGATAATTATCTGACTCAAGAACCATTGTTCTGAACTTTGTTTCTGTTAACTGTTTATGAATTTGTTGTTTGATAACACAAAATGATATTGATTATTGAATATGAATATGAAATGTATATAGTTCGTACCTGTTTACTGTTCCTGTCACTGTTTAAGATCACTGTTCTGGTACGGTTCCGGCACTGATGTTACACACCACTTGTGATTCAACCTATTCCCAAATCACACCTCTTGTGAATTGTTTGACCAATTTTTGGTCAAACTTCGAATAAGAAGTTCACACCTCTTGTGAATCATTCTTATTCTTTCACACCACATATATGCCTATCAAATCACAATAACTAAGCAATTTAAACACCTATTGCATGTTATTGTCAACACCAAATATTCAACACCAAGTATACACCAATTTAATCACAAAACACCCAAATTCATACATGCACCAATTATACACCAATTTAATCACCAAACACCCAAATTCACACATACACCAATTATACACCCATTTGATCAACAAACACCAAATTCATTTGACTAATTTCCACAATAGGTCAACCACCAAGTTTGACTAATTTCAACAATAGGTCAACCACCAAGTTTGACCAATTTCAACAATTTGGTCAATCACCCAAGTTTGACTAATTCCAACAATTTAGTCAATCACACAGTTTGACTAATTTCAACAATTGTTATCAAACACTTAATGAAACCATATTATGTTATGTAATTATAACATAACATTCACAACAAGACTCACCACAAATAGTCAACATTTAAGTCAAACACTCCTATTGCCACTATATGTGGTCTTAGGTATATAACTACCTTAGCAATCATAATCCTCACGCATACATTGTAAATTTAAACACCAATTCATCCCAACAATGCATATTCCACATACATTGTCAAGTTAAACACCAATTCATCCCAACAATGCATATTCCACATACATTGTCAAGTTAAACACCAATTCATCCCATCAATGCATATTCCACATACATTGTCAAGTTAAACACCAATGTATATTCCACATACACAATAACAAACTACCATGTTTTAACACCAACACCAACACCAAAACTTCATAATCTATCAAAGCAATGTAGTTTCCACCTACATTGACTTTTATAGATTTAACACATAACATTCACCAAATACTACAAGACATAAATCAAGTAGTCAACATTCAACACCAACACAAATATGACTTATGGTTGCATATTTAGTGAGTAGGTTACTCGCCTTAGCCTGTAGGAACATCATCAAAATCATCTTGTTCTTTCCCAAGCCTTTGACTTGTTCCTTGACTTTCACCACCACTACCTAGTTGTATTACACACATACAACTATATTCAATACAAGTAACTCACATTTACATTCTTTCAACCTACTTGACCCGTTATCACCATTTCATCTAATTTACACCCAAATGATCCATTATCACCCAATTCACAATTTATGATTATATATATATATATACATGTGCTTATTTCATACCACCACAACTTAAAAACTCATTTTTAAATTAAACACCTTAATTGGCATTTCATCAAACACCTCATATGCATATATTTATTTCCTTATGATCATTTACTAATAACACTTCCATAAAACTCCATTTTGGTTTCTAAATGAACAAATTCATCATTTTCACCAACAAACTACAAAAACCCCATAAAATCATCACACCCAACAATTTAACACCAAATTTAACCACCTAGTTCATATACCTCATGAACCTTACAAAACCCCATTTATCATCTTACAACAACATGTAATAAAACAATCAAAAAGTTGTTCTTAGATGATTATCACTAAGAATAACAACATTTAAGACCCTCCAAACACCCAAATTTCGTATTTCACCATACCCCACTCATACCCCATATGAGACCCACGGAATTTATACCAAAAACACCCAAAAATTCATACCTTGTTGTAGTTTGAAGAGAGAAGAACTCAAATCTACTCTTATTTTCAATTTCCACCCACAAATCAACCCTCAATTTGATCATTCTTGGGTTTTTAGGGTTTTCTCCCTTCTTCTCTTCCTCTTTAACGACACAAAAAAAATGAGAATATGAACTTTGACCATAGTCAAAATTTTATCTCTTCCAATTTACATCTTTTGCCAATTGACACTTTTGGCCCCTCAAACTTTTATAACATTTACCTAGTATAACTAACCTAATTAAGCTAGTTACTAGTTAATTCTAATACCCCAATTATTATTAAAACACCCACCGAAATAAAATACAAATAATTTTACGTCAATTATATTATATTTTAATATTTCCCAAAATGGGTCGTTACAAATCTAGACCTTCTTGGTTGAAATTTTTGTATGCACAAGACTCTAAAAGTGTCGATTAGTGTTTAGGAACCTTCAATTTGGTTGATTAACTTCGTATTATACATGTTCAAATTCAACCGACTTCGGTTACCACTCTTGAGTCATTATTTCGTTTAAATTCGACAATTATGAGGTTAATAACTGTTGGTAACCGTTGTTCATCATCATTGTGTGTTGATTGAAGGGTTAATGATTGTATCTAACCTTTAACCAAACTAAGATAAGTGCCTATCAAAGGAATAGGTAAAATAGTATACCTGAAATACTAACAATGATTGAAATAAC
Source organism: Mikania micrantha (assembly GCA_009363875.1). Classification (NCBI taxonomy): domain Eukaryota; kingdom Viridiplantae; phylum Streptophyta; class Magnoliopsida; order Asterales; family Asteraceae; genus Mikania; species Mikania micrantha. Next base: position 111,043,533 of record CM018691.1, read on the forward strand.
ATGATGAATTCTTATGATAGCTTATAAGCTAAATTACGATGAATTATTTATAGACCTTGTCAAAGGTCATATTTTGTAGACAATGTCTCGAAACCATAATTCTGGCGGACCATCTACAAACACTCGTGGGCGAAAGAGAAGGCACACGGATGCTAATGAACCTGTGATTCGAAAAGCTGAACTTCAGGAAATAATAGCAAAAGAAATTAAAGACGCAATACCTACGATTATTGCGGCTATGAAAGACAATGAAAATTCAAATCCAGAAAATACAGTGACAAAAACAAAAGAGGTGTCGGGTTCGAACAATGAGAATACCAAAGCTTCTAGTGTAAAACGATTTAGAACTGAAGGATGTTCATACAAAACATTCCAATCTTGTAAACCTCCTGATTTCGCTGGAATAGAAGGAGCTGTGATAGCGTTAAGATGGCTCGAAAAGATTGAAGCGGTAATTGCTATCAGCAAATGTGCCAAAGAAGACATGGTTCTGTGTGCTTCGAATTCCTTTAAAGATGGAGCATTGGAGTGGTGGAACTCCATTATTCAAACCAAAGGCAGAACCAATGTGTATGCTATGACTTGGGAAAGTTTTCGGGATCTCGTAACTCGAAATTTTTGCCCAATAAATGAGAAGGAACAAATCGAGCGAAAATTCCTGACTCACCGCATGGTCGATGCTGGGCATCGTGAGTACACTTCAAAGTACTTTGAGTATGCTCGATTGGTGCCACACCTTGTGACACCAGAATCAAACCTGATCAGTCGCTATATCTGGGGACTGGTTAGTGAAATTCGAGATATGATCAAGGCGGCGATGCCTCAGACCATTGATTCAGCCGTTGAGCTTGCATGATTGCTTACTGATGGGATGGTGAGAACCCAGGAAGAAAAGAAAAGTCTAGAAACGATCCAAAAGGTCAATCAAAGTTCAAAGAAACCTGTAGGAAAGTTTGAAAGGAAGGAAGGAGGTAGCAGTGTTATCCCACGATGCAAAATGTGTGGGAAAAATCATTTGGGAAAATGTCTTCGACCAAAATTTTTCAGTCATTGCAAATTAACAGGTCATACAGTGGATGAATGCCGAAGAAAGAAAATGGTGACGTGCTTCAACTGCAATGAACAGGGACACTATCGAACTGAATGTCCTAAGTTGATCAAGGCAAGTGGAGTTAGCGGGGTTGGTGGTTCAGGAACAAAAGCTGAACCAAATGCAAAGAAGACAACTAGAGCTTTTGTCCTTAATGCAAAAGAAGCTGCGGACATGCCGGATGTCATTAACGGTACGTTTCTTATCAATAATGTTTACGCTAAGGTTTTGTTTGATTCGGGAGCAAATCAAAGCTTTATTGATTATGATTTTTGTAAGCTTCTAAATGAACCATTAGTGAAAGTAGATAAACCTTATCTGGTAGAAACTGCTAATGGTGATGTAGTAAAAAAAATGAAGCGTTAGTAAATGGTAAGATCACACTCTTTAAGCACAACATACCTGTGAAATTCTTACCAATGAAGTTGGCTGGTTTTGATGTGGTAATCGGAATGGATTGGTTAGCTATAAACCAAGCTTGTATCTTATGCGACACCAAATCCATTGAAGTTCGTGTCCCAACGGGGGAAAAATTGAGCATCAAGGGTGATAAGTCAACAAATAATGTTGGAATTATTTCTATGATCAAAGCTACTAAGTATTTAAACAAAGGTTGTTTAGCTTACCTAGTCTCAGTCACAACTGAAGATCAAGAAAAGAAGAAACTGAAAGACGTACCTGTTGTAGCTGATTTTCCCGACGTGTTTCCAGATGAATTGCCTGGTTTACCACCAGAACGTGAAGTAGAATTCAATATCATTCTGGTACCAGGTACTGCTCCAATTGCTAAATCTCCTTATAGATTGGCACTGACTAAGATAAAAGAACTCAAGAAACAATTAGACGAGCTATTGGAAAAAGGTTTTATTCGTGCTAGTTCATCACCTTGGGGAGCTCCAATCTTATTCGTCAAGAAGAAATATGGGTCAATGCGGATGTGCATTGACTTTAGGGAGCTAAATAAGGTGACTATCAAAAACAAGTATCCTCTTCCAAGAATTGACGATTTATTCGATCAACTTCAAGGAGCTTGTCATTTTTCTAAAATCGATCTTCGATCAGGATATCATCAACTGAAGGTACATGAAGAAGATATTCCTAAAACTGCTTTCCGTACGAGGTATGGGCATTATGAGTTCATTGTTATGCCATTTGGACTTACTAATGCTCCAGTTGCCTTTATGGACATGATGAACCGGATATGCAAACCTTATTTAGACAAATTCATCATTGTGTTCATTGATGATATTCTTATTTATTCAAAAACTCCTGAGGATCATGCTAAACATCTTAGAACCTTACTTGAATTACTAAAACATGAGAAATTGTATGCTAAATTCTCTAAATGTGAATTCTGGCTCACTAAAGTACAATTTCTGGGGCATGTTATTAATGCTCAAGGTATTCAAGTGGATCCATCTAAGATAGAGGCTATTACCAAATGGGAGAACCCCAAGTCACCAACAGAGGTGCATAGTTTCTAAGGCTTGGCGGGTTATTATCGCCAATTTAGTCAGAATTTCTCCCGAATAGCCGTTCCTCTCACCTCATTAACTCGAAAATCTATAAAATTTGAATGGGGTCCCAAGCAAATTGAAGCATTTCAAATTCTTAAAGATAAGTTGACTCACGCTCCAATCGTAGCATTACCTGAAGGTGTTGAAGACTTCGTGGTCTATTGTGATGCTTCTCATACAGGATTAGGATGCGTATTGATGCAACGAAACAAAGTAATTGCTTATGCATCACGCCAGTTGAAAACTCATGAGAAGAACTATGTGACTCAGGATCTGGAGTTAGGCGCCATAATCTTTGCATTAAAATTATGGAGAAACTATCTGTACGGAGTTCATTTCACAGTTTATACTGATCACAAGAGTTTAAAGTATATCTTTGGTCAGAAGGAATTAAATATGCGACAACGAAGATGGATGGAAACGTTGAATGACTATGACTGTGAAATTATCTATCATGAAGGAAAGACAAATGTGGTTGCAGATGCCTTAAGCCGAAAGGAGGTAGAGAAACCGAGAAGGGTACGTGCTTTACGGCTAGAACTACAAGTTGATTTGATTAATCAAATTAAAGAAGCACAAAAGCAAGCCCAAGAAGATGAAAACAAGGAAAAAGAAGGAATGAAGGGCATGATTGAACAACTGGTCAAAGGAGATGATGAAATTCTTCGAATGAACACAAGAATTTGGGTGCCAGTCACTAGCAGCTTAAGAGAAAGAGTATTGGAAGAAGCGCATAAATCTAAATACATGATGCACCCAGGAAGCGATAAAATGTACAAGAATCTAAAAGAAAACTATTGGTGGATTGGCATGAAGAAAGATATTGCCGCATATGTTGCAAGATGTTTAACTTGTTCGCAAGTTAAAGCTGAGCACCAGAAACCTTCTGGTATGTTGCAACAACTAGAACTACCAGTTTGGAAATGGGAAATGATAACCATGGACTTTATAACTAAACTACCCCGAACCAGTCGTGGGAATGATACGATTTGGGTTATTGTTGACAGACTGACCAAGTCTGCTCATTTCCTAGCAATGAAAAAAACTTACTCAATGGATAGGCTAGCACAGTTGTACGTAAATGAGATTGTATCATTACAAGGTGTGCCATTATCCATTGTGTCAGATAGAGATAGCCGTTTTACGTCTCGATTCTGGCAAAGTTTTCAAAAAGCTCTCAGAACACGTTTAAATTTCAGCACAGCTTATCATCCACAAACTGATGGGCAGAGCGAAAGAACAATCCAAACGTTAGAAGACATGCTTCGAGCTTGTGTGATAGACTTTGGAGGAAGCTGGAATGACCACTTACCTCTAATGGAATTCTCCTACAATAATAGTTATCACTCAAGTATTCAGACTGCATCATTTGAAGCTCTTTACGAAAGAAAGTGTCGAACGCCAGTTTGTTGGTCTGAAATTGGTGAAAATCAATTGTCAGGTCCAGAAATCGTGCAAGAAACAACTGACAAAGTCTTTCAAATTAGAGAAAGATTGAAAGCGGCCAGAGATCGACAAAAGAGCTATGCAGACCGAAGAAGAAAGCCATTAGAATTCAACGTTGGTGATAAAGTGCTACTCAAAGTTTCACCATGGAAAGGAGTAGTACGATTCAGTAAAAAGGGAAAGTTAAGTCCACGTTATGTCGGACCTTTTATAATTCTCAAAAGAATCGGACCGGTGGCTTATCAGCTTGAACTACCTGAAGAAATGGCCGGAGTACACGATGTGTTTCACGTTTCTAATCTCCGAAAATGTTTGGCCGATGAATCATTATTAATGCCACTTCAAGATGTTGAAGTGAATGAAAAATTAAAATTCATCGAACAACCACTTCAAATTGAAGATCGTCGAGAAAAAAGACTCTAGCGTAAAAAAATAGTATTAGTTAAGGTTAAATGGAACTCCAGACGTGGTCCAGAATACACATGGGAACTGGAGTCAGAAATGAGAAAGAAATATCCACACTTATTTTAATAATCTCGAGGACGAGATTAAAACAAATGTGGGGAAGATGTAACATCCCGTTTTATAGACATAAATAAAATATCGTTTATTATTTAAAGATTACTAGTCAAAAATATAGTAATAAAAATCTATCAATTAAAACGCAAGGTCTCGTCTAATAATATAAAATAGTTTATTATATGAGTATTTAAGATAAAAAAAATAATAATAAAAAATAAAAAGAAACGTTCAAGATTTTTAACGTTCGTTTAAGCGAATAGGTAAGATGAAACAATTATTAGAAATAATCGTTGGTTGAACGATCAGTCACTGTTATAGAAGACCGCCTAAAATTAATAAAATATATTATAATTAAACTTTCTCCGTTTTTAACGAAACTTAGGTTAAAACGTAGAGAAAAATGAGCCGGTTCTAGCAGTGTTTTTATAATTTCATAAAACATTATACTTTAAAAGTTATAAGAGAAAAACAAAATTTGAGATAAATTAATTATATTAATAAAATAATAAAAAGAAAATTTTCAATTGATATTGAATCTCAAAATTTGAGACAGAGAATTACGTGGAGGATGCGTGGATGAATTTTACGCAGGTTAAGTAATTCGTTTGATCAAATATACAAACACGTATAAAACCTAACTCTATAATATTCTTGTTCACCACGTTTTGAGTACTATAAATATTCACAAACTTTAGTAGAAACAAAAACACATACAAAATATACATACACACAAATATATACACGCGTATATTTTGAGGAGATGAGGAGACCTGGATGCTAGGAGGTGCTGATCAGTTTAAAGGGTCAAGATTAAGGAGTCGGTTCGTTAGGTATATTATCTAATTTCTTAGTTAAACTTATAAATTTAAGAATTTAATATAATATTAACTTATAGGGTTAGGGTTAAGATCCGACCCTATATATATATATATATATATTAAAAATTTTAGTTTACTTAAAAATAATAATAATAATAATCATCGTAATATTATTATTATTATTATTATTATTATTATTAATAAATAAATAAATCTTCTTTGCAGAATAATTATAAGAATAGATTAAGCAGAAACGCTACCCAAATTTATATTGAAAAGTTCTAAGCTGTCGCTTAGCCAAAAATTCAGGTGAATACATTTAACTTCTTTTTAAATATAAATATATTTTAGAGCATTGTATGTTTAAACTTTGACGCATAAAGGGATACTACGTGACCAGCATTTAGGCTATTAGTATACGTATGATTTGTAAATTGTATCCGCATATGGGTGAAATTCCCATACGTGGCTGGTACAGGTGGGCTGAAAGGTTAAACGTAAAACGTACTGCGCAGGCAACCTAACCAGTGACCAGCTGTGGGCTGGAGGGAACAAAACGTAAGACGCGCTGCACTGTAGTTCCTAACCAGTGACAGTTATAAACCAGTGTATGCAGTAGTTGTATCGATCAGTGAAATAACCTGCTAAATGTGTAGTATTGCCAATATTACTTATGGTTAAAGGACCGAACATGCTATGCTTACATATCGAGTCTGTTATTTGTATTCACCAACATTATGTTGACGTTTTATTTTCAAAAACTTTTCAGGTAATAATAAATGACAAATCAGAAGCAAGATTAGAGGTTTATGGCATATGTCGCCTTAAATATAGATCTTGTGGCGAAACCGATGAGTGATTGGAGTTATACCTCCAAGTCCTGTGTAAACCAGGATATGTAAATATATGTTTGTGAAAAACTCGGTTTAAAATAAAATGATATGTTCATATCTATGCATACGAAATTTTATAAAATCCTGAAAAGTCATTTACAAGCAATGAAAATGTGGTTTTTCATGCCTATGCGTATGAATTATTTGTAAATTATGAAAAAACGGTTTTCACATCTATGCATGTGAATTATTTATAAAATTACGAATTTATGAAACGACGCTTCCGCTAAAACATATTAAAATGAATAATAAACTCTGACCGAGACTGTATTTGTTAATGAAACCAATCAGGTCGCTGCGCCCGGGTCGTCGAGAGCCCGGGGTGTGACATCGGCTCGTTAGAAAATTTTTAGGCTTGAGTTCGACTCAGCTCGTTTAGAATTGATTTATTTAATTTATTTACTTTAATTACTAATTTAATTATATTTATAATTATATTTTCTAAATTTAACATAAAATATTTGATTTAAATATATCTATCATAATTTTATATATAAAAATAATTAATTTTATAAATAAACACTTAATATAATAAATAAAAATTATATAAACAAAAAGCTCATTAAGGCTCGCGAGCCGGCTCGAGCTCGGGCTCGGTAACTAAACGAGGCACACTTTTGGGCTCGGGCTCGTTAAGACTCAACTCGTTGGAACGTTTTACCGATCCGAACACAAGTATTTCACGAGCTGCCTTGATTTGATTACACCCCTAATTCTATGTTATCTTTACAATAATTTAATAGTTGTTCTTATATTAAACACATCTTATACTAAATAATAATATTAAATATTAATATATTTTGTATAAATTTTTAAATTAAAAAAAATCTTTTAAGTCTTTAAAAATATTTTAATATTAAAAACGTGTTGTTAGGATGTATATAAGAAAAATTATTAAAAATGCTAAGATAACATGATAATTATATAAACGTACATTTAGAAGTTGGATCTACAGTGTTAATGGATTTTTTAAATAATAATTAAATAATGATTATTATATAAATACTAATTAAATAATAATAATAATAATAATAATAATAATAATTGATTAATATATGTTGTAAAAGTAAAAAAAAAGCGGCTATGAGCGATAATAATTAGTAAATAGTAATAATAATTAATAACAATGATTATTTTATTATATAATGTTAATACAAATTATTATATAATAATTAAATAATATTAATAATTAATTAACCAACACTCAAAACTTTAGATGACGGTTCAATTACTGTTTTAGGATGTATTGAATGATGTTCCAATCGATTTTTGGTCAATGTGTCTAATATTCGTGATGATGTTACCGTGACAAGAAGATAGGTTAAAAATTAACTAACAATAGTAATTATTAAATAATAATTAATTATAATAATTAAGTTATTACCGTTTTATTTGGTCGTCATAAGTTCGTGTTTATTAAAACTAAATTTTATAACTAAACAAGACAATTTTTTTCTATTATGGTATGATAGACACGTTTATGACGGTTGCACTTTAAGGTTTTACGCTAGAGAGACAAATGTTGTAACGTGTTTTTCTGTGTCATACCCCAAATTTCCATGTGTGGTGTCAAACCGCATGGGTGTGACATAGCGAAAATCACAGCTATCGTTTTCGCTCGTTTCTCGACCATAACTTGTCATGTTAACTTCGTTTGAACTTAATCACCAGTTATTCGTCATAATTGACTTGTGCAATATACTGGTGCTTGATTATTATGACGTTCACCAACGTTCGTGATTTCTGACACGTGTGTGCGTTTTTCGATAATTCCTCGAATTATCGCGGTTTGTGGTTGTGTTTGTAATATCGTGCCACGTGTCACACTAAATTAAACTAATTCTAGTGCCACGTATGCAAATGTTAATTAAATAAACATTTAATTAAAAGAAAAGCTGACCTGGAATTTGCGGGGTGTCACAATATGTCTGTTTTATATTATACGAGATTGTGTATGCTTATTGATATTATAAATCGTGATAGACTTCCCGTCGCAACGCGCGGAAACCCACTAGTTACAATACATGTGAGAAAGACTTCCTTTAACATTGCTAATAATAGTCCAAATTGATCGACGCTCGAAACTCTTTGATGTTCCCTTGAAAATGGTTAGAAATATGGTCGGCTGATTTTTGCTTGGTTGAAAAGCACTTGGTTTGGCTCAATACGGTTTGTAAACAAAACGAGCATGATCGTGCAATGGTACGCTCGTTTGACGCTCGCATCAGTAAACTTGATTTAATTTTTACCGTATTTTATATATACATATGTATACACATAAATATAATTATATACAATTTTCAAAACAGTAGACGATATTCACTTCATGTTAATATTGTCTTCTCTAATACAGTACAATAAAACATCTAAAAATTGTGATTATAAACTAAAGTAAGATAGAACATCTAAAGAAATATTTCGATTTTATCATTTGTTAACTATTGAACGAGTTTAAAAGTTAATACTTCCGTCACCACTTTTCTTTTAGCTTTACGACGCTTGAAATTCCCTCGACAGCTCGACGCTCACCTAAAAAATGTTTAGATCAAAAATACACTCGTTCGATTTCAGTTCAGTCGAGAAACGCTCGATTTGATTCAGAAACAAAATAAGCACAAGTAAAAGAATGTTTGATTCTGGGAGGCTTTTGGAGATCCCTAGAAATAGTCTAAGAAAACATGCATTTCATTCATAAAGTGAATGCTCTCCCGCCAAAAAATCGAAGGAAAAATCAAAAAAGAACAAAACAATCATGCCACGCTGGCAATCCTGATTAAGTCGATCCAGCCAATAAAAACGAAATAGTTTTTCCTATAAATTCACAATCTCGTACAAACTCATTTCCAATTCAATTTCTCTCGTTTCGCTAAAACTAGGGCAAGGGTTTATCTTTCAGATTCATCGCATTTGAACAAGATGGGCTCCAAAGCAGATGCCGATTCAAAAAAAGGAGGCAGGGGCAAACCAAAAGCCACTAAATCTGTTTCCCGATCTTCAAAAGCCGGACTTCAGTTCCCCGTCGGCCGGATTGCCAGATTCCTCAAAGCCGGAAAGTATGCAGAGCGTGTCGGTGCCGGAGCACCTGTTTACCTGTCAGCCGTTCTTGAATATCTCGCCGCCGAGGTACTATTTTGTCGCTGATGTTGATTTCCATTTATTTGTGCTTATTGGTTTCGAATGGTTCAAATACTTGTTTTAGTGATCAAGTATAGCTATAACTTAATTCGTATATCTGACTTCATTTTTGTGTATTCGATTCCAGTTTAGTTTTAGAAATTAGTGTTGTTCCATAGAAACAAGGTTTTAGAGCTTTTGAATTATTCATATCTTTGCTGATGTTAGTGATTTAGTGTTAGATGTAACCTAATTTTTGTCTTTGATTGGGTTTTGGCTTGTAAGTCTTACTTTAATCTTACTAAATTTTAATGTTCCATTGAAATTAGGGTTTTGAAGCTTTTAAATTATTCATATTGTTTCTGATTTTAATGATTCTGTATAGCTGTAACCTAATCTTGTTTCTAATTGAGTTTAGGTTTGCTAATATTAGAATGTGAATCCAGTTAATCTTACAAAACTGTCTTTTTCAATTGGAATTAGGTTTTGTATATCATTGCTGAATTAGTGGTTAGTTTTAGCTCTAATCTAAATTTTGTTTTCAAATTTGTTTTATTTGTAATTTTCCTTCGTTAATTTTAAATTGTGAATTCAGTTTAATCTTACAAAATTCTATTATTGTTTTGGAAATAGGTTTTGGAGCTTGCAGGAAATGCTGCAAGGGATAACAAGAAAACAAGAATTGTTCCAAGGCACATACAATTGGCAGTGAGGAATGATGAAGAACTTAGCAAGTTACTGGGTTCTGTGACAATTGCAAATGGTGGTGTTTTACCAAACATTCATCAGACTTTGCTACCTAAGAGAATTGGCAAAGAGAAAGGAGATATTGGTTCCGCTTCACAGGAGTTCTAGACCCAAGATGATCAGTTAAGCTTCTATGGCTTGATGGTTTCATCTTTTTTCATATCTGCTACCAATCATTTGTAAAAAGATGTCATTTTTTTTTATCATTTTGGGGTTTAAATTATCTTGCTGGTTATATCTAATCTGAATTATGGCAATATAACCAATTTTTGGCTATAAAAGTTATCTTGTTATGATCTTTTTCTTTTCTTATTATGATGTTTATGCATGTGATTTGATAATGAATTTAGACTCCCAAAATCATTAAAAAAATCATGACAAACAAATTTACTAAGTGTATTCCTATTCTTTATTAGGGTTTGGGATGGAGTAATAGAGACAAACTTTATCTATATTTAAGTTGGGATAGAAAGACTGTTTTGAAGAAGTCCTTCGTTAGAAGTACTTTAAATCTTTATGTTGTCTCTCTTTTACTTCAATTATTACATCACTTTTTTGAAAGTTTTGTTTAATTTTTATGTAGTCTGTTTCAATTTCTTCATGCATAAATTGTTGTTACAAGATCAGTTTTGTCTTTTATATATGCTACCATTGGTTGATGTGTTTCAAAGAGAATAGATGCTATTGATGTTGCAATGAAATGTTACATATCTTGCACATGTACTATGTATTTTCCATAATGAAAATCATTCAAAATCAAACCTTAAATGCTAGGTGTTACTATAAGTATATCATTGTTTGATTAAAGACATGATTGCAAAATTGGAGCAATGATGTAGTAGTAGAGACTGGATTTCTAGAACAAAAAAAAAACTTTGATATCACTTGTAGGATCAAATGACTGTTTCAAGTTGTGAATCAAATAGTTGATTAACGAGAACAAGAATCTCATCAGTAATTCATAGCAAATAAACACTTTGAATAAACAAGTTAGAAATAATAAATAAAAAACAAATTTTGTTCAAGCATAGCTTATTTTGTCTTAATTTTCACTCCTTATGAGTTATGAAGTGTCTAAAATAAATCTTACAAGTTATAAAGTTTTTGGAGTCGATCTTAACAATTGATTTTTACATTTTTAATACAAGTCCTTGATTTGTGTTTTGATGTAGTGATATAAAATTACAGTATAAAAGTATATGATTTTTTTTAGCAAAAGAGATGCTTTTTTATGATAAACTAGTAAAGTACCCGCCGCGCGTTGCGGCGGTATCAAAACGTAAAGGACGTGGAATTTATTTCGTCAAATGAAAACGTAATATATTTGACCCGGCATATATACTAAAAGAGTTTACGTTGAAACGTAAACCAACATAAAAAAGTATACAAAATAAGTACGAAAACATACTATATTTAACCGGACTCGTTTCCAGAAAAAGTTTATAAAGCATATATATTAAACGAATTTACATTGAAATGTAGACCAACATAAAAAAGTATTCAAAATAAGTACGAAAACGTACACCGGACTCGTTTCCAGAAAAAGTTTATAAAGCATATATATTAAACGAATTTACGTTGAAATGTAGACCAACATAAAAAAATATACAAAATAAGTACGAAAACGTACTATATTTAACTGGACTCGTTTCCGGAAAAATTTTATATCGAAACGTATATCAACACGAATTTATACGGATTCTTACGTAAACTAAGACGTAAGAAATTATTATTTTTAGCTAAGGAACAAAATATGTAAATTAGATTTTAAGGAAGTTGAAATAATATTTACAAAGTTTTTTGGAAATTTAAGGAGGTGAAAGTGATAATCCTGAAATCATAGGATGATAATTTAAATTTAAAGTTTAAAGATCAGTTGCGACGGGAAAAAAAAGCGAAGAAAGAAAGATGTTGAAAAAAGTTGGCAAAAAGAAGATAAAAAAAAATAAGAAAAATGAAAGAATATGAAAAAAAAAAAAAACTTGTGAGGGATTCGAACCCTCACCCCAATGTTTGAATATTAAAGTGTTTTACCAAGTCAACCAATGTAACAATTGTGTTCTACTTTTGAAATTAATTTTATTTGACAAGAAAATAAATCATAAAAAAGAACCAATAGGAAGGCATCGATGTTACCTTTTATTAGTATAGGTAATAGGAAAGTATATGATTTTTTAATGAAAGAGATTTTTTTTATTTTATTTTTATTTATTTTTGATAAAGTTGATTGTCTTCTAGTAAAATAAATGATGTGTGTTAACTTTTGCATCAATAATATTTTTGAAGTACAAAAGTACTTTAGTAGAATTTGCGTTATTATTAAAACCTTATTATACTATTAGTATTTTACAATCAAAAGAAACTAGATGATATGAAAAAAGTACGATTTTTGTAAAAACACAATCCTTCGACAAAATTGGATCATATGTAGAAATTAAGGATTTTAGTAGAAACAAATTTTTAGTTGCAACAAACTCTGATCCGATAAATCTAAAGTACGTGTTAGAATTAAAGAAATTCATTCATAGGTATTGTTAGATCATTTGCTACGAAGGTCAATAATTTATGTTCGAAAAAACTATGCTTGACAAAACAGACATGTCGGGTTAGGCTGGAACCTTTAAAAACGCGAAAAAGTTAAGGCTAGCGAACAACATTAATTTACATGGACTCTTGCATAAATTAATCAATTAAGAAATTATTATTTTTAACTAGCGAACAAAAGGTGTCACACCCCCAATTTTCAACTAACGGAATCATACCGTTTGGGAACGTGACAAACCAGGATCTCAGATCATTAGACATAACGAAGACCTCTATATGAATTTCAAATCATACTTTAGTCTTTAAAACATAATATCAGAGTTTTCAAAAATTGCGGAAGCGTTTTAAAAACCAATAACAGTTGTAATATGTAAATTACAAAACAAATTCCTTAAATGTGCAATTTAAACAATAAATGATAACATGCATGTGACTCTATCTCCTAGTCCATGCCAGTCTTTATTGCGCGCCTTAGCGTCCTGAGAAAACATGTAAATCAAGTCAACACAAAGGTTGGTGCATAACACAGGTTTTAAGTATTCACAATGTTCAAAACAGCAGTTTGAATATCAAGTTGTAGATAACATAATCACACATGCACAGTCATGATAGCTAGTCATATAAACTATTTACACAAGTGGTCGACACCGAAGCTGACGAGTTGCCATGCTATAGCATGTTTTTGCCTTAACACTATTGTCTAGCACGAACAATAGCAATGTGTGTGTTTGGTCAGTCAAACACCTGCGTAGATCCCATCTACCAAGTGAGGTTTGTCAAACCCAATAGATCTATCTTCAACTACCACGCTTTGCACTCCGGCAAATTAAACGGTTCGAAAGAGAAGGCTTTGTAATGCTATGTTTGCACTTATTGTAAACAGCTAACTCATGCAAGTGATATGTATCTAAAAGTGATTGTTGCACATGTTTTCTCCCCCAAAACAGTTAAATAAGAAAAAGGGCCGTGTACGCACCTTTGTTTGTTGCAGAATGATCAAGCACACTAAAATTCGTGTAGAAAATCCTCCTACGAAGAACCTGTGTTTTAACAGTAACCTAGTGTTATTCGGAATGTCGTGTTGTGCTTAAAATCACATACGTGTCAATACACGTAAGTTGGAATGTTAGAAACGTGCATACGAAAGTACGCATGCCTTTGAACTCGTTTAAATAAAATCCTATACGATTTTATTTAATTAAACGTAGTTATACGCGATTTCGTTTTCGGATTAAAATATGAATTTTATTATTCAAATGTGTTCGGGATTCCGTTACGGTTCCAATGAAATTTGAACGGGTCGAATCGGACTTGAAACGAAGGAGTTATGAATTAAAAACCACTATTGATTTTAAATCTCAAAACCATAAGAGGAAGGGTTCGAACCCTTGACCTCATGGATCAATTACCCATCAACTACCAATCCAACCAACCACACTTTTGTTCTAGAATCTGATCCTTAATTTATTTAAGCATGCAACGATTTCTTTCCCTTTGCTTAAGCTTAACCGAACTAATTACATCCAATTGGCTCTAGTTCGAATCCCATTGATCCCCTAACCATGGGGCTTTTGTCCCACAAATATAAACGACCCTGCTAATGGTTTTAATTCGAAAAATAATCCCCTATAACCAGATTAATTGAACATTACTAGTTTCGAACTCAAGTTCTTAAATTCTAACTCAAAGTCTTTCAATTTGCTAATGTAAGTCCCCGAAACCATGGGGTTTTCATTTAACAAGATGTTTCGAAACCTTCTGTTGGATTTAATTTGAATATCGAATACACTAGCATCGAAATCCCCAATTTCGTTTTAACACAAGAACACTAAAACCCGATCTAATAAAATTCGATGTTGTGTGTTACGATTAACATAGGATTTATATTAATCGGACTCTTCTGAAACTGTGGTACCATTTAATTTCATTTCCAGATTGATTTAATTTGAAACCCCCAAAAAGGTTTAACTCACGAACCATAGAATATGAACTTGATCAAATCGTTATAATGTGATGCAATTATCATATGGATTTTATTCAATGGGTTATTCCGAAGCTACCCATACAGTTTAATTTGATTTTCAAAGTCGCTTTATTAAAAAACCACAAATCCGTTTATACTATAAACCCTAGCAATCGAATTCCAATAATTCGTTGTTATTATCAGAAATTAGTGTAGAGGTTTGTTTATTCGGCATGTTCATATTGTGTAGGAAGGATTTCTTACTTGATTTGATGTCGAATTGTAAAGTTTCGTCTTGAGAGTTGATGTTCGGCTCCCCTTCCAATCGATTTCACTATCCTCGACTTTTTGCTTCGAATTGATGAATCCCACAGTGTCTAACAGTGCCGACTAAAGTATGTTAGAGTTCAATTGTGAGTGTGTTGATCGATTAATATGGGATTGATAGCTAGTGGGACGGTTACGGCTTTTAGTTTGATTTTTGAACTTAATTCGACCATTATGGCGTAATTACCAGGTTGTAACTGTTGATAATCATCAATGTTATGATTATTGATGGTGTAAATTCGATTACAACTCAGATTTGTGTGAAATTCGAATTTTGCTTTAGTTTATTACTTGAATTTTGACTTAAAAGTCAAAATCTAATGTTTTGTGCTATTTCAACATTACCCTTTTTAATTTAAATTCTTATAAACTAATTTTGTTCAATTTTTATCCTTTTAATTTAGTTTTAATTAACCTCATTTGACTCTCGTTAGTTTTTGGTTAACGGTGTTAAACTGGAATTACCGGATTGTCACTAATTAGTTACTTGAACTAATATTGGGCTTGATTAGCCTATCTTGGCCTCCTAAATACTATTGGGCCTACCTTGGGCTTGATTGAGCCTATCTTGGCCTCATTGGGCCTACCTGGGCCTATCTAAACCTCAATGGCCTACAATGGCCTTATTGGGCCTTCTTAGACCTCAATGGGCCTACACTGGCCTTATTGGGCCTACTTGGCTTTGTTGGGCTTTCCCTGGGCCTACTTTGGCCTTGTTTGGCCTATTTGGGCCTTAATGGGCCTTCCTTGTTTTTCCTTGGGCCTAAATTGATCTTATTGGGCCTGTGGTCTCACTCTCTTCAGTTAACAAAGTTAATCCGAAAAGTCGGATTGTCACAAAAGGAATAAGCTGGAACCTTTAAAAACACGAAAAAGTTAAGTTAACATTTTCCAATGTTTTTAAAATAATTGAGAAAGTGAAAGTGATAAGCCGAAAACATAAGGGAAATATTTAAGAAACAAAAGAGATAAATTCGGAATTTTAGAAACTTGAGTGGTTCAAATTTCAAAATGAAATTTTGCAAATTTTTTATAAAGTTGAGAAGGTGAAAATATGAATCTTAAACAAAAAAATTTAACGAAGTAAATCTGCTAAAGAAAAATCACAATCAACTGTGCCAGGCGCAACTTGGTATATAAAGCATGTTATACTTAAGAGCCGAATATGATGACGACACCTGACACAGCAAGACGACAACAATAGATTTATTATTCTTTTTTAAAAAAGAGGGAAAAGTAAACAGTAAAATGTGAGGAAATAAAATAAAGTTTAAAGAGTTAGCCGATTACATGACAATAAAGATCGGTTAAAAACATGGTTGTAAAAGTCGCTAGGCGCTAATCGGGCGGCGAGATACCGTCTAGGGATTAATCGGCGCTAGGCGGATGAAAATTTTTATATGTAATTTTATAAATATATATTATATACACATATTAATATCAATAATTTAATATAATACTTTCAAATAATTTAAAAAATAAACTAAAACATATTAAGTAAAGTACTTCAAAGTTTAAACTTAAACACTGAGTTTAAAGTTTAGAGATGAATTTCGATGTTAAGTGGCTGGATTCGATGTTTTAGAGACACATTAAGTATTTTGGGTTGAGCAATTTCTAAATAATAATGAAATTGGTTCATTTTTACTATAAAAAGTCAAAAAACGTCAAAAAAGTCAAAGAAATAAAAAAAATAATATAAAAATCTGATTAAGCCGCCTATGACCCGACTAGGTCGCCTAGCGCCTAGGTGCCGTTTAGGCCGATTTTTACAACAGTGGTTAAAACATCAGTTCCTCATTTGTGAAGGAGTGTTTTCATTACTGTTATAGTGGTATAAGAAGTAAAAAGACAAATTTAAGAAAAAAATTTAGGAAAAGATAAAAAAAGAAAGACAAAATACGAAATATGATGAGGGAAGAAAAAAAAAATGGATGTGGTATTCGAACATATTACTACTACACAAACATTTGTTAACTTGTGTTGAAATCACCAAATAAATATAAAACAATACTTAACTAAAAAAAATGTGAGAGCAAACGTAATGCACCGCTTGACTTCGTGCCTATCACATCACATCTTATACCTTTAATTTAAAGGCTGTCTCTCGGATACACAACCGACGTTGAATCATCAGAGACAACAACCAGAAACTGACGTTGGATCATCGGAGACAAAACCAACGTTGGATCAATCAAAGATTGCAACTATCATGACACTAATCATCATCATAGACGACAATCGGTCAACCAATGTTGAATATTCGAAGACTCTCATGATAGTGGTGGCACCGGCATTGGTAGATGCCTAGATGGTGGTGTTGGAAGTTGGTCTTTTATTAGAAGATAACATTCATTTAGGAAGAAAAAGAAAAACTACAGTGACATTGAATCTCCTTTACAACCCGTGCAACTTTCAGATCTACTCCATGAACCAGAGATCTTATTGAAAGCAGACTCTATTCTTTATGGAGTAAAGATAATACTGTCTACATCTTACAATCCTCACACTCTACCTTAATTTTGTTAATAGTTGGATATACTAGGTAATGATGATCATTAGGAGTATTACATATCACAAATTGACCATTGTTGATAGTTTAAGCTAGCATCAACTACTTCAGTAAAGAAATCATCTTAAACTATTTTACTTTTAACATACATAATTTAACAACATAATTAATGATCTAAATTTCACTTGTCAATTGATCCGAAGAGAAGTTAATTAGATCATACATATTTCCATTTCACAAGTCTAAATATAACACACCCAAACAAACCATCTTTGAACCAGTCTACAAACCACACCAAATCAACATCACAACAAGGAGGGACCAGCCCATACGCACCATCGAACCAACGTTCGAAAACGTTCCAGCAGGAGTGCTGGTTGCTAGCACAACAACGGTCCAGTCATCCTCCTTGCCTATTCCAACTCCACTGTACCTTGAATTGTTCAAATAACTAGCGTACGAGGATTGCGTGTAGTTGGTGAGTACAAGTGTTGCGACCCTTTTGGGCACACAAACGGGCAAAACGACACCATCGGCTGTCGTGTTGATATCGATGTTGCATTTTTTGAGTATGTCGGGATAATTTGCGTACCGAGGTTGGGTGCTGCTTGTGATGATGCTTGGACCGGCCATGGTGCCGCATGCTTTGTTTTCCAATGCTTCGGCTATTTCGTCGGCCATGCATCTGGCATTGTCGTTCTTTGATAATGGATTTAAGTTCTTAGATTGCCGAAAGCTGTTGATTCCTTGAAGAAGATTGTCTTCTTCATCTGTGAATCATGCATGGTACTATATGTTATATGTGCTGTTAAAAAAAATGCTAGGTAGCCAGGCTAATTGAATTTTTCACTAAGTATAAAATTGACTATAAAATTGTTCACTACATATATGTGTCGGCTATTTAGAGACAAAAAAAAATAATACTAATTTTAACATTGTTTTAATTGTTTTTGTGAAAAAAACATTAAAATCGTTGGAGTGGTCAGTCTATTAGGCATCATGGACCGTTAGCTAACTGCAGCAAACGTTAGCTAACTGCAGCAAATCTTTTCCAATTAGTGTATTTTATTATTAAGACTTAGGGACTCCTTTTAACAAACAAGTTTTTAACCTTGAGGTGATATCTTTTTTATGGAATAATTACATCTAATTAGATATATATCAAGCCAAAATTTAAATTACGTATATCACCTTTTTTTATAATTTTCCTTCAGATAAAAAGATATATGTAATTTAAAACTTTTGGTAAGGAGATATATGCAGTGACAAACCCATAAATATTTTTAATGGGTCGAATCGGGTCGGTTCATGTTTAAAAAAATACAATTTAACTAAATTTCATATATAAAAATATAATACATATAAAATTGTTCGAATGCATGGCAAAATGGGTGGGTTAGGTAACATGTTAGAACATGTGTGGGTCAGAATGGGTGCACGTCAGGATAAGTTTTAAGCAAAATCAGTTTGGGTTAAAACGAGTCTTTAGAAAACATCAATTTTGTTTAAGTTAAAGTAAATTGTAATTAAACAAACACTTTAATTGAATAAATTTTATTGATTTTCTCTTCAAATATTATTAATTATTCTTATCCGTTTCAATCCATTATATTCACATAGTTTTTAAATTATTCATCTTGACCTGTCTCAACTCATTCTATGTTATAATGTTATCTTTATTATTTTTTTTTGAACAGCAAACGCCGGTCACCCGGGATCACCTTGGTAAATAGATCACCCTTCCGTCAAATAACAGAGCGTGGTGACCTGACTCACCCGTCCAGGAGAAAAATACAACTAGAAAAACCCCCTGGCTCAACGAGCAATATTTGCTCTAGGTGAGCCTCCAACATAAGTCCTCTTATAAGAGAAGTCAATGAGCTACCATTAGGCTAGAAGCCCTTTGTTATTACAATTTTATCTATTTTAACCAAAAATACAATAATTGTTTACCCAATCTATGCATGTATCTTGTTATAAGTTAAGATTGTCAGGCTTAGTTGTTTTTTATGGGGTTTTATTTTTTAAAATCTATCCAAAACAACAAATATAAACTTTTTAAGTAACGATTTTCTAAAAAAAAACAAGTATAACTGTTACTTAAATTCTCATCACAAGTTTCATTGTTATGCAAATTTAACGGGAACGATTGCAAAATTTTAAAGAAAACATACATATGCCACTAGATTTTTTTTTAAGGAGGGGGCTGCCCCAACTTTCATAGGCTTAGTTATTGACTGGCATTTCACCGTTGCAAATCAATGGTAAAACATTTTGCGACGGATTTACAACTATTTTGAGGTTAATTAAAAGATAAAATTACAGAAAACAGAAACGTTAAATCCCTTTATCAAAAGAAATTATCCACTACAAAATTAAATCAATGAATTTCATGAACTGTCGATAGATCAAAAAAAAAAAAAAAAGAATTTGAAAATAAGAGATGGAGATAAATAAAATAAAATACCAGATAAGACGAGGGTGGGTGACAAGAAGAAGAACAGTAGAGAAACATACAGACAACAGGGTTTTAGCGACATCGTTGTACGTTGGCAAATTCTTGAGCTTGGATGTATCGTATTTGAGGTCGATATATGTTAACTAAAGTGGTGCTACAAATGTCACATTTGATGACACGTGTCAAGCATGCATGACGAGTGTAGATGTCATCCACTCATCCTCATCTACAACAGATTTAGATTGATGCAGTAAATGCATTCACATTATCTTATTATTTTATTTTATTTTTATCAATTAAGCCGAGTATATTATATTATATAACATACATTTTCAAGTTGCTGCTACAGTCGTAAATGAGGTTTTTTTTTTTTTTTTTTGTTACAGTAAAGTCAAAGAAAACGTTTTTTTTTTACCATAATGACGATAAAGTCAAAAATTTTTTTGTCTAATTAATAATAATTACAATTGTAATTCTGTTTTTTTAAATCTGTTTAGAGTCTTGTATTTCTTATCAATTAGCCCGATTAACGCCGCGAACCATGGATATATATATATTTTTAATCTGTTTGGAATATTGCTTTTATTATCAATTAGCCTGATTAACACCGCGAAGCGTGTGTATAAATTCTTTTTTTTTAATTTGGTTCGACTCTTCCATTTATTATCAATTGAGCCGATTAACGCCACGAAGCGCAGGTATAATTTTTTTAAATCTGATTCAAGTCTTGCATTTATTATCAATTGACCCGATTAAAGCCACGAAGCGCGGGTATAAATGTTTTTTAAATATCTTCGGACTTTTTTATTTGGTGTTTATAGATTCGTTTTTATGTTTCCAATGCTCATTTTTACAACGGTAAACATTTATGTCAGAACTTTATTATCAATTGCCCCGATTACCGCCGCGAAGCACGGGTATAACCCTAGTTATTATAACACGGATAAAAACAACAATTTTAAAGTTCACTTCAATACAATTATTAATCATATTATCATGAATGTTCTAAAAACCGGTTTGAACCGGCCGGTTCAACCGGATGCCGTCAACTAATCTGGTACGAAACACTCCGGTAGTATATGCAGGTTCTTTCGATCGATTGTGTCAGCAGTTTAATCCGGTTTTACCAGTAAAACGGTATTTCCGGTTTCAAAAAAAAATGCAAAATTTAGGCTTTTAAGCGATTTTCGGCTTTTAAGCGATGGTGAACTTGATGTGTTTAACACGCCAATGTTATAATCCTATTATGTACTTTTATTTTAAAAAATTTATTAGAAGTTGAGTACTTTTAGATTGTTTTAGATGAATTTGAGTATTTTTGAATTGTTTTTGGATTAATTTGTATTAGGGCTGTAAATGAACCGAACGTTTAGTGAACCGTTCAGGGGGAAGTTTGTTTATGTTCGTTCATTTCCGTTCGTTTAGTTAAATGAATGAATATAAACAAAGGCCGTGTTCGTTAATTTGTGTTCGTGAACGTTCAGTAACATATTCGTTTACGTTCGTTTATGTTCGGTTAAGTTAATTTATTATATTTATTCATTAAATTGATGTATATTCTTAACTTTTTTATTTTTAGTTTAACACCATAATATTTAAGTTATTTTTAGTTTAATACCATAATATTAAATTTATATATTTATATAAATGATTATCTCCAATGCTTGAGATTAAGAATGTTGATTTTTCTTGTTTAAATAATATGTGTCACACCCCAACCGACAGCGAAATAACGTCGGGGTGCGACGCGACTGTTCATAACACGTGACGCTAATTTAGTTTCATAATTTAATCATACCAAATTCAATACATGCTCAAATCAAGTAGTTTTCAACATGGAAAAACATAAATTAAACATTGTTTTTTTTATTTACTACACTAGGTCCATAGTTTCCTACATGTAGCATCGACTTGTAACACTCAAACTGTATTTCCTGCAACATTTATAAAGATAGAGAGTCAACAAATATATTGGTGAGTAGACATATGTTTGAATATATGTAATAGATTGAAAAATGTGAATTCTTATGTCAATGGTAGAATCTAAGCATTTATGAATAAACATGTGCATGATCAGACCTTTGTTGACTAGACACTTGACTCGCAAGTCAAGATTAGAATGCGGTTTCAATCGCCCAAATGCCCTCTATAGGGTCAAAAGATGGACGGGCGTCACCCAATAGATCTATCATCGTTACCGTTAGCTTGTACAGTTAGTGATCATGCTAGAATATTGAATTTAGAATAGCACCCACAAAGTTTAACACATATAGCATTGAATCGTACACATAGACATAGATTAAAATTTCACATAGTTTAAGGAAATTGAATTTGAACTTGAATAATGTATACATGTTACAGACAAAGCTTAAAAATGAAAAAGGCTTATGAATACTCACATAGTATGATTGATGATTGACTTCTTGATTGTAGTTTATACGAAGACTTACTCGGTTCTTATAACGTAATGAGTTTCTTTTGAGTTTATGAACCTACTATAGTTTATGTGATTGTGTTTGTGTTCTATTTGTCAAGATTTTATTAAAATAATTATGTCTTAACTTATACTTGAAATATTATTTTATAATTCCTTGAAATTACCAAGTGTCGGATTTTATAAAAATACATGTATACGAAAATTAACAAAATGCTGGAACATGTTTCCTTCGGTTGGCTTTATCAGTCTTCATCATTGTCTTGGGCTCTACAGTATATGTCTCAGTGTTATCTCATAGTCTTCACCATATTGTAAACATAGTGTTGTAAGAACTAGTCTTTCGTCATTATAACAACGCATTTTAGGAAAATTACCATTTTGCTTAGCAACTTCAAAACTCATAAATTATATCAACATATATAAATATATATTTACAAGTATATAAATATATCACATCATTCAAGTGTGTATATGAAATATATACACATTTATATATGTGAAAATAGTTAATATTTATGTAAAAATGTTCTAGTTTATAAAACTGCTTTTGGAAAGATTCTGTCCGGCTTGTTCGGATGAACTTTAAAAATAGAATTCGTTTGAATAAAATTATAAAACTTCACAGTATACTATTTTAAGGTGTTTTAAACAACTTTCATTTAGAAAACTTTTGGTGATTTTGCTTGTAAATGGGTCAAAACAGTCACACAAGTATAAGTCCTTGAAGTTTCTGTTTTAACAGATTTAGTCCAGTGAGTTTAGATTAGTTTCTGACATAGTAAACCTTTGATTTATATTATGAAACTATCCAGTCTACTATTTAAAGATGTTATGAACAACTTTAATTTAGAAAAGTTTTTATGATTCGGACCTTAGATAGGTCAAAACAGCCGCACAAGTCAGGGGGTACAAATCCGTGCACTAATCTTGTGAAGGCTGTTTGGGGTATCATTTGGTCGAGTTAGAAGCTGTATAAGTAGTGCATGGAAAGCTAACACAGTGAATAGTCACAGAACTTGAGTTTGTTCAATTTGAAGTTGTTATAAACATTTTATGACTATTTAAAGTCGTGACAACATTCTACCAGAATTTTGGAATACAAGATTACTACTTAATAAGAGTTTCACCATGCTTTAAATCACCAAAAGTCCATGTAATGGGACTAAGAATGTGAAATCATTCATTGGCCTCAGCTATGGTTTTTAGATTATTCCTAACTTGGATTCATATGTGTATATGCATACATATAGATATATATATATATATATATATATATATATATATTTATCATACTCACACATACATACATTTGTGTATATATACGTATACATGCATGCATGTATACATAATATCCTTACACACATACTAGTATATGTATATATGTATATATGCATGCATTCACTCATCCAAGAGTAAATTTAAAATGAAATGGATGGTATACCTTTGAATGATGAAAACTAGAAGAAGATGAAGCTTTTCTTGCACCAAGCCTTATAAAGGTCTTTCAAAATCACCAAATGGGTAAAGGAATGGTGAATTTTGTAGAGAAATATGTATGTAACTATTTATAGATGGGGGAGGGAGGGAGAGAAATGGGAGTTGTGTATGAGAGTGGATGAGGTGATGGTGGAGTGTAAGAATGGTGAAAAATATTTGTAAGACTTTTTATCTTTTCAAAACATCATAGATATTCTTGAAAGGCTTTTAAATATTTGATTCCACTCTTGTCCTATTTTCGTCATTTATAGATTAAAACAGGTACATTCTGAGTATTACAGTATTTGAATCTTGTACCGGGTAATTATTTTATAAACGATTTTTATTCGTAAATTATTAAGATATTAAAACTTACCAAAATACATAAATTTTAGCAGATAATAATAATATTAAATGATATATGATGTATTGTGTCTGTCTTATTCGGCTAAACACAGATACTTTCTGTTGTCTGGAACCTTAATGCGTAAAATTGACTTTATGGTTTTTATTTGTTAATTCAAATTAATTACGTATGAAATATTATTTCGTGTTAAATTAAGTATGCTAACTAAATTCGTTAAGTGATTTGTCCTAAATATTTGTTTTAGATTGTTTAGCGTAAGACGGTGTCGAAAATTACCAAATGCAAACTATGCATTTTAAATATTGCTTAACTTTAAATGAGAACATACATATAGTTATTACATCTGTTGACAATTCCGTCATAGTCAACGTTAAATACCCTAACGGTGTTAATAAGTCAAATTTGAAAATTGACGTATGTCACAGTCTCCCCCAGTTAGAAGAATTTCGTCCCGAAATTCAACTAGCGTTGTGGTTGACAGCTGCATCCACAAAGAGTTGTGGGAATTTTTGTTTCATCTGATCGTCCTGTTCCTAGGTGAATTTAGGTCCACGTTTAGATTCTTAACGAACTTTGACTATTGGTATTCGACTACGCTTGAGCCGTTTCACTCCACAGTCCATTATCTCCACTGGTTTCTCACCAAAGTGCATCGACTCATCAATGTGCACGTCGTCGAGAGGGATATGGAGGTTCTCTGTCACACCCCCAAATTCCCACTCGTGGTGTCAGTCCACGTGGGTGTGACGTGGCCAGGATCACAGCTCATGGTCATATAGAACGACTCTATATGAGTTTCACATTCACACAGATTTGCAAAATAACATAGTTTCATTTAATATGCAGCGGAAAATGTTTCAACATCATAAGTAAATAAGTTTGCAGCGGAAAGTAAATTGTTTAACAGACACTATATAGTTTAAATTGTTTTAAAACACATCCAATGCACACAATGCCTAGGACAAGAGTCTATATGCAAGCCAGACTCCTTAAAGCTTCCTTGTGCGCATCCTAGCGTGTGCTCCATTAATTACCTGAGAATACATGCGAAAAGTGTCAACTAAAAAAAAAGTTGGTGAGTTCACAGGTTTAGACAGACTGAAAAGTAAACAGACATATACTGGGTATGTTAAGTTTAGTTGTTGGATACTACGATCCGTGGAGTGTGTCAGTTCATCTTACCGAAACTAGACTGTTTCCGTTTGCCTCCGCGAGTCATCGCTGAACTCGCAATTCACATCGAAATTACACTCGTTATGACCTCCAGTCAACATTGGTGCCGAGTGGGGCTAGTCAAACCCAGTAGTACTACGTAGTTACGACTCGTTTGTTACACAACTAACGGTAAGGATAAGTGAGGACTTTAAGCGATAATAGTTACACTCAAAAATGGTTTTCACAACATACCAGCTATATATCTAAAACAGTTGCATTGTATTCTCACCCCAATAGTTTAGCAAAACAGTTAAAGAGTAAAAGTGGGGCCGTAAACTCACCTGAGTTAAGTAGTGCGTGTTGTTCACGAGAACAGTGTAGCTCGCCGGCTAGTGGTTACCTATATCACATAGGTACCGTAAGTTTGTGTTTGCATACATGTGGGTCTCACGGGACCGTGTTTGAGTTCAACAACTCCAAGTTGTTTTGTGGGTCGCGTTGACCGTGTTTGACCGTGTTGACCGTGTTTGACATAACGACCCGTTGGTGACGGTTTTGGATCAAGTGTGTGTGTAACGTGCGGCTTAGTGTCGTGTGATGTGTACGGATACCAATAGTCATTGTTTTTGTGAGGAAACTTACTTTATATTAAGTTTCTATTTCAGAATAGTTTCCATATTAGGCAAGTCATGCAAGAAATCATATTCTGATTATTCTAACATGCATATTTATCCTAAATGAGCATGTTATCACATAGCACATAGTTACACATAGCCGGTTTAGCATAGTTGGCGCGTAAAAGTTTCTATAATCCGAATGTTACAAAATAAGCATGTGTCACTAAGTCTAGCTAAAAATCTCATCTTAATATCGTCATCCTAGTTCAAATAACCGTTAAATCATATTCATTACAACAAATATGTCATTATTTATAGACTTTGTGAAATAGAGTCACTATTCATGGTACTATTCATAATAATCATATATTTGGTGATTTTAATAATTTTTCACATCAATAATCATCCTTTTTGTTTCTAAACATCATTTTGAACATAATTATAGATATAATCACATGCATTAAGTCATTTCATCATAAATCAACATTTCATGATATTAAAGTTACCACAATTTGTAAAAATCACATTTTGACATATCTTACTATTCATAACACTTCTAGATCTCATAAATCATATCCAATAACATTTCAATATCAAACATCATGAATCTCCACCTATATCATACATACATGTTGCTAGAACCATCATTTTTATCAATATGACCATTATATCATAACAACGTCCTCATGAAATGTAAAAATACATCATACTAACATCATAGATCATCAATATTCATACTCAAATCAACAAACCCAGATTCAAAGTGATAGAAATTCGTGTATATGAAGCTCATGCATTTGTATGTGTGTGTGTGAGCTTGCATGTGTGTGTAATGGTGTTTTTAGACTACAAGGGTGCTAGAACTACCTTCTAATGCTTCAAAATGTGGCTAAGCAAGCTTCAATCACGAGAGAGAATGGAGTGTGGTGTTCTTGGAGCTCCTTTGTGCCTCAAACCTTCAAGATCTTCAATAATAAACTTCCCAAGATGCAACCATGGCTTCCAAAGGTCCCTTGAGGTAATTATGGTGTTGTGGGACTAGATTCAGACGTTATGGGGGTTTAAATAGAAGGATTTACGTGTAGGATTGGGTAAAAGAGGTATGGTGTGGTAATCATGAGATTTAAAAGATTTTTAAGTGTCAGAGTAGTCAGGCGTATCGCCTGACGTTGACCACCAAGGCCAGGCGTTACGCGCGGGACAGACAGATGAGAGGCGTTCCCTCCTCATCCGCGCGTATCGCCTGGGTAGGGATTCTCGGGTCAGGCGTACCGCCTGGGCCCTAGATCCGGCCCAATTTGGCCCATTTTCATGCTTTGATCCATTTTTCGCGTATTTTTCGATTACGAGTATCGTTTCTCGACATATGGACATCGTTCTACTAACTTAGGTTCCTCGGAACCTAATGTGCAGTGAAAGTGTTCTGTGGTTTGATCCGTTCACCAACATTCGTCATTCAAGACACGTACGAGTTTTCGTGCGATAATTCCTCGAATTATCGGTGTGTTAGGTCCGTTGTGCCACGTGTCACACTAAATACAATTATTCTAGTGCCACATATGAAATAATAACACACATTATTATTAAAGTATTATAATTGCTGACCTGGATTTGCGAGGTGTCACATTCTCATCAGCTAAACACTTCTTGAGGTTGAACACGTGAAATGTAGGATGAATGTTGCTGAGCTCTTTTGGTAGCTCGAGCTTGTAAGCTACTTTCCCAATCCTTTCGAGAATTTTGAATGGTCCTACATAGCGAGGTGCTAGTTTCCCTTTCTTCTCAAATCGGACTACTCCTTTCAAGGTGATACCTTGAGAAGTACAAGATCGCCGATTTTGAATTCTAGGGCTTTCGTCGTTTGTCAGCATAATTCTTCTGACGACTTCTAGAAGCAAGTAGGTTCCTACGAATTTGCATAATTTTGTTGGTGGTTTCTTGAATTAAATCTGGACCAGTGATTTGGACTTCACCGATCTCACTCCAACAAATGGGTGAGCGGCACTTATGACCATAGAGTGTTTCGAAATATGCCATACCGATGCTTGTATGATAGCTATTGTTATACGATAATTCAATCAAAGGTAAATGAGTATCCCAATTGCCAACGAAATCGATGACACAAGACCTTAGCATATCCTCGAGTGTTTGAATTGTTCGTTCCGATTGGCCATCTGTTTGAGGATGATATGCAGTGCTAAGGTCTAATTGAGTACCAAAAATTGATTGAAGTAATTTCCAAAAATGTGAGATGAAAGACTATCACGATCGGAGATGATGCTCAATTTAGCACAATTTTGTTTACTTTAATAGTCATGGGGAGGGTGCTCATGGTAGAATTGGTAGTGGCCAAATGTATATTTTATTGAAATTTTAAGGAGTTGAGCGTGTGATAGATGATAATGGGGGAGTGTCACGGGTTATGATTATTTATTAATTTTAAACAATTTTCTACCTTTAATAAAAAGTAAATCAAATAACACTTGTCGAATTCTTAAATTAATTAATGACACTTGTCGAATTTTTAAACTACTTTTGACATGTGTCATAATATAAACGAAGTGAAGTTGTTCATCAATCTGGATTTCCTCCAAAGGTATTGCGAGCGTCTCGTCTGATAAGCATTTCTTGAGGTTCGAAACATGAAACACATTGTGTACGCTACTCAATTCATGTGGTAGCTGTAGTTCGTAGGCTACGGGGCCTATTCGTTTAATGATTTCAAATGGTCCGATATAACGAGGATTTAACTTTCCCCGCTTCCCGAATCGGATCACTCCCTTCCAAGGTGAGACTTTAAGAAGTACTCGGTCTCCCACTTGGAATTCCCAAGGCTTGCGCCTTTTGTCGGCGTAGCTTTTCTGTCGATCCCGAGCTGCTGCCATTCGGTTACGTATCTGCACAATCTTTTCAGTTGTTTCGTGCACGAGCTCAGGTCCGGTCAGTTGGCTTTCACCAACTTCTGCCCAACAAAGTGGTGATCTGCATTTACGTCCATAAAGTGCCTCAAAAGGTGCAGCTCCGATGCTGGTGTGATAACTGTTATTGTAAGAGAATTCCACCAAAGGTAGGTGAGTCTCCCAGCTGTTACCGAAGTCAATCACACAGGCCCGAAGCATGTCTTCTAGGGTTTGGATGGTTCGTTCACTCTGACCATCCGTCTGTGGATGATAAGCAGTGCTCATATCCAATCTCGTCCCGAGTGCCTTGTGTAAGGACTTCCAAAAGTGAGCCGTGAAACGGCTGTCTCGGTCTGATATAATAGAGATTGGGACTCCGTGTCTGGATACGATTTCCTTCAAGTAGATTCGGGTTAACTTTTCCAACTTATCAGTTTCCTTAATCGGCAGGAAGTGTGCCGATTTCGTGAGTCGGTCTACAATAACCCAGATGGTATCGCAACCACTTGTTGTCTTTGCCAGCTTGGTGATAAAATCCATGGAAATCTGTTCCCATTTCCAGACTGGGATTTCCGGTTGTTGAAGTAACCCTGACGGTTTCTGATATTCGACCTTAACTTTGGAGCAAGTCAGACACTTACTCACATAGGTTGCAATTTCTGATTTCATGTTAGGCCACCAATAAGTTGCCTTTAGGTCGTGGTACATCTTGTCAGAACCTGGATGTACTGAGTATCGACTCTTGTGAGCTTCATCCATCACTACTTCTCTCAATCCCCCGTAGCGTGGAATCCAAATTCGGTCCATCAGATAGTAAGCTCCGTCGTCTTTCTGTTTCATCTGTTTATCCATACCCCGCATAGCTTCGAGGATAAGGTTTTCCTTTTTCAGAGCTTCTTGTTGTGCGACTCGGATCTGATTAGGTAGTTCAGAATGAATGGTAAGTTGTAGTGCTCGTACGCGTTTGATTGTTTCCTTTCTACTTAATGCATCGGCTACTACATTGGCTTTCCCGGGATGATACTTGATTGCACAGTCATAATCACCTATCAACTCGACCCATCTGCGTTGTCTCATGTTTAGCTCCTTTTGGTCGAAAATGTGCTGCAGGCTCTTATGATCCGTGAATATAGTGCACTTGGTACCGTACAGATAGTGTCTCCAGATCTTCAATGCAAATACTACGGCTCCTAACTCCAGATCATGGGTCGTGTAATTTTTCTCGTGCACTTTCAATTGTCGTGACGCATAAGCTATGACCTTCTCGCGTTGCATCAGTACACAACCGAGTCCTTGTTTCGATGCGTCGCAGTAGACTACAAAGTCTTCGCACCCGTCTGGTAGTGATAAGATAGGTGTGCTGCACAACTTCTGCTTTAATAAGTCAAAAGCAGCTTCTTGTTTTTCTCCCCATTCGAACTTCTTGTCTTTATGCGTAAGGGAAGTCAATGATTGTGCGATCTTCGAGAATCCCTCGATAAACCGCCTGTAGTACCCGGCCAATCCCAAGAACTGTCGTACCTCTGTTGGAGTCTTAGGTGCAGTCCAGTTCTTGATTGCCGCAATCTTAGTTGGGTCTACATGTATCCCTTTCGCGTTTACTACGTGCCCAAGGAACTGAACTTCGCGAATCCAGAAATCACATTTGGAAAATTTCGCGTACAATTGTTCCTTCTTCAGTAGTTCTAGGACACGTCTCAAGTGTTCGGCATGTTCTTCTCGAGTCTTAGAATAGATCAGGATGTCATCAATGAATACGATCACGAACTTGTCGAGATATGGTTTACACACCCGATTCATGAGATCCATGAATACGGC
Organism: Mikania micrantha; assembly: GCA_009363875.1. Classification (NCBI taxonomy): domain Eukaryota; kingdom Viridiplantae; phylum Streptophyta; class Magnoliopsida; order Asterales; family Asteraceae; genus Mikania; species Mikania micrantha. The sequence continues at coordinate 111,074,254 of CM018691.1, forward strand.
CGGTGCGTTAGTCAGTCCAAAAGGCATTACCAGAAATTCATAATGTCCGTACCGTGTTCTGATGGTTGTCTTCGGTATATCTCCTTCTTGTACTCTGAGTTGATGGTAACCAGATCTTAAATCAATTTTTGAATAGTAGCTTGACCCTTGCAACTGATCAAACAGGTCGTCTATTCGAGGTAGAGGGTATCGATTCTTGATCGTCACCTTGTTCAGTTCTCGGTAGTCTATACACATACGGAATGAACCGTCTTTCTTCTTCACAAACAAGACCGGTGCTCCCCAAGGTGAGAAGCTCGGTCGGATAAATCCTTTATCCAACAACTCCTGAAGTTGATTGGATAGTTCTTGCATTTCAGTAGGAGCCAATCGGTATGGTGCCTTAGCTATCGGTGCTGCTCCTGGTGTTAGATCTATCTGAAACTCCACTTGTCGTGCTGGTGGTAGTCCTGGTAGATCGTCAGGAAAGACTTCCGGATAATCGCGAACAATAGCGATGTCCTCGATCTTCCGTTCCTTCTTTGGTTGTTCGGTGATAAGAGCTAAGATAGCCGTGTATCCTTTCCTCAAATATTTGTTTGCCTTTATGCAAGACATGATGTTTAATGGTATTCCGCGCCGTTCCCCTTGAATTGAAATCTGCTCTCCACTTGGCAATGTAATTCGCACGATCTTCTCATTGCACACGATCTCGGCGTGATTTGCAGATAGCCAATCCATTCCAATCACCACGTCGAAGCTCCCGAGAGTTACCGGCATCAAGTCAATCATCAGCTGATGGGTTGCTAGTGTCAAAACACACCCCTTGAGGATGTGTTGTGTTTCAATCAGCTTGCCGTCCGCTAACTCTACGGTGTACTTATAGTCTAGTGGTGTTGGTGCCATATCAAACAGTTTACTAAATTCACTAGATATAAAACTTCTATCGGCACCGGTATCAAATAATATGCTAGCATAAACATTATTTAAAAGAAACGTACCGGTGACGACATTGGGGTCATCTTTAGCTTCACCCGATCCAATTACGAATGCTCTTCCCCTTGCCGAATTGCCTCCAGTGTTCTTGTTTTGTGGACAATCTCGGCGCATATGCCCTGGCTTCCCGCAAGTGAAGCATCCCTTTAAAGTGTCAGTCTTGTTGAGATTTGGATTGGGGTTTGATCGACATTCTTTAGCCAGATGTCCATTTCTACCACAGTTGGTGCACTTGCCCTTTTTGCATGGGCCAAAATGATGATAGTTGCAGATGTTGCATTTTGGGCTGTTGCCCTGATATCCTCCCTTACCCTGAGTGTTCGGTTGGGTGGCAGTGAAAACCTTGGCAGGTGCAGGCCGGTGTTGGGTCGTTTGCTGAGGTGAGAAGGTGCGGTTGTTACTGGGCTCCCACTTTCGCTTGGGTTCTTGGGGTTTCAGATGTTCACCCCTTTTAGGTAGCTTTCCCTGGGCTACTGCCTGGTCAGTCAGTTTGTGTGCCAAGCGAATCAGTGGTTGAATAGTAGAGTGGTCGGAAGCAGTGACCGTGCTCTGGATTTGTTCCGGCAATCCACTGATAAATTGCTCAATCTTCTTGTACTCCGGCGTCACCATCGCCGGGCACAGCTTGCACAGTTCATGAAACCGAGTACAGTACTTCTCGATCTCTGATCCTACCATTTTGTGCACCCAGAACTCTTCCTCCAGTTTCCTAATTTCATCCCGAGGACAGTATTCTTCGTGGAGCATCCTGGTGAAGTTGTCCCACGGAATTGAGTTTGCGGTGTCCAGTCCAAGGGTTTGGACATGAGTGTTCCACCAGGTGAGGGCTGGTCCCTCCAGTGTTCCCGTGGCGTATTTTACCCGGTTTTCATCCGAGCATTCAGCTATAGAGAAAACTGACTCCAGCTTCTCTATCCAACGAAGCAGTCCCACGGCTCCTTCAGTACCTTGAAACTTGTGAGGGTGGCAGCTCAGGAACGCCTTAAACGAGCATCCCTTCGTCGCTCCCCCGTGGGATCCGTTGTTAGTACCACTCGTCTCGCTGGCGTGACGGTTGGCCTCGTACTCCGCGAGTACCTTGTTGAATTTGCGTTCGACCATCATGTCGATTCGTGCCTTTTCTGCCTTACGTTTGAGTCGAAGGGCATGGTTTCCTCTTCCGGACATGTTTCTATATGGAAAGGTTAGAATGTTAATTATCATAAGTTAGAGTGTTAGTCAATTGTTAGGTCAGATGTCATGTTAACAATTGTCATAGCCATGATATATATAAGCAACAAAGTAAAGCATCTTTCCATTAATGATAATAAGTTTGTGTACAATATTTTCCAAAAGAGATGCTACAAAATTTGCACGAGCACATCCCGCTCGGCTAAGTGATACAAAAGTAGAATACTGAAATAGAAATCCTAACTAGACAATCGTGGAGTGTGAATCTCCACTATCAGCAGGGCCATCATCGTCATCCTCATCAGGATCCTCGTCTGGATCCTCATCAAAATCTTTCTCATCGAGATCCACCGGCTCGAATTGGGGTTCTGGCTCAGGCTGTGGCTCCACAATGAACTGTTCGACCCATGCATTTAGCATGGCATCGCTTGCCTGGATCATGGCAAGATTCTCCTCGTTGGCGTCCTCCACAGCTGCTAATCGTCCAGCGTGTCCTTGTGTCACTGCGGCTAAGAAATCCTGTTGCTCCTCGAGCAACGTAGTCCTATCATGGATGTCGGTGACCTCAGTAGTGACCTCCTCCTGTCGCTGGATCACATCCTGAGTCCTAGCGACCAAGTCATCCTGCGTCCCTTCGACGCGTGCGAGTCTTTCCTCCAAGTTATCCACGCGTTTCTGGAGATGCTGATTATGCTCCAAGAGATCCCTAAACCCATCAGTCATCACGCGTAGCTGGCAGGACTCACGTCTATAACGCGAGATCAGTGCAGCGAATGCCCGCTCCATATGCATTCCAATAGGTGGTAGTGATGGTCCAGTAGATGCGTCACCTAACAAAGGTAACTTAGGTACTCTCTCTTCCCTTGCCCAAACAGCAAGGGTGGTAGGGTACCAGTCCCATGGTCCCCTGCTGGTTGAGGGTCGAAGTCTCTTGGACTCTTGAGAATATACCTGCTCCCCTATCTCCTGAATCTTCTGCTTGTCCTCCTCCGTAAGCTCATACTCATACGAGCGTTTCCCCGTGTCCTTCCCTTTCGGATCTTTGTTATTGTCCATCCTGTAAGTTCTAAGTCAGTCAGTATTAATTTACAGTGATAACAATAATATAAGTGTGAAAATTCTAAGTGTAGTGTCTAATGTAGAGCAGTGGCTATAGTCTAAGTTTACTATATGCAAACCTAGTTCCCTATAACCAAGGCTCTGATACCAGTCTGTCACACCCCCAAATTCCCACTCGTGGTGTCAGTCCACGTGGGTGTGACGTGGCCAGGATCACAGCTCATGGTCATATAGAACGACTCTATATGAGTTTCACATTCACACAGATTTGCAAAATAACATAGTTTCATTTAATATGCAGCGGAAAATGTTTCAACATCATAAGTAAATAAGTTTGCAGCGGAAAGTAAATTGTTTAACAGACACTATATAGTTTAAATTGTTTTAAAACACATCCAATGCACACAATGCCTAGGACAAGAGTCTATATGCAAGCCAGACTCCTTAAAGCTTCCTTGTGCGCATCCTAGCGTGTGCTCCATTAATTACCTGAGAATACATGCGAAAAGTGTCAACTAAAAAAAAGTTGGTGAGTTCACAGGTTTAGACAGACTGAAAAGTAAACAGACATATACTGGGTATGTTAAGTTTAGTTGTTGGATACTACGATCCGTGGAGTGTGTCAGTTCATCTTACCGAAACTAGACTGTTTCCGTTTGCCTCCGCGAGTCATCGCTGAACTCGCAATTCACATCGAAATTACACTCGTTATGACCTCCAGTCAACATTGGTGCCGAGTGGGGCTAGTCAAACCCAGTAGTACTACGTAATTACGACTCGTTTGTTACACAACTAACGGTAAGGATAAGTGAGGACTTTAAGCGATAATAGTTACACTCAAAAATGGTTTTCACAACATACCAGCTATATATCTAAAACAGTTGCATTGTATTCTCACCCCAATAGTTTAGCAAAACAGTTAAAGAGTAAAAGTGGGGCCGTAAACTCACCTGAGTTAAGTAGTGCGTGTTGTTCACGAGAATAGTGTAGCTCGCCGGCTAGTGGTTACCTATATCACATAGGTACCGTAAGTTTGTGTTTGCATACATGTGGGTCTCACGAGACCGTGTTTGAGTTCAACAACTCCAAGTTGTTTTGTGGGTCGCGTTGACCGTGTTTGACCGTGTTGACCGTGTTTGACATAACGACCCGTTGGTGACGGTTTTGGATCAAGTGTGTGTGTAACGTGCGGCTTAGTGTCGTGTGATGTGTACGGATACCAATAGTCATTGTTTTTGTGAGGAAACTTACTTTATATTAAGTTTCTATTTCAGAATAGTTTCCATATTAGGCAAGTCATGCAAGAAATCATATTCTGATTATTCTAACATGCATATTTATCCTAAATGAGCATGTTATCACATAGCACATAGTTACACATAGCCGGTTTAGCATAGTTGGCGCGTAAAAGTTTCTATAATCCGAATGTTACAAAATAAGCATGTGTCACTAAGTCTAGCTAAAAATCTCATCTTAATATCGTCATCCTAGTTCAAATAACCGTTAAATCATATTCATTACAACAAATATGTCATTATTTATAGACTTTGTGAAATAGAGTCACTATTCATGGTACTATTCATAATAATCATATATTTGGTGATTTTAATAATTTTTCACATCAATAATCATCCTTTTTGTTTCTAAACATCATTTTGAACATAATTTATAGATATAATCACATGCATTAAGTCATTTCATCATAAATCAACATTTCATGATATTAAAGTTACCACAATTTGTAAAAATCACATTTTGACATATCTTACTATTCATAACACTTCTAGATCTCATAAATCATATCCAATAACATTTCAATATCAAACATCATGAATCTCCACCTATATCATACATACATGTTGCTAGAACCATCATTTTTATCAATATGACCATTATATCATAACAACGTCCTCATGAAATGTAAAAATACATCATACTAACATCATAGATCATCAATATTCATACTCAAATCAACAAACCCAGATTCAAAGTGATAGAAATTCGTGTATATGAAGCTCATGCATTTGTATGTGTGTGTGTGAGCTTGCGTGTGTGTGTAATGGTGTTTTTAGACTACAAGGGTGCTAGAACTACCTTCTAATGCTTCAAAATGTGGCTAAGCAAGCTTCAATCACGAGAGAGAATGGAGTGTGGTGTTCTTGGAGCTCCTTTGTGCCTCAAACCTTCAAGATCTTCAATAATAAACTTCCCAAGATGCAACCATGGCTTCCAAAGGTCCCTTGAGGTAATTATGGTGTTGTGGGACTAGATTCAGACGTTATGGGGGTTTAAATAGAAGGATTTACGTGTAGGATTGGGTAAAAGAGGTATGGTGTGGTAATCATGAGATTTAAAAGATTTTTAAGTGTCAGAGTAGTCAGGCGTATCGCCTGACGTTGACCACCAAGGCCAGGCGTTACGCGCGGGACAGACAGATGAGAGGCGTTCCCTCCTCATCCGCGCGTATCGCCTGGGTAGGGATTCTCGGGTCAGGCGTACCGCCTGGGCCCTAGATCCGGCCCAATTTGGCCCATTTTCATGTTTTGATCCATTTTTCGCGTATTTTTCGATTACGAGTATCGTTTCTCGACATATGGACATCGTTCTACTAACTTAGGTTCCTCGGAACCTAATGTGCAGTGAAAGTGTTCTGTGGTTTGATCCGTTCACCAACATTCGTCATTCAAGACACGTGCGAGTTTTCGTGCGATAATTCCTCGAATTATCGGTGTGTTAGGTCCGTTGTGCCACGTGTCACACTAAATACAATTATTCTAGTGCCACATATGAAATAATAACAGACATTATTATTAAAGTATTATAATTGCTGACCTGGAATTTGCGAGGTGTCACATTCTCATCAGCTAAACACTTCTTGAGGTTGAACACGTGAAATGTAGGATGAATGTTGCTGAGCTCTTTTGGTAGCTCGAGCTTGTAAGCTACTTTCCCAATCCTTTCGAGAATTTTGAATGGTCCTACATAGCGAGGTGCTAGTTTCCCTTTCTTCTCAAATCGGACTACTCCTTTCCAAGGTGATACCTTGAGAAGTACAAGATCGCCGATTTTGAATTCTAGGGGCTTTCGTCGTTTGTCAGCATAATTCTTCTGACGACTTCTAGAAGCAAGTAGGTTCCTACGAATTTGCATAATTTTGTCGGTGGTTTCTTGAATTAAATCTGGACCAGTGATTTGGACTTCACCGATCTCACTCCAACAAATGGGTGAGCGGCACTTATGACCATAGAGTGTTTCGAAATATGCCATACCGATGCTTGTATGATAGCTATTGTTATACGATAATTCAATCAAAGGTAAATGAGTATCCCAATTGCCAACGAAATCGATGACACAAGACCTTAGCATATCCTCGAGTGTTTGAATTGTTCGTTCCGATTGGCCATCTGTTTGAGGATGATATGCAGTGCTAAGGTCTAATTGAGTACCAAAAATTGATTGAAGTAATTTCCAAAAATGTGAGATGAAAGACTATCACGATCGGAGATGATGCTCAATTTAGCACAATTTTGTTTACTTTAATAGTCATGGGGAGGGTGCTCATGGTAGAATTGGTAGTGGCCAAATGTATATTTTATTGAAATTTTAAGGAGTTGAGCGTGTGATAGATGATAATGGGGGAGTGTCACGGGTTATGATTATTTATTAATTTTAAACAATTTTCTACCTTTAATAAAAAGTAAATCAAATAACACTTGTCGAATTCTTAAATTAATTAATGACACTTGTCGAATTTTTAAACTACTTTTGACATGTGTCATAATATAAACATGTTATTTAAATTTCTCTCTTATTAAATGCTTATATACTCTCTTTTATATTAAATAATTAAATTAAAAACAACAACTAATGATTTTTGTTATACATTTTTATATTAATAATAATAAATTAAAAAGGTAAATTTTGAAAAAAAATTATATAAAATAATTTAAAAAAAAACAAAACCCAAAAGTTTAAATAATATTTCTATATAAAAATATATTTTGATACAATTCTAAAATAAAATGTTAAAAAATAACGTAAATTCAATCATGTTTTATCATAAAAACCGTTTTTTAGGCGCTAAACTTTTATTCGTTACTATATGATTTTTTTTATACAACCCGTGTAATACACGAGATATTAACCTAATTTACAAATATAATCCGTGTATGTTGTTAACTAAGTAAATGGTTTTTGGGACAATAATCAAATGAAAAAAAAAAGTCATTTATGTTTAACTATATGGAGCTAAATATTAGCCTTACTACCTAAAATCATTATAAAATTAAATTTCTAAACTCCAAACCTATAATTTTAAATCTTTGGTACCCGTTAACTATTATTTTTCTGAAAACCGCATGGACTATCAATGTTATTAACTCAAAAAGAAAAACAAAAAAATGATGACAAATTAAATATAAGTTTTGAAATAATATAGAAACAAAATAAATAAATAAAAAAAGTAAAATTTGGGTGCACGTGGTGCTATTCAAAGAAGATAGACCTAAATAATTAAGAAACAACTTGGACGTGAGCTTAAATTGTCAAAAGAAGAAAAATAAATGAATAAAATAAATAAAAATAAAAGTAAAAAGGAAATTATAGTTATCAAATTCTTTTGTGTAATGTAAAACTAGTTGTTTCTCCTTGCGTGTTACAACGATATGTTTTTTACAAATAATAGTTTATCAGTTGCGTGTTACAATAATAATCAACATGATCATCCACAAATAAACGTAGATAAAGAACGTTATAACGATTGTCTCGCTAATGCACAAACCGAATCCGCTACAAGGATGTCTCGTTTTTTTACATGTTTGAGTGAATGAGACAATTGAGAGTCTTAATAAATTTGCGCTTATAAAAAAAATTCCTGTTAATATAAAAATATTAGTTCTATTTACAATTTTATTTTTTTTAAATAGAATAAACTAAACAAACAAACAAAAATATTGAGTAAATTTTCACTAATCAGTAGGATTTAGAAGTGTGAGATAAAGACAATCTTACCGTTACTCTAATGGAATAAATAAGCTATTTCTAAAGAGATGACAAAGTCAAATATATATATTACTCGTATTTATTTATGATTATAATTTGACACACACTAACAAACACAAGTATAAACATATAAATGAATGATGTAACACACAGAGAAAAACATAATAACATCAAAAAAAAAAAAACAAAGTAGGAAACAAGATAAGGAAAGCAATAGCAAAAGAAAAAACAAGATATCACTGTCTAATTACACTATGTAGTCGGAGCAAATAAATACATATTAAACAAACGTTACATTTAACTAAGGTATACCTATTACTAATGTCATACTTTATTGAACGACTTTGAATGAAGACAACCAGGACGATATTTCAACCGTCCCCATGGACTTGACGCTTTGGGGCATGTGCCCGAGCCTACTTCAAAAGGAACTTCAAAACTGGGTAAACCTTCTGAAATTGCCTCAGCAAGTAAGCATCGGCTTGAATTTGAACGTAAGAATTCCCATAGGTAAGTCAATGGGGTAACCATTAGACTATAAGCCCTTGGTTAATATTAAGTTCATACTTCAAACTAAAATCTCTAAACTTTATCTTCAAACCTCTAAAAATTTAATCTTTATGCTCCTATAACATCACATACTTGTAGTAGAAAAAAATCCACTTGATGATTTGATTGTATTTAGGCTAATCCACGTGTGTGTAGGACACTCCCTTATGAAACCACACGGTGAATCTGATAATTGGATAGTATATGTGAAATTATACTTGATTTGATTGTGTGGAAAGATCCATTAACTTGCATAGAGGTGCAAGTAGTTGAACATGTCATATAGACATGGTATTCATTGATGATCTACAAAGGTGTGGACAGTTCCTTATGAAAATATGCTATGTGAAGTTGATTACATTATTATATATAATGCTATACTTGGATATGCTCGAGTACAGTGACCCTTTAGTTTGTAAAGAATTCAAAAGCATGTAAATTTGTTTAATTTGTCAGTATCACTCGTTAACATGTTAATATTGCAAGTAGTAAAAGTGTCTACATGATAATTTGAATTATGTTATTTTTTGTGCATAACTATTCATTGGATGAATGTTAGGTTGAAGAGACCCATTGGTGCATAATGAGTTTGAATGTGAAATGTTATGTTTGATTGGGATTACCGTATGCGATGAAAGTATAATAATGAGACAATCAAAGCTACAATTATTCTAATGAACCACAAGTTTGTGGATATCTAGAAGTGCGTCTGTGGATATATACATATGATTGATTATCGTTTTTGCTGGAAGTACATGAGAGAGACCATCCTAAATGCAATTGCTTTAATTAACCATTGTTGAGTGGATAGTCGAAGGGCTGATGTTTGATCAACTAAATCACTGGTGAGTGGATAGTCGAAAGCGTCAATGGTTTTATATGTTTAATTTATGGTAAATATTGGATAATAACGATTTGTTGTTGTGAAATTAATAAAATTTGATAATGTTTGGTAATAGATTATATGATGGTTTGAGGTGGTTCACAAAGACAGTAAACATCTATGATATCATTATGATTCATAGGTATGTGAATGGTGATATAAATAGTTAAAATATATTTGGACGGTTTGACCCATAAACAAAGTTATAGGTTTGATTTTTTAATAAATGCATTATTAACCAATTGTATTTCATATTTGATTGACAAGGTAAGTAAGAACTAATGACGGATTTATATGTGATGTTTGTATATCTGTAGTATGTAAGGGGTGATTTACTACGTTCTTATGGACTAATGGCATATTTATATGTGATATTTGTAGATCAAAAATAAATACATATAGAACTAGTTATGGACTAATTATGGTGATGATCAGGATAATGCAGTATGGATCAAACAAAGCTTAAAAGAGCAAACACACACCTTACATAAATGCCATCTTTTGTAAACTTAGTATTTTAATATGGTGTCATGTGTTTACATACTGCATAAAACTTATGTTTTAAATGTTCATTATAGAACTTAACATGTTTTGAATTGGTTTTAATTGGAATTTTCTAGGACCTACTTTGATATTTTGTAACATGTTATACTAAACTAGGAGGTAACTTATAAAATTTATCTATAAGTTTATTTGAAAACCTTTTGTTAGCGTAATATGCTAGCGACTCTTCTTCGCTTATACCAACCTGTTTAGACATGAATAAACATTATTATACATAATATTTTTTGAGTTACGGGTCAAAAATTTCCTTTGCTAAATCTCATTCACATCAGAGAATGAACGAATATTAGTCATGATCATAGAAACGAAAAGTTCCTTCAAAACAATATCATTCTTTATGCTCAAAGGCTTTCTCAAGTTCTTTTCAACATTACTTTGATTTCCAAAACACCCAAGTCAATTCATCCTCTTACAAAATCCGGCAAAATATTGATTAAAAAAAAAAAAACTCGGCCTCTTTATGGTGTAAATTAATCCTAAACTCATTGTCATTTGTTATAAATAATATAGGTTGTGATTTGCAACTTGAACTACTTGTCTCAAGAAATTGACCACATCCTAACTTACAAATTAAATGAGATAAAAAAAAGTAACGTGATTTGATGAAATAAACCAAAATTGTTATAATTGCTTGACTTTTGATTATATCTATAACAATAACATAGTTCAATACTATTAATACCACTTGTGTTTAGATAACTTACTACCATAATACTTATATATATTACGTCATCAACAAATCAAGACTTATCCTAAAGATTTAATTTAAATAGTTTGTTACTGTAGATAATACATTCAATATTAGATCCTATTTAGTCTCCTTGTTTTGTTCTACAGCAGTTTTTATTTTCTGTATTTATACCCTAATTATAATGAGAGAAATTATCTTCTTCTTCTCAAATCTTCTCTGAACCTTTACATGGTATCAGAGCAAGGTTCCAATCTCAGTCCCTCAACTAGCTCATCTCCTTCTTCACCCTCAATCTCCCGCAGCAACATGAGTACCACCGATTCCACCCTATCGGTCAACACTATGAACAACCTCACCATGGTTACTTTTCCTTCAACCCTAAAACTCACATCCACCAACTATTTGGGATGGAAAACTCAAATCGAAGCCCTGCTACACGGTCTAAACCTATACCGGTTTATTGATGGAACCTATCCTGCTCCGACTCCAACTACAGCCCCTGACGGCTCCACAAAACCCCATCAAGACTACGAACAGTGGTTTCGGCAAGATCGCCTGCTGTTTGGAGCACTTGTCGGCAGCTTATCACCATCGATTATCCCTCTCATCACAAATGTCAACTCTTCTCGAGAAGCATGGCAGATTCTCGCCAACACATACGCTTCACCTTCACGAGGACACATCAAACAACTTCAACATCGCCTCAAACATCTTTCCAAAACACCCACTCAAACAATCACCGACTATGTGCAAGCTATCAAAACCGAGGTTGACGAACTCGCTATCTTGGGAAATGTCACACCCCCAAATTCCCACTCGTGGTGTCAGTCCACGTGGGTGTGACGTGGCCAGAATCACAGCTCAAGGTCATATAGAACACCTCTATATGTGTTTACAAATCTAAAGTTTGACACATACACTCATAAAGTAGTTTGCAGCGGAATAAAAGTTATCATATCATATTGCAGCGGAAAATCAAATGTTTGACAAAATGCAGCGGAAATGTAAATAGTTTAACACAACATTGATTATCAGAATAAAAGTAAATTGTTTTTGAAAAGTAATGACAGAATGCATGTAAGTCCCTAATGCTCGTCCTTAAGATGTGCATTCCTGTCCTCGTGCTAGCCTTGCTAATTACCTGAGAATACAAGTTAGAAAAAGTGTCAACACAATGGTTGGTGAGTTCACATGTTTTGATATACATATAGTAAGAAAGTGTGTCATGCTGTTTATCAAATGTTAGTACCGAGCCCTAGGCCCAAAGTGTCAGTGCGTCACTACCGAACTAGACTTGTTTGTCCTTGCCTCCGCTATGCCTCGTATGCATAGCAATTAGGTCAGAGTTTGCACGGGTTATGACATCCAATCAACATAGTGCCTCGTGGGGTTAGTCATTCCCTAATGGATCCATCCAAATCTACCACGTTGTTCGTACATTAACGGTAAGACTTTGTGAGGGCTTGTTACGAGTTCAACACTTAATGTTTGTCCAATAAACCAGCATACACAAAATGTTTGTATAGTAATAAATGTTTGACTCGATGCAACTAGTATTCTCCCCCTATTTGAAAGCGTTTGAAAAAGAGTAAAGAGGGGCCGTAAACTCACCTTAGTGATCAAGAAGTGAAATAGAGTACGCATAAGCTCCTGAAGCGTCAAGTAGTGTAGTCGGTCACCGGCAACCTATATCGTATACCGTACGTGAGTTCGTGTAAGTGACCGTGCTAGTGTTCGTGTTAGTGCTCGTGTTTGTGTTCAACAACCCTTGGTTGTTCATGTTTGTCCGTGTCGATCCACAATTGACCGTGTTTGCTCGTGTTGGTCCACATTGACCGTGTTTGACTGCGTTGGTCCACATTGACCGTGTTTGACCGTGTTTGACCAGAGTTGACCGTGTCAAGTCAACGACCCGTTGGTGAACTGTGTGACGGTTTGTGAATCGTGTAGCAATCGTGTAAGTGTTTGTCGTGTGCAAAACACACAAGTCGCGTCTATGGACAACTTACTATTTATAGTAAGTTTCCATTTTTGGAAAGTTCACAAAGCATATCGATTTTATAGTTCTAGCATGCTCATTTGTCCTATGTGATCATGTTAACACATAACACATCATCATATGAAGTCACATAAGTCGTTTATAACATGTTAGCACATAAAAGTTTCCTAAAATGGAAAGGTTCCATTTATAGCATACGTGACATCGGAAACTATCTAACTTAGCACCTAATCATCATGTTATAACATATTAAACCATTTAGCATGCTCAAATCATACAACACGTTGGCAAATCGGTTTTTGTAAAAATAAAGTTACTATAAATAGTAACTTTGTAGCTTTTGCATAAAAGTGACTATTTTAACATTTCTAAACCAATTTTCATATCTCCAACATCATAATAGGCTACTTAGCATCATGTAAACATATCAACATAACCAAATTCGTCATTTATCGACATTTCATTAAATAAAGTTACTAAATATAGTAACTATGTCAGAATGCCCATAAACATTATCAAAATCACACTCTAAACCTTTTCATCATCCTAATAACATCTAAATAGAAATCCATAAACATGCATGACATCAAATATCATTTACATTATCATTTCATGAGTACAAAGTTTCTATTAATAGAAAGGTTTGCAAAAATCACATTTTTAATCATCAAATCACAATCTAATCTTGCAATATCACCTATCCATTATCAAGAATCATCCCAATATCAATATGATCGTCTAACATGCATTAGATCATACATGCATGCATCAATATCATCATAAATCATCACTTCAAGTTCAAAAGCTTATACCTATCATCTTAGATCTTCACAAAACCTCATCTAATCTCTTTAGATCATCAAGAAACATCATGAAATCAACAAACCCAGAAAATAAATTCGTGCATGTGCACTATAGGTGCTTGCATGTGAGTGTAAAGCCTTGCATGTGTGTGTATGAGGTGTGAAAGTGAGTTTCAAGTCTAGGAACTACCTTTGAGTGCTCCCAAATGACTGATATGATGATGGAATTGAGTTAGAAAGCTCCTGAGTGCTTCTGGATAGCAGCTTCTTCGACTAACAAGGTGGTGGTGATGATTCTTCTACTTCTAGGAGGTTAATGAGCTTCAATACTTCAAGTTCTAAGCTTTTTGCAGGTCTCTAATGGCTTCCAGGTGGTTTTCTGATGAAGAAGACGAAGATTGAGTGTCTGGGAATCGAGAATAAGAGACTAGGGTGGCTTGATATGATTACAATCTTGGATTTATAAGATTTTGTCGCAGGGAGTGCGTCGCGTACCGCGGTCAACGGGCAAAAACAATCTCCGCGTAGCGCGGCGGATTTCGGGATTCAAATTCTCCGAAATTCGTCGCGTACCGCGAATGGGTTTCTTGTTGGGCCATCGCGTACCGCGATGGGCCTCTGAAGAGCCCAATAAGCCCTTTTTAATGGATTTGATCCTTTCGTCGTCGTTTTCACGCTTCCGAACTATCGTTTGGCCTCGTTTGAACTTCCAAGTTCAATGTGTGAGTGTTTCGTGAAGTTTCGTGTGTTGTGCTACACAATCTGCTTGACGTTCACCAACGTTCGCGTGTGTTGACACGTGTGTGCTGTTTGTCGATAATTCCTCGAATTATCTAGTTGTGTGCCAGTGTTTGTACTGTCGTGCCACGTGTCACACTAAATTAAACTAATTCTAGTGCCACATGTACATAAAGCATTTAAATAAACATTTAAATAAATAATAAGCTGACCTGGAAATTACGGGGTGTCACAGGAAAGAAGATGGATACAAAAGATGTAATTGACACAATCCTGCAAGGTCTTGATCAGGTGGCTTACAAACCAATCCTAGATGCAGTTCATGCCAGAGACACTCCAATTACCTTCAATGAACTTCATGAAAAACTTATTAATCATGAACTCACCTTAACCCAACAAATTGCATCAACAGGTATTCATCAACCAGCTGCAGTTTTCCATGCTCAAGGCCGACCTCAGCACTTCAATCGCTCACCAGGAAAACCTTGGCAGAACCGATCAACCAACTCCACAGCACTTCCTACACCTTCGAATGGGCCAAATAGTCGTCCATTCCTAGGTAAATGCCAATGGTGCCATACTCGAGGTCATTCCCTATCTAACTGTGACTTGTTCAAAAAGGCCCACCCCCATATCTCTCTACCTGCTTTCAACAGAAACTCACCCTCCATGAAGGCCCAAGCTCATATGCTGAACACCCAACAGAACATACCTACCAATTGGCTCTTTGATAGCGGAGCATCCCACCATGTCACCAATGATCTCACCAATCTCTCCCTCCATGCACCGTATGATGGCACTGAAGAGCTTGTAATTGGCGATGGTTCGTGTTTGAAAATCACTCACATTGGTTCTTTAATTCTTACCACCCCTCACACACCTTTAGTTCTTAATAATGTTTTGTGTGTTCCTTCCTTATCTCGCAATATCATTTCTATTTCTTGTCTTTGCCTTGATAACAACCTACTAATCGAATTTTTCTCCTCTTTGTTTGTTCTCAAGGACCGCGCATTGCAGATCCCTCTCCTCCAAGGAACAGTCTCCCGAGGAATGTATGAACTCAGCTCCTGTTCTCGGCCCTCTGTCTACACCCTGCATTCGTCAGACTCTATGACCTGGCATCACCGGCTTGGCCACCCAAACATTAAAATTTTCAAACAATTGTCGTCTTTTCTTCCATTTATTTCTCAGTTTACTGATAATTGTAACTCATGTCGAATTAATAAAAGCCATCGTTTGCCTTTTTCAGTTTCTACATTTTCTACTAATGCTCCTCTTTCTCTTATTTTTTCTGATGTATGGTGTTCTCCAATTATGTCCTTTGACAACTACAAATACTATATTATATTTGTTGACCACTACACCAAATACATTTGGTTCTATCCTTTAAAACAAAAATCCGACTCATTATCTACATTTATTCATTTTCAAAAGCTTGTTGAAAACTATTTTCAAACCAAAATCAAACAACTATTCTCCGACAATGGTGGAGAATATATCAAACTTCAACCCCACTTAAAATCTTGTGGCATCTCTCACTTAACCTCCCCCCACACACACCCGAGCACAATGGTTATGCCGAAAGACGACATCGACATATCGTTGAAACCGGTCTCTCTTTACTATCTCATGCAAAGTTACCCAATACCTTCTGGCCCTTCGCCTTTACCACGGCTGTTTATCTAATCAAGAGACTCCCCACCCCCACCCTCAACAACTCTTCTCCTTACCAATGTCTATTCCACACACTGCCAAACTACAACAAACTCCGTAGTTTTGGTTGTTTGTGTTACCCTTGGCTTCGTCCCTACTCACCACACAAACTCCACCCCCGTTCCACTCCGTGTATCTTTGTCGGCTACTCATCCTCTCAGAGTGCCTATCACACATTTGATCCTCTCACCTCCAAAATATACACATCTCGACATGTCATTTTTGAAGAATCTATCTTCCCCTATGAAACACTTACTGCCACATCCACAACTTCTCCTTCCAACCCTGATGCCTGGCTACCTATCACTCTACCTCTTCTACAACCCTCAAATCCTATACCTTCACCTACTACCACCCCTTCTTCCCACCTTCCACACCTCCAGCTCCCTCTCCTCCACCTCCCAGCCCACCCCCTCTCCTCACATACAGCCGCCGCTCTAAGCACCCCACCCTACCCACCACTCCAAACATTTCTAAACCAAACATTCGGCCCAACCCCAAACCCAACCCTCGCTATCATAATCCCCACTATTCTCTTTACATGAACACCACAACACCTCTAGCTACTTCCTCTACCATCCTGCATGCCTTAAAACATCCACTTTGGCGCAAGGCTATGTCCGATGAATTCGATGCTCTTGAACGAAACCAAACTTGGTCTCTCGTTCCATCCAACTGTGCACCCAATCTTGTGGGTTGCAAATGGGTTTTCCGGACAAAGTACAAACCCGATGGCACGGTTGATCGTTTAAAAGCTCGCCTTGTTGCAAAAGGCTTTCATCAACGACCCGGAATTGATTACGTGGAGACCTTCAGTCCAGTCATCAAACCCTCTACTCTTCGCTTCATACTCTCCTTAGCTATTTCCCAAAACTGGACTCTTCGCCAACTAGACATTAACAACGCCTTCTTACAAGGAACCCTTTTCGAGGATGTCTACATGGCTCAACCACCTGGCTTTATCAACCCTTCCTTTCCCAATCACGTTTGTAAACTCCATAAGGCCATTTACGGCCTTAAACAAGCTTCACGTGCTTGGTATGATGAACTCAGATCCTATCTTGTCTCACTCGGCTTCAATCCCACTATTTCGGATTCCTCTCTCTTCACCCTTCTCTCCGACACTTCTCCCATACTCGTTCTTGTCTATGTTGATGATATAATCATCACTGGCCCATCTCCTTCCATCCTAAATCGTTTTATTCACACTCTTGCCACTAAATTCTCACTCAAAGATCTTGGTCCACTGTCCTATTTCCTTGGGATTGAAGTCATCCCTCATCCTCATGGCATTGTCCTCTCCCAACATAAATATATCCATGACATTCTGCTTCGTTCCAAAATGGGTGACTCCAAACCAGTTTCCACCCCAATTTCAAGCTCAGACCCACTTACTTCACATGGAGGTGTACCCCATCCTTCACCAACTGAATACCGCACCCTGGTTGGCGCCTTGCAATATTTAGCACTTACAAGACCGGACATTTCTTTCACTGTCAACCGACTGTCTCAATTCATGCATGTGCCATCCAACCTACACTGGAATGCCTTAAAACGCCTTCTCCGTTATTTAAAGGGCACTCCCACTCACGGTATTCTCATTCGCAAATCATCTCCCCTCCATCTTCATGCATTCACGGATGCAGATTGGGCAGGTGACAAAGACAACTATAGAAGCACAACCGGCTACATCGTCTATCTCGGCTCCAACCCCATCTCTTGGAGCTCCAAACGGCAGAGTACCCTAGCTCGCTCCTCAACTGAAGCTGAATTTAGAGCTGTTGCTTCAACAACTACTGAAGTTCAATGGCTCATTTCCTTAATGTCTGAACTGGGCTTACACTCTTCTACCATTCCTACCATATACTGTGACAATTTGAGTGCCACCACCTATTAAGCAAATCCAGTATTCCATTCTCGCATGAAGCACTTAGCCTTGGACTTTCATTTTGTTAGAGAAAAGGTACAACATGGTTCTCTACGAGTAACACACATTGCTGGCGACGATCAGTTAGCGGACGTACTCACCAAACCCCTTCTCAGACCACGCTTCAACCTTTTACTTTCCAAGATTGGCCTTGTTTCCACACCGTCCATCTTGCGGGGGAATATTAAGTCATCAACAAATCAAGACTTATCCTAAAGATTTAATTTAAATAGTTTGTTACTGTAGATAATACATTCAACATTAGATCCTATTTAGTCTCCTTGTTTTGTTCTACAGCAGTTTTTATTTTCTGTATTTATACCCTAATTATAATGAGAGAAATTATCTTCTTCTTCTCAAATCTTCTCTGAACCTTTACAATATATAGATGATTAACAAATTCAAAGGACCATGTTAAAAGGAAATAAAAAAAATGTTTTTAACATTGATCAAGCTTGACTATTGTTTATAGCAATTTTGCATATTGCAATGACCTACTTTTGCTCAGAGTAAATTACACTTTTTTGTCATGTAATTCTATTTCGTTATTTATTTTATATAACTTTTCGTTTAGGGTTTGTCACTAATTTCATTATTTCACTAAGTGACTCAAATTAAGTATCTTGTCTACTTAAATAAACAAATAACAATACCTTGTAAAATTCCACTTTTGAGTGACGTCTTGAAGGGACGATGAAGACAAATCTTACCCCTATCTTAAAATGCGATAGATCGAGAGGTTATTTTGGAGGAGACTGCTGGCTCATAGTTTCGCCTTTCTTTCCTTCTTTTTTGCTATTCCTTTATATCATCAATAAGTTCATTCCATCTCATTTCTTCTTCATAGATAATTTAAGTAGAGAACAATAAGAACCAAACTTGGAGATACTAAAGAAAAAAAGAAATAGGAGCTTACTGAATCAAAAACCTGGATTATTTTGATTGGATCTTCCATCCTCATACGACCACAAAAAGAGACACATTTAATACAAAACCAATTTAACCACATAGGCATTTGTAAGTGATGCATATGATATAATGAAAGAACACAAAGTGGATTAAATAAGTTCATAACCATGTAATGTGTCACATATACTAAGCGAGACATATACATTCGAGACATATACATGGACATTCTTAATATATATCTGCATAAGACTAAGTGTAATGATTTGTGAGTGAAGCGTAAGAGGGGCCGGTCACGCCCTCTTGGCACCCTCCCCCGCTAGACAGGGGCGTGACCGGGACGTGAAGGCTGTGACGTGAGGGCACATGTGTTTGACCATTCGACAAATATAAAAAAAATTTCAAACTTACTGTTTGAATATGTCCGTAGGCAAAAAAAAATCAAATTTTTACCTATATAAATTACCAACTCAACCCAAACAAAAAAATACTTACGATCTCCACATAATTTCTAACTCTCCAAAACTTTCAAAATGTCAAATCTACAAAAAAATTCTACACACTATGGATCTAAACAACCTAAACAATCCGTTTATGATTTGTTATTGTTCTCAATCCAATACAAACAACCCAAACACGTTTCTAACATTTGCAAATTGGTACCCACAATAACCGTTTTTCAACCAACCATCACCCACGTTCGAAAACATTTCCGAAACCTAACCCGAACCTGACACCGAGGTGGTGCCGGAAACACAACCCGACCCCCAACCGGATACATCAAGGCGAAGGCATAGAAGAAAGAATGTGCCCAAAAAAACAACAAAACCGACCATCACTCGATAGATGGAAGTTGAGGAGGTGGCACTATCTCGTGCCTACATCGATGTTTCTGAACATCCGTTTGTTGGTAACTACCGAACGAGATGGTCATGAACGAGAACCCAACATCACAACAACCGGAAAAGTGGTGCGAATGACGAGATGGTCATGAACAAGACATTGATGACCTATGCTAGAGAAAACGGACCATTTTCTCATATCACGGCGTGACAAGTTATGAGAAAATCAACAAAATGACATCCTGTTCAGAAGTTACAAACTTCGAAATGGACGAAGACGGCATCGTCCGACATATATACGACCACTCAATCCGACTCTACCGGTCGATGTTTCGTCGATTTAAATGAGTCAGATGAGGAAATCAAGATGTACATGCCCCCACCCTCTCGAAACAATAAGAGAAAACGATCACAAATTTCGTCTCCATCCGACAACAAAGACACGTTGGAGAGTATCTCCAAGTCGTTATAAAAATTTGTCGATTTACAGGAGCAAAAACAATACATCAATGACATAAAATTGTCGTGGACTCCAACCGATTACTTTATTTATTCTTTAATTAAAAAAATAAAAAAAATCAAATTATAAAATATTAAATAAAGGTAATGATGATGTGAAGTAATGAGGAGGTGATGATGTTAGTTGTTTATATGACGCTTATGTGGAGTGATGGGTAGTGATCACTACACATGGCCTAACCATCTTTTTTTTGAACATCAATAGTCCTACTCTTAAATTACACCCAAATACACCTTGCTTAGATTTGAACCCAAGACCTCCTTTATAAGAGACAATGCCTCTACCAAGTGGACTAGTCCCACATTGACACATGGCCTAACCATCTAGTGTCATATTCTGACGCTTCTTTATTTAAAGATGGTTTGTATAACCCCCTATGAATTGCACTTAATTAGTTCAAACAACACAAATTAACAAGAAACTTAAATCACACAATGGAATCAACTAGTATACAACACTAGAATGGAAACTGTTCCGATATAACAATTACAATCTCTTCATAAACTGTTGTATGTAAGATCACAATAACTGGAAGAATATCATGACCGCCTGTCAAAGCGGAATTCAAGCCCGTTTCCACCGATTTCTGCAACCAAACATTGGAATCCATCTTGCTCAAGCTCCCCGATTACTTTGTCTATAACTGTAGCAGACAATACTGTTGCCAAAAGTTAAGGTGAAAACATCAGTTCAGATTAAACAAATGCATGTCTACTTGAACTTTGTCGATAACTGAAGCAGACTGCCGAGAGCCGGTAATGGTGGCAGTTTCAGTACATTTACTTACGATGGGTTGATTTGGTTTATGTTAAAATGGATGAAATTATAAAGAAAAAAGCTTAAAAAAATAAAAGTATCAGGGGAAAAAGGATACATGCTGGTAATAGAGTTAAAACACATCCGCCTCCGCCAGCTCCTGTCAATTTGGAAGTTAAATCATATTTAGCTGTTGTCTGTAGCACTGTTTCAATGGAAGTGTGGCTGACTCCCATGCATCGGAGCAGGCCTTGATTCATTTCCATTAACTCGCTTATTCTCTGTTCGTTATTAGTAACATCGTCATCAAAATTTGATGATGATTGGATTATTGAAGCGAATTCGTTGCTGATAAAATCAACAGCAGCAAATACAGATGTCATAGCATCAGGATGCCTCTTCTTTCGTTCTGCTACGCTTGCAACTAGTGCTTTTGTGTTTCTTCCAACTTTTGTGTTGGTAATTAGCATCTTGAGTGTCATATTGGATTTGATGCATGTCAAAGCCCCTGATTTGAACTTGATCAAATTCCCTGCAATCAATTTGTTCCATTATGCAATAAACCTCCAAGCAATGTGATATATATATATATATATATATATATAGGGATTGTATCTTGTGAAAACCCGATCTTAGAGAGAAAACTTTTAAACTCTATCAGGGCTGTCTATTTGGTATTTTGAAAATAAATATGTGGTCCACATTAAATTGAATGAAAAATTGGGATTCGAATAAAAAAATATGGTTTAATGTGGACCACATATTTATTTTCAAGATTCTAAATAGACGGTCCAGATATTTAAGGGTTTTCTCTCTAAGATTAGGTTTTATAGGATACAATCCTTATGCATGCAACATATATGTATTAGGATGTAAAAAGTCTTAAATATGTTGAAAATTGGCCAAAATGTATTAGAATGTAAAAAGACTCTTAAATTATTTTATTTAAAAATCAGTCTACTATTGTAATAATTTAGTTTTTGTAGAAATAACTATTTAACAAAATTTTAAAGAAAAGAAAAAAGCATTTGTGGTTCGGCCCAACTCAACACGTTTCAACTTATACTAAAAATTTAACCGCTATACCTTGACCATGTTTTGATCTATTATCCAATTAGCCTAACCATTTTGCCATCTCTACTAATTGTTTTAACTTGTGAAATAAATGCATTATATGATGAAATTACAGTAAAACCCAAATAAATAATGATATTTAAGTAGCCAAAATGTTACGGTTTCATACGCCTTTGCACATGTATGTAGAATTCCCTCCATCCATGTTTATCAACATTTTCATTTTGGGTAGTCAGGACTAGGGAAAAGGCAATATTCCAATTTGGTGTGTATTTAATCCTAATTTCCTTTTTTGCAAACAACAATTATTACTCAAAATTGGTAACTTTCGATTTGGTCCAAATGTTTCCCTTATTTTGTCCTGATTAAGTGGCATTTTAGACTTTTGGCAGATAGGAACCATAGGATTTTTTAGCAGGCATGGTTCTTGAATACATGTATGCATTGAAACTACATACATGTACTAAATAATGACCGATAACAGATTCAAGAAAACAGTTATCAAATAGGAAATACCAAATGTGCTGACTGTATTGTCTATCCCAGATGGCTTCCCATGAATAATCTTTTCGCCTTCAAAAGCCCATTTATTGGCCAATTGCTGCGCTTTTTCCCCAAATGAAACCCATCCATCTTGGTCAAAGTCAACTTCTACAGAACCTGATAAAGCCAGCATGGCACCTGAGAGTGAGACACAAAATGCGGCAGATGACCCCAATCCTGAACCCAAAGGAAGCTCTGAAGAAACAATAACCTTTGCTGCTTTATTCCTAATCAGAATAAATAGTTTAGCATGTTTATTAAGTTAAAACTGTAAAGGTGGCAAACTTTGTCTCATTTAGAGGGTCTATCAGGGTTCAGTTTTATCACAAACTAGTAAAATAGTAAGACTGCTTATAAGGTCAAATAGGTCCAGCCAGACATAAATCCATAAAAAGATCTTTTAATTATTTTTTTTAAAAGTTAAATTATTAGTGTTGAAACAATACAAATTTGCAATCATATTTGACATGCCAAGTTATTAAAAAAAACTGGACAGCAAGTGTTCATACCTGTTTGGACCCATAGCAATGTTTTGATCCCACATACTTTTTAATTACCCATTTATCTGCCTCTAGTTGAAAGATGAAAGGAATGCGCATTATAAGAAAATATAACAAAAAACATACCCTAGAATAGAGGTGTATAACCAAAGAAAAGAAACAACTCCAGAAGCAATCCCAATATTTGCCTCTGGAATATTAAAATCTTCAAGTACAGTTAA
Organism: Mikania micrantha; assembly: GCA_009363875.1. Taxonomy (NCBI): domain Eukaryota; kingdom Viridiplantae; phylum Streptophyta; class Magnoliopsida; order Asterales; family Asteraceae; genus Mikania; species Mikania micrantha. The sequence continues at coordinate 111,097,688 of CM018691.1, forward strand.
AATGAATTTAATGGTCTCTTCAGAACACGTTGTCGGCGAGGATGCGTCATTATTGACGGAATGAGGTAATATCTCTTTGATTCTTCCAATCGGCCATGAAAATTCTAGGCCCACATCCATGAGATGGAGTGTGAGGGTATCATCATTATCTACTCAAATATATATATGGAGAATGCATCAAGCTTCAGAACAGTCAAATGATGTAATAATATGTTAATAATAACAAGGAAAGATTATATCATCATCAAATATTTAATCCCTTGATCAATACTAATGACTGAAACAACTAACTTATAGTTTATTCTAGCAGCTATCAAAATAAATAAATTCACATGTGTAATTGTTTCTTAATACTTTGCAGAGACCACAACTCTAAGGAATTCGCAGTGATTATACAATCAATATTTTAACTTTACATTTTGCTACTATTGTTGAAAATATAATTATGCTTTACTATAAATTTTATTGACCTCAAGGAATAGTTTGTCTGGTCCTCAATAGATCCTAAGTTTTCAATACTTTTGCACAAGTTCTTCCTCTCTTAAGACCAAAGTTGTTTATCTGACTCAAAATTATAGTTTTTCATGTGCTTATTCAAGTGTGACTAGCATTCATATTGCAAAAGCAATATGCTAATTACATTAATGTTTGTGCAGGTTAACAAGATCAACAAAAGCACCCATCTTTCTTAAGCAATTTGATCAATTTCAAGTGAGTTGTAACTCATGTGGCAAAATATTGTCAAACGGAGCAAGCTTAAACAACATCAATATGGATCTTCTAACTGGATATTGGATCAATTAAACAAGTATTCTTTCCAATCACCAACTGACCTTAATCCATGTATTTGCTGGCTAGTTCAATGAGAATATGAGATACATCACTCTGTAGCAATCCAATTACCTAACAAGAATTGGGTCATTTCATCGAATACCTGGTGATCTTAAGTCGCTCTAGCAAGTTAACTGAGTACTTAAAGATCACTGTTATAATTATATAACGAATGCACCATAAACTTCCCAATCGTAATCAAATATAAGCTCAACCACATTACACTATAACACCCACAAATCAAAACCATGATTCCAATCAGCACCCTTAAAATCAAATAAAGAAAGTAAATTGCGGGTAAATTACCGTCCGATGAGGGTAAACGAAGTGAGACAGACGTATATAGGCCAATGGAGGCGGCGACGGCTGCAGATCCATGAACAACGGCATGTTCTCCGGCGAGAATGATCTTCCCAGGAGCTCGAGCTCTAACCTCCATGATCAGAAATTGATTCGTTGATCGATGGTGAAGCAGTGACTGTTTTTATAGAGTTTATCGAGGTTTTCGATGGAATTAATTAATGGGAAGATAGCTGTTGATCTTGGAAATTCGTTTTTTGGGTTTTTATAGGAACAAACGTTTAAAAGAAGGTTCATAGGCCTTCAACCTCATGGCCTCACAAAAGGCGTTTTTAATATGTTATAACATTTTTTTGGACGACATGATTAATAAATATATAAAACATGAAAACAACTTGTTTAATATTTGATTTGTTAATTAAGCATAATATTTTATATTTTATGTACCAAAAAAGAAAAATAACGAAGCTTACTCTTTTAGTTTTTATTATTTTAGAAAAGTATAAACTCAAAAAGTGCATTTTATGTTAAGTAACTCTAATCGTGTCTTAACATGTATCTGTTTTTCTGATTAGTTACTAGGTAAGGATCAACTTTTTTATTTATTTATTATTATTTTTTTAATGAATACAATAAAAAGAAAATCTATAAAAAACGATTATAATTCAAATCAATTTATTTTTGTTTATTTATGTAATATATATTATTATAACAAAGCCTCTTGTAATGTGTGCTCATATAATGTATATATGTGTCGACCGTTGAGTGACAAAAGTAAAATTGCACTAATTTTAACGTTATTTTACTTAATTTTGTAAAAATAACGTTAAAAGCGTTGGGTTAGTTGGTTAATCAGACATCATGAGCCGGGGTCTTATTGGAAGTAATCTCTCTATCCCTACAGGATAGATGTAATAGATGTAAGACTGTCTACATCTTACCTTTCTCAGATTTTACCTTAAGTTTACTAATGGTGTGATATACTGAGTACGACGACGACGATATTATTATAACAAAATAAAAAATAGAAAATAACTATAAATACTTATTATCTATGTTACAATATAATATTTTTAAAATGTGTAAAACAAGAACTACATTTTAACATGTGTGAAACAATTACTTACATTTTTATATTTATATTATATATTTTTTCTATTTTTTTATAATATTTTATATATTAAAAAATTAATTTTTATTTTATAGGATTTTCTTAACTTTATTGGGTTATTAATTTATCCTTCAAAGGTCAACGAATTTTTCTTCTAGCTTAGGCTATCGCATGGGACTAATGTGATGCTTGCCCCATCCTTGAAGAAATGTTATGTTTTTTGAACCCATTGTAAACCAACCTTCAATCATACCTGCTAAACTTATAGCATCGAACAAACTAATCCGTAGATCGAACCAAGCCGACGTCATCCCCTTGGCCTCACTAAACTTATAACATTACAAGAAAAACCACCTATAGCGACGAGTCCCAATAGGCCCAAAACATCGTCGCTAAATACTATAGCGACGGCATGACGTATCTAAGAAATCGTCCCTATTGAATAATCGCTATAGCCAGGACAAATCGTTGCTATTTTTCAAGCAATAGTGACACCATGTGGTCGCCATAAAAACATCCCCTTTTTTTATTTTAATTTATTTTTATTCTGTTTATTATTTAAAAAATAAATTTATTTAGAAATGAGTCTATAGCGACGACATGTGGTCGCTATAGAGGTCGGTCAAAAAAAATCAAAGCTTATCTGTTGCGGCGACAAGTCGTCGCTATATCTCATTGACCAATTTGATTTGTTTTTTGTTTTTTGTTTTTTGATTTTTCTAGTTTTTAACCCATAAACCTGTTTAAACCTGCTGTAAAATAACAATTTCCAAATTCAAATTTCCTAATACATTCATGCATTTATATTCCTACATCTGAACCTAAAAGTTTAAGAATTGTTTAACAAACACACATCAAACATAGACAAAGTTTAAAATCATCCAACACAACAAAGTTTAAATTGTTTTAAAAGTCAACAGGTTCATCTAATCGCTTTCTTCATCTTCATCTTGTGGTTGTCTGGGGTAAAAAAATGAGCTAGGACCTTGGTTTTGCATCGACATGAGCTTGTTGATCTGTTGTTGTATCATTTTATTGATGCGTTGTTGTTCATCCCAACGTGCATTTGCTTCTGCCAATTGTTGTTGAAGTTCATTTGTTGGTGCATACATGTGGGGAGGAAAGTCTGGGGGTGACACTTTTGACTGTTCGACCAACACCACGTATATGGCCACGTCAGTGACCTAACAAACGTTACAACATTTCAACTTCATCAACAGGTGTGTTGTCAGCACTGGAGGCCGATTTTGTTTTTGTTCATTTCATCAGTAATGTTGTCCTACACTAAAAACACAAGACAAACATATGTTAAATGTTTTACAAGAATTCGACAGCATAACTGCTGTAAAATGATTACCCAAAATGTATAATAAATGGCAACAGATCCCAATTTAAACAACAAATCCCAATTGAATCAATAATTCACAATTCAAACAACAAATCTCAATTCAATCAACAATTTCCAATTCTATCAATAATTCACAATTCAATCAACATTCACAATTCAATCAACAAATAGTAAACAACTCACTATCACCCAAGGCCCTATATATTAAATGGCAACTTCCAACTAACGTTTAAATGAGTAAAACGTAATACTAGTGAACATTTTCTACTTACCCAGTGTTGTTAGGCCAATTGATTATACTACCCCGAGCTCCCTTTATAAAGCATGTCTCTCCACCCCTCAACGTGTTGGGCCACACCACCTTCCTTAACCTTTAAACAATAAAAAAAATATTATTATTAGGATATCACATAACAATTAATACATATTTTGATAATAATAAATTATTACCTCATCATAGTGCCTCTGAGCATATGATTCAGTCCCCTGATAGCTCGATACAACTGTTTAGATCTATTTGTTGTATTCTTTAATGATCGGTTCTTGAAGGTGGAAGTTGTAAATAACTCATAAATAACTTGAACCCATGCTTCCGGGTCCATGCCCTTAGGGGGATTGTGTTTTGCTCTTTCTGTGTCTTTGTATCCTCCTTCTTTATCAAAATGTTTTTTTAGCTTTGTTTTCCGGTCTTTGTACCGGTTTGCACAATCATCCCAATACTCGGTGTTATGGTATTGTTGCAGATCAAAGTAATGTTATAGAAGTTCATGAGGTTAGGAAATAACTAACAATATTAAATTTTAATAGAAAAAACAATATTAACTATACTAACATGTAGAGTTGTGAGTATGGACATCTTTATATCTCCAGGAACCTCCTACGAACTACGATAGTGGAACGGAGCATGTCTATCAACCTCATTGGAGATTAACCTTATAAACAGTTGATAGTTGTCCCCAACGGCTCTAAACAGATTGGACGAGTAATCAAACTCGATTGAAAGTGGTCTACTTTCATTCTTTTGAATCTTCTCATTCAAGTTAAGGCTTTTCCCATTCGCTCGTCTTTTTGTTGGTTTTGCTACATTAACACATGAGATTAAAAGTTACCTAATTGAATAATAGGTTCAATGAGATTAAATATATATTATACAAGCAACTTACAAGATTCGCAGCTCGTTGTATCTTATAAGTAGGGCTGTAATCGAGCCGAGCCGAGCCAGCTCGAAATTTTCTTCCAGCCAAAAATTCGAGTTCGAGCTTGTAAAAAATCTCAAGCCTCGAGCCAAACCACGAACCAGCTCGTTTTTTTCCCTTCCTTCTACTTTAGACACACACACACAGACAAATATATATATATATATTTGTTTACTATATTAAATATATATTATATACATACACATATATTATACATAATATATTTATATAAAAATATGTATAATATATATATATATATATATATATATATATAGGGGAGGGTTCCATAAAAACCTCTATTTTGGAGAAAACTTAGAAAACTAATCACAATTGTTATCAATCAAAATCGTTTTTCGTTTTGCATTTTGTTTTATTATAATGTTAGATCTATTAACTAAAAGAAAAAAAATAAAAAGATATATGTAACTCATGTCATTACATATGTGTAACACATTGATTACATATATGTAACTTGTAAACTACATATATGAGTTACATATATGTAACTTTATTTGTTACATATACGTAACTTTGCAATCTACATATTTTTATTAATTTTTTTTGTTTATACCATTTCTAAGCTAAATATAAAAAATCATGAATTTTTTTTTAAAAATTGATTGTTTAGTACGAGGTTTCTTAGTTTTCTCCAAAGCAATGAGTTTTCTTTTGAACCCTCCCCTACATATGTATATGTATATGTATATGTATATAGGGGACGGTTCCATTGTTAATCATATTTAATTGTGGTAACCCAAATAACTCTCACAAGATCAAGCCAAATCTTTGGTTTTTTTTCATGACATTTACTATACATATACAAGACTATGTTCTTTTATGTATATGAGCTAATTCACGAGCGTAGGCGAAATTGCACTAGTGTAAAGTTTTGACAAATTTTAAATTTACTAGAAAATGTCAAAACTTTACACTAGTGCGATTTCGCGTACGTTCGTAAATTAGCTCATGCACATAAAAGAACATAGTCATGTGCATATATAATAAAGGTCATGAAAAAAAACAAAGATTTGGGTTGATCTTGTGAGAGTTATTTGAGTTACCACAATTAAGGAGGGTTATTATATGATCTCAATCCTATGTATATATATGTTTGTGTGTTTAATATAATATATGTGTGTGTATACTTAATTTAATATATATATTAAAAATCGAGCCGAGCCAATGAGTCGAGCCACGAGCCGATCCCAAGTCGAGCCAACCCTGGCTCCGGCTCGGCTCATTTTAAACGAACGAGCTTTTTTTGAGCCGAGCTTTTTTTGAGTCGACCTTTTTTCGAGCAAGACGCGAGCTTTTTGAACAAACCTACTTATAAGGATGCCCATATAGAGGTTCATCACCCCTGTCTCCTCCATGGTAACCTGCCACATCCGCCATTCCTTGGACAAAAACAAATAAATTTAACAATTTTAACAAATACAACAATGCAATACTAACAATATTAACGATTAATAAGAAATACAAACAAAAGTAAATAACTATCATACATTTATTTGGGATCATCACTACAGTAATGGGTGTCTACATCATCATCATCATCATCCTCATCTTCTGCATCTTCATCATCATCTTTTTCCTCGTCTTCCTCATCATCAAGAATGAAAATCTTATCGTCCACACCTTCACCTAAAGGTGTCCTCATTAACAACGAGCCTAAGTCAACAACCAAGTCACAATGAAATGCTTGAGTTTACAACACAATGAACATATGCAAAGTGAGAACCCTCATATAAACTATAAAAACACAACAAAAAATGGAAAATTGGAAAGAAAACACATACCAATGTAAATAATAAGGTTCTAACAACCCCTTGAACACGAAATCATCCCAAGAACTTCAACAAACTCTGAAATCGGCCATGGGAGGGGAGAAAAGAGGGTTTTCAGAGTAATTTGCGAAAATGGGGATTTTGCGCGAATTTTGGGTATATAAACCCTATAGCGACGACATGTCGTCGCTATAGAGCAATTAAATCAAACAGTGTCATTTTGTTTTGTACTATGGAAAAGTTTATTTTTTAGTGTTGGGCTATGATTCTCAAAATTAATTTTTTTTCAGTTTTTTAATAACGTTTCAGTTACGAACAAATAAGAAAAATCGAAAATAAAATAAAATTACCTATAGCGATGACATGTGTCATACCCCGGGCCGGCGGGAACAGATCGTGTTTTCCCGTCGGGCGGAAGGTTCCCGGGATGCGATATCTTGAGTGATAATTAGCTGATCAGATTGTTTACATAGCACATGATAATATAAATGAGAAATTCTAATACATACATGATATAGAATTACAAGATTAAATTACAATGTATCGTTCATAATTTAATCGAGTAAATCTATCAAAAGAATCAATGAGACTATATCTTGTATCTGTACAAGATATACAAAAGATGATTCATATTCTTGTTATCCAAAAGTATGCAATCACAAAAGTAGCTAGGTCTTCTAAAAGTCCACTAGCTATGTCCATGCATAATAGTAGCTACACATGTTCATCACCTGAGAAAACATGTATTTAAACAAAGTCAACACTAGGTTGGTGAGTTCATAAGTATGTTAATTAAAAACCTTGATTCATTCACATGCACAATCACAAAGTTGATTATGTTACTTGCATGATGTTTGTTTCACCTGTTCACCCAATGGCTCCTCAATAGTTATATTTACAAGTATTATATCATCCTAGTAGTGATGTTTATATATAGGGCATATGTAAGGGAACTAAGCCCTAGCCAACATCCCACCACATCACCACTAGAACTCCACACTACTTGCAATACAACTATTGATTTCCATTCTCATTTCTCATGTTTATCTCCTCTTTGATCACCTGTGTTCTCATGTATAGAATAATATGATGATAGCGTTGTAGTTATCAAAACGAAGTATTGATAACCAATATATGTGTTAAGGATATTAGATTCTCAATCTGTTCCTTGTATTATTCTATATTTGTGGGGTTAATTGTTGTTTCACTTTTAAATATTAAAAGTGTTAGTTAACTGTTTGTAATGTATTCTCAATGAAACGTATAGAGCCCAAAAGGAGCCCATTGTGATCCTCACGTAATCAGATCACAATGCACCCGATTCACCTCTATCTCGCCGTGTGATCCCATGGCCTTCATTGAAACTGTTACTAATAATATGACATGATAGAAAATAAATTCCTCGGTCTACTAGTCCACAGATAGCGATGGATGATGTACATCTATGTTATTGTTATTCTCAATGTGGGATGTTCTCATGTGATTAACAAAGTTGAATAAGAACTTGTCTTATTACGTTATGTTAATCATGATTATCATTCATGAATTCCATATGTTCACCATGTAATCCTTAAGCCGTAGTAAGAACTAGTCTTAGTACCCTTAGGTGACGCAGGTGGTGGATGATCAATGCGTTCATACTATCGCATAGTATGTTTTTAAGTTATAACTAAGTGTTATAAGTACTTGACTTATCACACTTGGTTAATTATAATGTGGAATGATGTTTAGAAGATATTTTATCTTCTAATCATTCATGTGTTGTGTAGTGTCATCATGTTTCACTGTAGTAGTTCTCATTGTTTATTTGTGTATGAATTGTCTCAATGTTGCTCATGTATGAATAACCAAGTGTTATAAGATATAATCTTACAACTATGTTATTCAATTGTATTGATGATTATGAATTTATATTATCATGTTCATCTGAGTTTCCCTGTTATCTCATGATCATACAAGCATGCATACAATGATAAGCGATAATAAACAATTTAATATTATCTAAATCAGAGTATAAATAACATGTTAAGCAAGACTTTTAAATAAATAAAAGTAAAGATGTTTCTCAGCCCCGAGAGTTTAAAATCAGTTAAGATTAAAGTAAAAGGGGCATATGAACTCACCTTGTAGTTGTAGGGTTGACTTAGCTTAATAGAAAGAATGCACACGCTCTTTGTTGTTCTTGTTGTTGGTTTCACGACCCTGTATTGATTTCATGTGATTGTAATCCTATAAATATCGATTGTATGAATCTGTGCGTGTGTACGTGTTAGCCTTATAGTTGGTTAACCCATCGTAGGTCTCGGTCTTCATTCGGCCCAACTCACTTGTTATTAATTTCTTGTTCCACTCAAATCCATATACCATTGTTTTAAAAAAATATTCCAAGTATAACAATTAAGTTTTATATACGAATTTATCAATCTTTTATATCCAAATTGACCATCTTGTAGTAATTACACTTAAAATGTAATTTAGGTATATGTTGTTTGTGGTTATCAATTCGTTTATGTGTTATGCTACAAATCACTCGTGTGGATCAAGTATCACATTGGGCCGAATGAACTGGGCCAAGACAGCCCTATTGGGCCGAACTAAAACTGGGCCGATTCATTTGGGCCGAAGTAATGGGTCTCGAATTGCTGGGATCATATTGTGCCGTGTTAGTGAGTTTTGGGCCGGCTAAGGGATGTTGGGCCAAAGGGTTAGTCGTGGGCTAGGTTATCCTCTAGGCCAAATTAGTAGGGCCGGTTAGTATCTCATCGAACACATGAGATTATTGGGCCTGTGGTTAAAAACCAATTAAGCCCAAGAAAACTTCGGCCGAGAAGGACATCCGAAGGGTTCGGGAGAGTATATTGGTTTCGCATGCAGGCTATAGGTTCGGGAGTGATAGTACTACATGGGTTCCGTTGATGAGAATGAGGGTTCGCCTTAGACCCAAAGGTTCGGTGCCACACAAGGGTTCGGCTAGGGTACTGCAGCCATGTAAGGTTCGGCATGTGGGGGTTCGGCAACCACAGCTCAGGGTTCGTTCGAAGTATTGAGGTTCGCTACTACTGACCATAAGGTTCGTCACCCTCATGTGGGTTCGGCTGACCAATATGGTTCGCCGACTGATGAGGAGGTTCGGTCACCCACGCAAGGTTCGGCCAAGGTGTGATGCTTCCAGGGTTCGTCTCCATGCAGCCCAGGTTCGTGACCATCATCACCTACGCGAACATGTAATTCTCACCTCATCATCATCGATCTACTACCTACATGGCTTTTCTCGTGTCATGGTGTATCAGATTAGGGTTGTCGAGGAAGTATAGTTCGACAAAGAAGGTTTAAGACCGGTCAAGGGTTGTGGGTCGAACATGGTGCATCAAAACCGAAATGAAAACCCTATTTTCAGTGGGTTTCTTCGATCATTACCTTGAAATTCAGTAGTCAAAGCTTCAGATCGGTTGTACTTTCACGTAGGAGACATCAAGGGCTTTGCGTGGGTTCAAGAATCACCCGAATCGGTTAAGAAATGAAGGAGTTATGGAGGATTGAAGGTCTTTAATGGTGGTGGGTGTGGGTAGCCGGAAATTCGAGTTAGAGAGAGAATGGGAAGTGATGAAATGAATAAATGGAGTTCATTGAGGGTATTTATACCCCGAATGAGTTCGGGTTCGTTTCGGTTGCTCATTTTGCGATTTCGTCGCGTATCCGGAACTTTTACGCGTAATTTAAATGAAATAAACAAAAGAATGTCATTTTAATTATTTTGATGAGTTTCAAAATTGTAAAATGTTATTTATCTAATTTTATTGAATTATTTTCGTTCGCGTCGTGTTTCGTCAGATCGCGTCACCATCGCGCGTATTCGTTCGAATCGTCATTCGAATGAACACGACGATGGTTTTGCTTTCCGACTTTTGTTTTCTACTTCCCAGTCATCATTTCAGAACGTTAAACTCACAGATATGTTTGTGTGAATCGTCACCCATGCAAACACACTGTCAGTTCGTTATTCTGAAACAACACTGTAAATTATGTTTGAATTGTGTTTCCTCACTGTCGGACTCAACTAAACTTCCTGTTTTCACATTGTTTTCGTTCTGATTTGTCGGCCATCTGATTCCTGTCATCTGCGGATATCAGATCGCAACCGACTTGTTCTTGACGTTTACTTGAACACCGTTGTTTCTCTTGTTTTGTTGTATTATCTGTACTTAGGTTTTCACCTAAATACTAACAACTATTGTTTATCGTGCGTGTTGTACTTACAGTATTTAAGTTTACACATAAATACGTACAACTGTTTCTTGTATTTTGATTTCTGTTAACACAATCACTGTTCACATACATGTATTTACACACAGTAAATAGTGGAAGTACACATACCGTACGGACTTGCCGGACGATCTGGTACTGGATGTCACAACATGTAGTCGCTATAGTTTTCATCAAAAAGCGCCAAAATTTTGGTCAAATCCTGCTCTTTTCGGATTATTCTAGCTATAGTGACGACATGTAGTCCCTATAGGTGAAAATGTCAAAAAAGCAGAAAAGGCCCTATTGCGACCATTTGCCGTCACTATAACTTATGCTATAAAACGAATTTTGTTGTCCCTATAGTTATCGTCTTTTTAGAACCATATTCTTGTAGTGTAATACTAGAGAGACTGACCATTGACCTATGGCTGCCTTTACTCCATTTACCTTGGTCTTAAACTTTTGTTGCTTTCCACCTCAAGGCTAATCAACACACATTGTCACAAGACCAAAACTACTACACTTATACCACGTTTGAGAGCACCCGAAAATCCCGCGACCACCTCATTTACGATGCAACGAAGCGAAAGAATCCTCAATCAATTGACATTATATGTTATCTTGCATTATGATACTCCGAGACCACAAAGTGGATTGGCTTGACGAGAAGCCTAGCCGCTCTGGCAAAATACCCCGAACGAGCTCTCGTCTTTGAAATCGTCGCTGTTGGAAGAAGTATCGGAATTATGGAATTATTTCGAAATGTTGGATCTCAAAGAACAAAAGGAAATAACTAAGAAACGGTATGGAAGGGTAAAGAAATTGAAGATCAAAAGGAACCACAAGAAATTACAAACTTAGAAGATATGGTTGGATTTATGGATCTTCTCAAGATCATAAATCTAAGTTTGTTGAATGAAGACTCAATTCGAAGAAGGTTTAATAACATGATACAATGGTTTTCAAAATATGTGTTAAAACAACAGATTACTTGGCCTCCAAAAATCGGAAATCATATTATAGACTTATATGATCTCTACATGGGAATCCAACTAAATGGGGGAAGAACAAAAGTTTCTCAGGAAGACTTTTGGCCATACATTTCGATTGATCAAGGATTGGAGTTGGTTCAGCCATATAAACTCATGGTACTATACAATGAATACCTTGACATCATTGATTGGTATTACAACATTGTAAAGAAAAAGAAGGAAGAAAACAAGTCTGTAATGTTTGAAGAAGGAAGTACAAGCTCGGTACAAAAGGAAGAATCAATGTGCAAGGAAGAACAAGGAAATTCTCAACAGAAACTTGGAGCTAGTATGTCAAAGACTAATGAAGAAAATCTGCCTTACAAGAAAAGAAAAGTCAGTGCGAAGCGTGATTGGCCACCCAGTTGCGGTCCAAAATATTGAAGACCTTAGCTTATAAATTTGACAAGATTAAGGGGGAGATTGTTGGAGTTTGATGTTGATCAAATTACGTGTTTAACAGAAGTCAAATATGGGTCAGTTAAGGTAGTTAGAATTAGTTATATGTTAAGTCAAAATGGCGGTTAAATAACTGTAAATTAACTGTATTGTAACCGACTTTTAGATGGCTATAAATAGCCACAATCATACATAATATATGTATGTATTTCTGGTTGTATATAACATTGTGTTTGATCCATTCAAAGCCAATTACATGCCAATAGTCTCCACGTCCCATGTTGCATCTGTCTTTGTCTTTTTCGTCAGACCCTGACTAAACTCCAATTCCATTCTTTTGTCCAAGTGTTTAAGGGGAGATTTGTTAGAATGTTATGTTTTGTAAAGTTGTGTTTATTGTTTTTAAGATTACGAAAGAAATTAAGGGTTCTTGTTAAATGTGATTGTTACAAAACCTCTTCAAATTCATATTTTTTAATTGGAATTGATATGAAGTTATTAAACAAATAGAATATTGAATTAATAAGTTGCAAGTTAGAATATTGAATTAATAAGTTGCAAGTCTCAAGTAAACCATCAACTTTAACTAATCAAGTGTTAAATATTTTTAAACAAATCAAGTCTCTCAGATAATCCTCAATTCAAACTTAATCCAACTAACTAAGAAATGCGGAAAAAAAAAATGAAATAACAAACATTTGAGGCCTTTAAAGATCAACATGTCTCTACATCAAAGGCCTCGTTCTATATATAAATTCTTCCATGATTTTTTTTTTTCCAAAGGTTCAATAATCATAACATCAACTCTGATAAAAGACACATCATTTATATATATATTCAAATTATAAGCATTCATCCACATTTGTCGAATAAAAAAGGACATTATATATGAATGCAACATCACACGTACTTGAACGATTATTAGTTTCATGCATGCATACATGAATGGAATTATAATATATATATATATATATATATATATATATATATATATAATATCTAGAGCCAGAAGAAACCGTTGAACTTAGAAGGGTTTACTTCTAAATCTTCTTCGTTTAGTGATGGTGAATGTGCGTGTCTGCCTTCATAAGTTGTTATCACCATCCTCGGATCCTCTGCCAATCTCTCCACTCGTTTCTTTACACGGCAGCTATCTTGTGTGCATCGGTAGTAACTTCTGCATTTTATTTTATTATTCTTTTAATTAAACATAATTAAAATCTCTTAAAACAATTTATTTCAAAGGAATACAAATGATATCTTTAATATATAAAGAAATTAGAGTTGGCCAAAGAATACAATATAATTATCGACATTATCAAATAAAAAATCAGTTTTACCTAAAGTACAAAAAACATTTATTTTTAGTACTAGCTAGATTTGTGTTTCAGTTGATGTTGTATTTACAATTAGAGTAAAGAAAGTACAAATTTGATGCAAAATATAAATGTTTGAGGTATGTTTAATTCATGGTTTCAAAAGTCGGCCTCTAAGGTCGAGTATTCGTTCAAACGAGTTGTTCCAAAGCCGCGTACTTTTTGAGTATTACCCAAGTACTCCTCGTATAGGCCGAAACGAATACTTCCTGAGTATTATCCGAGTACTCCTCGCCTAGGCCGAATACTCCCCGATTACTCGCTCCAAGGAGCTGTTACAACCTGGGAGCGCCTAACAACTTTTGCAAACTTGATGTTTATAGACATGCAAAACCTATTTTTAGCAAATTCAAAAATGATGTATCTATACTACTATATAACATATATTAGAAGGATAAAATATTAATAATATCTTAAAATTAAAAGTTTTACAAGTCTTATAGCTCATGATACAACTTTTTAAATATAACCTAAATGATAAGAAATGAATCATTTCTTGACATTTTTTGGTATATTTGGTCTCTTATGTTAAGAGTTAAAGTCGATTATAATTAACTATTAAATTAAAAAAAATTGTTTTTATTATGGTTATAGCTAAAAACCGAACAATACAAACTTTTAAAATCACCCAACTTAAGTGTTGTGTTTCCCGTTTTATCGCGTGGGTACTATATATACTAGTGTAATTAACAAGGTGTATGATCATATCTATCTACCAAGCTAGAAAATAAAGTAATCTGTATGTAAGTAAGAATAAGTAAGAATGTGTAGTTTACATCTGTAAGCTAGAAGATTCCGCAATAAAAAAAGAACAATTTTCTACAATATTCGAAGATTATGTTTAACTAGCCTACTAGGGTCTAGGCACGAGCATAAGGAGAAATAGATTTTGGACCTAAAAAAGCTATTCTATTACTCAATTTTATGTATGAGTCCATACAATTAAAGTTGCTTCACGTTTCGATATAAACATTTACCGAAAACAAATCCGATAAAATATAATACGTTTTTGTGCGTTTTTATATATGTTTTCAGTTGACACTTATGTGGTGTTTGTTTTTTCAGATGCAAAATGTATGCGGTCTGCATACCACATCTGCAAGTAGATCTTTTTAAGGTGTTTGTTTTCTGAAAACTTTTAGCTCTTCCCAACCCACGACAGCCCCAACCCATCGTCTGCCCCAACCCACACCCCCACCTCGTCGATCATCGTCTTCCCCACCGGCGGTGGAGGAGGCCAGCTGTGGAGGAGACGACCGGACCCTAGATGCGGAGGAGACGAACGGAAAAGGAGACGACCGAACCTAGACGCGTACGATTGGAGGTGCGACGGCCGGAAAAAGGAGACGACCGAACCCTAGACGCGTACGATTGGAGGTGCGACGGCCGGAAAAGGAGACGACCGAACCCAAGACGCGTACGATTGGAGGTGCGACGGCCGGAAGGCGCGGAGAAGGAGAAGGCGGAGGAAGGCGCGGCGGTGGGGGAGACCGGCGGTGGGGGAGGCCGGCTGTGGAGGAGACCGGCGGTGGGGGAGCTGGCTGTGGAGGAGACCGGCGATGGGGGAGCTGCTGTGTGGATGGGTGATTGATGAAGTGAGAAGAGGTTGGAAGAGCTCAAAAAGAGCTTGGTCCAAGTCTGCTCCAAGAAGAGGTCGCGCAGACCTTTTTTAATGAAATGTCTGCGAGAAATCAAACGGTCTGTAGAGGTCCAACTTTTCCCCGCGTCTGCGCCGCGCAGACATAAGAGGTCACGCGGATCTTTTTGGAAAAAACAAACACCCCCTAGTGAGGTTAAATTAGTGCTTATAATCAAATGTATTGTCTTCGATATATGATGTAAATAGAAAACAGAAATTTGTGGTGTGTTCAATTAAGGCTACAAATATTTGTATAGAGGATACCATATGATGGACGACTTTACATGCATGCATTTCTCCAAGGCATAGGGATATGCTACCAACCATCTAGCCTAACTAGGGTAACCAAGTTATAAATAGTTAAATACCTCATGCCTAACCCTTTTTTAAATTTATTACTCATAAAATTTTTTAATCTTTTTAACAAAAAAAGTAAAAATAAAAAGCCAGTAATATTGATAAATTGGTGTATAAATAACCTAACCTATGATAATAAACCTAATGCCTAACACTTGATTAACTTTTCTTTTCATATTTTTAATAGCAAATTTTTATGAAAATCTTTTACCACATAAGTTATTATAATTTTATCGTATAAAGTCTACTTTCTCACTAGAGTTAATTAGCTAAGATATAAAAACTAATTTAATGCAACATTTTTTAGCTACCTGATCGGTAATTTAAGTGTTTGTTTGCACAAATAGTGAGTTTTTTTCCCAAAAGAGTGTTGTAAGAAAACTTATTTATCAAAATAAGTGATTTAAAAATATTTATCAAAACGAGCTTTTTCTTTTATTTCTTTATTTTGAAATAATTTAGTATATATTTTTTTAATTTAATCAACATACTATGATAGTTAGTTGATTGAAAACAATAGAAAAACATATAACATGTTGATTGAATTAAAAAAAAACAGTTCAATTTTTCCACCAACACCTATTTCAAAAAAAAAAAAAAAAACCTCTCCAATAATAGTTAGACCCTCAAATTCCTTATTTTGCAAACAAATATATGATATTTTGTGGATGCGTGTTGACAAACGAGCTTAAATGATATAATAAAAAGTACATATCCCCGACCTACCTACAATTGACGTACATTAGTAATACCAAGAATACGTGTTGAGTTTATTATTTATCATTGGCTGATTTTTCAAGGTTTTACAGTTTGGATAAATTAAATATCTCTAAATTGTGTATGAATTAGTTTTAATCAAAGTATTTAGGTGGCAATATCAAAATTTTATACCAAATTATTTAAAAACAAAGCAAAAATTAGCGTGTTATGTTCTACAAACGTGTACTATAACAAACCAATGATGTTGAGTACATATAAATTAAGAACGACAATTTATTTGGATAAATATAACATACGACAATTTATTTGGATAAATATAACATAATATATAGTCTTGTGTATCCGTGAGTAAGAGAGCGATAAATCATCATACAAGATGCTAAAGAGTCAAAATTATAAAAAGCTTGATGATCAGGATGACATGAAGACTCGAAGCAAGTTATTTATTGTGCGCATTTATTGTTTTATTGTTACTTTATCATTTGGTGCATGTATTGTTTATAGGTTTTGGGTCACGAGACACTATAAATCAAAGGTAGCTCTCGCCTTGTAGGACAAACACCAAATAAGAGTGTGTGAGGGTGCAGATTTTTCAAATATAATCTTGAGTTATCTTTCTCTAGAATTATATGGATTCATCATCTTAAAATCTACGAGAGTTTGAAAGCATGTAAGTAGAAGGTAATATAATTTTGTTGAATACTAATATTTGTATATAATCATTTGATTATTCATCATATTACATTAAATTGAGTAGATCTTAAGTCACCAACCACCATTTGTACAAATGACTTTCCTTTTAGTTAGGAACCATCACAACTTTTAATTTGAATGACAACAATATGTGAAAAAGTATGTCAGGTAATGATTAAAATAGTGGGGATCACCAAATATTTTAGCCTAAACTTTATGAGTAGTAACATTGATTGGTTTCTCTTTGAAATAACTCAATAATTTTTAATCGACCGGTTAGTGCCAATAGAGTTCCAATGCAAATTTCCATCTATCATGCAGATCCAATGATTTTTTTTTTTTTGTGAATTTTAATATGCTTTTTAAGTAAATCTAACTAAACAAAATGGAATGCTGACACTAACACCACAAATATATATATATATATATATATATATATATATATATATATATATATATATATGGAATAGATAATTTGAAAACCACATCTTAGTGCGAAAACCGTGAAAACCATGCAAAAATCATGTAAAAACACGTATTTTTTTTGAATTTTTTTTACAGGTTTGTAACACTATTGGGCACATTTTTATAAAAAAATCAAAAAAGCGCCGACCAAATATTTTAAATTTTTTTTATAAAACCATATAAGACATACGTAACGCTGCGTCAAATCTGACAAAATTTTTTTACTTTTTGTTACGTATGTTTTACATGGTTTTATAAAATATTTTTTTAAAAAATATTTGGTCGGCGCTTTTTTATTTTTTTTATAAAAATGTGTCAAATAGTGTTACAAACCTGTAAAAAAATTTCAAAAAAAATACGTTTTCTTACATGATTTTTGCATGGTTTTCACGGTTTTCGCACTAAGAAGTGGTTTTTAAATTATCTATTCCCTATATATATAGGAATTGAATCCAATGAAAACCAAATCTTAAAGAGAAAAACCCTTAAACCCGTTATATATATATATAGTCTATTGTTATTATACTAACCTAAATAAACCCGTCAATATCAAGTTAAATCCTGGATTTTTTTGAGTATTATTGTAACACATGTAGAAACTTTATTTTTTTATATGTATGTGTAAATTGATCACTGTTTAAAAGTTAAAATCATTGTAAACTTTTTAGTCTAAATAGTTACAATATTGTAACATAAAAACTTATTGATGTTAACTCTTAAATATTGATGAAATTGCACATACACATTAAAAAATGTTCTATATATGTTACAATGATGCTCGACAAAAAAATCTAAGATTTTACTTGTTTTGACAGAGTTATTTGTATTAGTACAATAACAGTGAGTTAAGAAAGATTTTAAGCCATATATACATACACACATACACACATACATTATATTAATTACTTTGCTACTACTCTTTTACTAGTAACAATATATAAAGCCACTAAAAACTATATATCAAACTGCAAGAAAAAGTACCGCGACATATAATTTTTTATTATTTACACCATTATATGCAAAACAAAAAGGAATATAAGATCTACTTTGATCCTAGAGTACGTTATGTTTTTTAATATTCTTGATGCTAGCATGTGCCACATTATTTTAGTTACTCTAGTGTGGTTGTATAACCACCAAAATCACATCACCGTAAAGATTTAACACTTTGAAAAATATGGCACAATATCCATGTTATAAATCCCTTAGAGTCTTAGACTACACGAGTAGTCATCTCATATTTTCTCTTTCTAACTTAGGTGAATGAGATCTACTTGCGTAACATCGACATCCATTCCTAGAAGTGCCGTAACCATTTAGGTACAATAATATCAACACTTGTATGTTCCTCATCCATCTCCTATCATCTATATAATCCACAACAAGTACATCTCTCACTAATCAATATTGTAATCCCCAAATGAAATTAAAATGATGATGGCATGACCACTCTTACTCTAAAATATTTTCTAAGAGTATGAATAATGTGAGATATCTCACACTTCTAGGAATCGATTCAATTGTGATTCTTTCAACTAAGATATAATATAATCTCAAACACCCATTGCTAGTGCATTTCACACTTACATCTATGGTTTATGTCAAAACTTTACATCACTAAAGCATATAGAAAATATGCCATGAACTTATAAAACAAGCATCTCTTCCACACAAAGAACACACCTAATAATCTTCTAATGTGTGTGCACGTGTGTGTGTCACAATATCTCTTATCAACATTAAAACCACTATTCTTATATATAGTTATTCATGATGAAAACATGGAACTCTTTATTAAGAATATCGTTTTTAGGGGTACAGTGGACGCACTTTGTAACTCAAGGTGATCTATACGAATACTCTTGGTATTGAAAGAGAATGTGATTATTCACAAAGGGACAAGCTAGAAGGTTTGCTATCAAAATCTAGAGGCCAATGCAAGGAGATAAGAAATCTGATGGACCTTTATCTGTTAACTTAGTTGAAGATGAATCATTCAAGAATAACCATAAGCTTAAAGGGAAACGGAAGTTTCAGGTAAAGATTACAAGGTTTCAAACAAAAAGAAACTAATAACTTGTTGGAAATGTGTCAAAGTTGGTCACTTTTAAAAAGATTATCGTGTTGGTAAAAAGTATTGACAATTAATTTGTAGTTATGTCAAAATTCGTAAAGGGGTTGCCGCCCCCAGACTCCGCTTCATCCAGGGGCGCTACCCCTGGACCCCCGCCGCGCAGGCATTGCCCCCTTGGAATCATCATTGAATCATAAACCTTAAACAAACGTGTATCTTACACCCAATTTGTTTAATAAGTTTCATGATTCATCTTGATCAACATAATTAATCTAATTATACTAAAATATCTAACATGGATTGCTCGAGGGATATCGTTTTTGTACATTAGGAAGAATATGAGTTATATAGAGCAACGATCAAATAAAAAGCCTATTTTGTCTAAGAAAGCTAAAAATAATTTTTAAAATATCTAAAACCGACCTAAATGAATTCCGATTGAACTCATTTCGATGGTATTGGAATCGTCTCATCGAACCCTACAATATTTGCTTTTTGGTTTTAACTTTAAGAACTAGTTTTAATGTTTGGATTTTAGGGCTATGTTTTTTCAGCTTTTAGCATTATTGACCAGCTATAGATGAAGCAATGAACTAGCTTTTAGTATTATTGACCAAAGGGCATTTGTCTCAATGATACCAAGGTGTGTTAAAGATGTTCTCTCTAAAATAGATTGAGGGTTCTAGTCCTATAGTGGACAAAAAGTGGAAAAATTTGTTGTTCAAACAAAAAAAAGCTAGATCAAAAACAATTTCCATCGGGAGTTGAGCTCCTTCACACAAGAAGAGCTACTCTTTGAACCCCCTAAGATTCCTTGGTACCAGAAATTAAATTAAAGTTAACATTTTCGCTAAAACTTGCCTATACCGACAAATTTATGTCCCGGAAAAGGTCTGAAGTATTAGAAATTTAGAATAGTTTTCTTGTAGCAACTTATATCGATGTTTATTAGGATTTTTCTTTTGTTTCAATGTAAATCCTAATTACCTCATAAGCCTTAATCTAATATTCAAAAGAAACTATCATTCTAGTAAAGACACTATATATTAATTAATCTTCATTTCATACTATTTATATAATTTTTTTTTTATAATAGATGATAAACTGTTTATTGAAAAAAAATATTAAAATTATTGAGTCTTATGGTGGCACTATTGTAAGTCACCACTTTTTAAACTTATATTCGTTCAGTCAAACTGTGGTGAGGAAATTTTGAACTTAAAATGTTATTCAACGAAGTAATTTGTCCACGTCCTTGTAAACAAAATGGTATCATTGAACATGAAAACAAATATATAGTAGAGTCAACCTTACTCTTGTTGCATGCATTGGTCTTCCTAAGTTGTTTTGTACAACTTTCACCAACCAAAAAATGTTTCTCACAACCTCTCTCTCTCTCTCTATATATATATATATGTATATATAGACACGCATACTCATACACATATGATAATTCATAAGAAAACTCCCCCATTTTAGATAAAATTAACAAAACTCATAGTAACCAATAAATTTAAAAAAAAATTCTTAATTTTTTATTATAAGGTTAGAAATTTTATGGCAATTTTATGAATAGATTTATGTAGATCACGAAGTTACGTATATGTAATTCAAAATGTTTCACATGCAACTCATAAAGTTAAAGGGTAGGATCGTCGTTGGTCCCTTTTGGCACATATTACATATATGCATGTAGTAACATAAACTGCATATTTTTATTTCAATTTTTTTCTTCTTATTTTTTATTACATTCTTACCTTAAAATAAAAGAAATAAAAAAGAAAAAATGAAAAAAAAATTTAATTGGTAATTATTATTTTTCAAGTAACTCTTGATTATTTTCTCATTAAAGTTTTTTACATGTAAATTTTCCTCAGCCCTATTGAAGAAGTTTGAAAAAAAAAAAGCTTCGAGAGATTGAATGATTTTTAGAAAGAAAAACAGAGAAGACTAGACTCAATATCTATAAAAGTTTCCAACAAAATACTAATAAATCGATCCTTATATGAGTAGCTAGAAAAACAAGGGTCGGGGCACCCGTGGACCCTTCAAAAGCTTTGTCAATGCTATGCTTCATATAATTCGCCTTCAATTCTTGACTAAGCGAATTAACATTTTTCATTCTATGAGGCCTAGTAGCTCATCCTCAAAAGCTCCAAGAGTGTTGGGTTTAATCTTGATTCTAGTTTTATTATATGATTTTTTGGCTAACAAATAGATTTATCACGTACTTAAAAGCGACAAAAGGAATACATTAAGAAATGATAAATGTTGAATATAGTAATGAGTGATTCACGTGCAAATTCACTACAACAATAATAGGCTTTAGCGACGACAAAAATCGGTGTTATAGGTCCAGGGTCTTTTCTACAAGGCTTTATTCTTGTAGTGACTAATATTGTTAGGCTACTAGAGCTAGACCACATATATAAACGTTGGTTGTGATTAAAAGCATAGAATTGAAGCGTCAAGAGTTATGAATTTCGTGCAAGAAATTGCTAGAATGGGCCATTATATATGATATATATGTTGCATGTTGAATTGATGATTAAAGAGTTGATTAATGGAACGTCATTTAGCAAATGTTGATAACTAAACTGTTTTGTAGGTTATACATGAGAAGTTAAATTTATTGGAATGGTAACTTGTAAGAATTTAGATTTTAAATTATGTTTTGTGCTCTTAGGTATGCAATTTATACGTACGTTTGATATATAACGGTTGTTACTTTTAATATTTTTCGAAAGTTTTCACTAATTCAAGAAAATAACATTTAATTTAATTACTTCCTAGTTATAATTAATGGGAAAAATATAAAAATAAAAAATTTTGGATTTTTTTTTTTGTTTTGAATAAGTTTCTAGAAGCCATGTTTTGCTCCAAGATGATTTGTAGAGCCAATCTTGGAAATTCACTTTTTTTATCTGCCAAGATTTATAATTAGTAATGATATCTTTCCTTCAAAAATTATTTTTTTTTTCTGTATCCTCACAGAATTAATCATGATAGTAATTCAAAAGTGTTTAATTAAGCAATTATAAAATTCTTTAATTATTCGTATGATATGATTTAAGTTCATTAATTATATAATCCATTTATAACCGTTTGAATTGCATAATGGTAAGCTTTTGGTTAATGATGATCACTATATCTTGTGTTTGCTCAACATGTTAATGCATATTAATTGGGCAATGAGTACAATATACATATTCGTTATTCCATTTCCTAGAAATTAAGAAGTTAAATAATATATATAATAGAAAATTATATATATATTGTTTGAAGAACACATGCAGTTATACGAAAGAAAATATAAAATGAAGTATTGGGTTCAAATCTAAACAAAGAAAGAATATTAGGATTTAGTTTAGAAGTAGGAGTATGGTAATATAACTGGATTCACAATATACTCTTAAAGCTTTTTTGTTCCAAATATGGAATTATTATGATTTTTATAATTATTTTGATAAAAAATAAATAAAAAGAAAACTATATAATTAACATGCGTTTTCTTTTTTAAATTAATTCACAGGAATAATTATAACACAATTTCTTTTCTTTAGCAAAAGTTATATCAAATTTTTTATTTTTTTTAATTTATATTGTAATCTTCTGGAAACTTTTTAGAAATTACAATCGATCGAGGGTATTTGTTATTCATATCACTCGATCTATTTTTGTTCTAATTAAAAAAACATTTATAAATTAGAATTACAACCATTCATAAAATCATTCGAATTCAGAATATATATCTTGAAATGATATTTTAGCTAGCCGATCGACTTGACAAGTGACAACTGCAAATGGCATAATAATATGTTCTTTTTGCCAATGATTACATTAATAGTTTTTCTTTTTAATTATTTTTTTTGAACAATAATGATTTAATCTAATAAATATTAGATAGAATTTAAACTCAAACCAGTGATGGTTTTATAGAATTTTTTTGCATACGTTATTTACATGAGTAGTGATCCTATAGGTTTTCTTAATTGCTGGATTCTGATATGTATTATTATGTTACTAATTAAATAGTTTTAATGATCAGTCTGTTGTATGTATATGTAAATACATGTAATATATATGTATATATATGTATATGTGTGTGTATATATATACATGCAAGTAAGTAGGTACCTGGGATGTTGTGTGTTCTTGACAACTTTTTGGCCATATTTCCTCCATCTGTAACCATCATCCAATACATCAACATCACTCATGGTTTTGAAGCAAAACCTTGGCTCTCTTACTTTTCTTCTTGATTTGAATTTCTTCATCTTTATGCCTGAAACCCCAAGATGATGTTCATCTCTACTCATCCCCAATATTTTATTGCTTATTATTTCTCCAACTTCACCCCATGCCCTAATTACAACAAACCAACTTCAATTAATTAGCACCAAAATCATACAAATTATTTAAATAAATAACTATTAATCTAACCCTAATTTAAAGTTTCATTCTTTAAATAATTAAGCAATGAATATATAACAAGAAACACTTTTTTTTTTCAGAAAGATTTGATCTTTAATTACCAGTAATTTGTGTTTGAAGTTTGCAAAGGAAGAAGGTGAGAGTTGGAGCAATCTTGTTCTGGTTTAGAGTGTTGTGGAAGTGGATCAGAAGGTGATAGGGTTTGAGTGGTTGAATCTAAAGGAAGTGAGATCATGTTTGATGGAAATGGAAACATACTGATTTCATGATCTTCTAAAAACCCTTGGGTGATCATGCTTTTGTTTTTGGATCAAACGATCGGATTGGAAGGAAAAAAATGGTGTAAAAAGATAGAGAATTTAACAAAGAAAAAGGCAGTTTGTTTGATGCTTTATGAAGAAACTAGAAAGCATATGGGTACTCCTTCTGACTTCTAGAAAACCGAATTTATATAAATCATTTATTCACAATAAATAAATAAATAAATAAATAAATAAATAAATAATTTAGACAAGATGCTCGAAATAACCATTTCAAGTTTTCAACAACAAATTAAACAATTATTGGGTTTTAATTTTACAAAAAAGTTGATGAAACTAATAATACACCACTTTGTCTCCATGTGTAATTTCACTTTTAAATATTTTCGGATTAAAAAAAGTAAAAAAGTAATTATGCACTTGTTTAAAGATAGGAGTACACATTCAAGTCGTTACATCATTTTTTACATTTTTCTTTTTCAGGTGTTATTTATTTTTATATAAAAAAATAATTTATTTAAATATCACATTATCTTTCTCTTACTTTTTACTAATCCGTTCCCCCCCTTCACAAGATCTTTTTTAAGGGCTTTTAATCCTAGATCAAAAGCAGTGATAGATGCTCAACACTAAGAAAAACACGAAAGTTAAAAACTTTTATATATCAATAATTTTAACTTGAGGTTTTTTATTATATTGAAAATTCAAATTATTAAGCTTTATTATTGAAATTTCGAAGTACAATTAATGAGTAGAGAATAAAAGAACAAAGAGTTTTATTTCTCAATTGCTTATAAATAGATAGTTCGAAAATTTACAAACTTAAATTCAACTCGTCTCAATTAATTATTTAATTTTAAAATTTTATTACTAACTTTATTCTATAAATATTTTTTTTATATAACATATATTATATTTAGTCACAATATTCTATAATAATAATTATTATTATTATTATTTAAAATAGATAAAAGAGATATGGATGCTAAGATGGTTGTGTATCACACAATGTTGGATCAGGTTATGTAACTTACACAACACTTACACAAGTTATCTTCTACAAAGTTTATAGATGCGGAAATTCTATCAACTAGATTTGTAAAACAGATTGAAACAAAAAACAGAAAGCAATTATAAATTCAAGGTCAAAGTATATTGCATTCAACTGTTAGGTTTACAACACTTAGCTCAAGCACTCACTCGTGATTTGCTAACTAACAAGTGAACGTATTTATATTAAGACCTACAGCTGTATCCTCATAGGAATACAAGGCTGGACAAAATACTAGAAACAAACTAATGTTAAAACTAGTATCTGTTATAGACTTGACAGTCCAAGCCATATTAATTACAATTAATACAAAAGAAACATTTGACTTTTACAATAAATGCCTACACTACAAAAGGCATTAATATCTTGTTATCTTATGTGGTTCTGACAAATCTTCTTTGCTGCCGACTATCATAAGAATGTCTTCTTTATTAGTCTTCATGAGAGAAAGCAGCTCTGATTATTTTTACAAGTGTATGGAATCTTTGTCAGACCCAAGTTATTGGAAGTCCTTGTGTTCGGAAGCTGTTGAGCAATAGATTAGAAGCTTTGTCTTCGGAA
This sequence comes from Mikania micrantha, assembly GCA_009363875.1. NCBI lineage: Eukaryota > Viridiplantae > Streptophyta > Magnoliopsida > Asterales > Asteraceae > Mikania > Mikania micrantha. The sequence goes on from CM018691.1 coordinate 111,123,566, forward strand.
GCTTTGGTTCTTGAAGCTTTAAGTGTTGAGCTCTAAGGGCTGAGGAGGTCATCGGAAGCTTCACTCTTCTGTATAGCCTTCGACGGGAGTGAGTTATCCTTCGGAAGTGATGCTTCTTTCGAAGGTTAACTCCTTCCTTCCGAAGGCTGTTAGGCTTTAGAGGGTTCAAGACTTAGTCAAGAGAGTTTGGTGAGCATCAACCTTTATTGATCTTACAGTCTCCCCCTAGGCTGATGCTACCAAAACTTGTATCCTTCACTTCTCAGTTGCTCTGCTCTTCTCTTGATAAACATTGGAGTGAGTCTTGATTTGGAATGATCTTCTGGATCGGTCATGGGTAGGTTCTCCAAATCAAAAATATAAGGAGCAGAAAGAGCTAACATCTCAATCTCACTTTTCTTCATGTAGTTTCTATTGCATAGCATGAGAATGAACTTCTTCTCATTGACTCTGTAGGTCCATTCAACTATAGGAAAGTGCACATTAATGGGTGGTCCATCATGTCTGATTCTGGCCATGGACTTTCGTCTTTTGAATGGACCAGGTCTTTTGAACGGACCAGGTCTTTTGTGAAGCACAAGTTGACTTGAAGGTTGCCTCTCTTCTTCCTGCTCTTCCTGCCCATTAACTTCCTCCTCAGCTTCAGCTTCTTCATTGGAGCCCACTGCTTCATCAGTTCCTGCAGTGGGCTCAGGATCTGCTGCAGAATCTGTCACTGCAGCCTCTGATCCAACATTTTTAGCTGCTCTCCTCTCATCCATCCTTGGGTGTTCCTCAGAATCAGGATTTGTAGTTGGTTGTTTCTCAGCTGCTTTTTGACCTCTGTTGATCCTGATCACTAAGGATATTGGCATGTTGTCATAGGAAGGACTGGATGGAGGAGTGACGGGCTCTTCTTTTGGGAAGAGTGCTTCCTTTGAAGCACCATACATCACCTCCTCTCCTTCTCTGATTGCAGAACCAGAGACGGGTGTGTCAAAAATGATCCTTCCCCCAAAGCCTAAGTTTAGGCTTTCCCTTTGAGCCTGGATCTGTTCCATCGAAGGCAACTCTCCTCTGGCAATCTTCTGTTTGATCTCTCTTACGTGCATGTCCATAGTAGAGTTCTTCATTGGGCCAAGATGCCGCTTAGAGAATCCATAGTTTAATAGGATATTCTTCATCCTCTCTCGGTAGGTAGCCTCTTTTTGTTTCTTAGTGAGGACTACTGCAGCTTTGGATGCAGCAGCAGCCTGTTCTTGCTGCTGCACCCTATTCAGCTCTTCAGCCATTCAAGGCACCGACCAGAGAAGAATCTTATCTACGTCATAGCCCTTCTCCTGGAGGAGACCAGAGAGTCTTAGTATCTCTCTGTCCATGGAAGTGTCTGGTCGGCCCTTCTTCATCACTGGCCTCCTCTCCTCCTGTTCAGCTTCCTCCTCTGGGTTAGTTTCCTTTTTCCTTTGTCCATTGTGTTCAACCCAGAGGAGATGGGTCCTGTAGCCTCACCAGTTGGTTCATTGGCAAATAGTTCTTCTGTGGACAAATCATCAAGTATGACTGGGCCTTCAGAAGCAGCTACAGCTTCGGAGTCAACCTTAGCTTTCACTGCCTCCTCCAGTTGACCAACCAACTTGGAAGATTCCTTGGTACAGTCCACAGAGAACTCAGGAATGGAGGAGATGTCTTCACAAGCCTTTGTCCCAAAAGGGGACACAGGTTCCATGGAGATGGATGTGGTTGCTTGAATGGGTTCCTCCATGGCAACCTTGGCTGTAGTCTCAGAAGGAGACTTAGTCCCAGAGGGGGACTTTTGGATCCCAACAGGGGATCTGGGCTCCATATAGATGTTGGATGTGAGCTCTTGCTCTATCTCTATGGCAGCCCCTGTACCTTCGGAAGAGGAGGAGGAAGAACTTGAGTGATGAAAATAAGTACCCAAGAACTCATCCCATTCACTGTCCAAAGTGACTATGAATGGAGTGGGTCCAAAGTGACTATAGGTTGTCCCTTCTCCCCCTTTTTGGTAGTATCAGAGGAGAGAAAGGTCACCTGAGTGGGATCAGGATGAAATGGCGCACAGATGATTGGGGGGCGGCACTGGAGGTCCAAGATGGTAGCATCTTTGGTTTGAACCTCCAGCCTCAGGGTAGCAACTTCAGTTTCCAGTTGAGCTACCTTGGCTTGTAGGGTGGAAATGATGGCCGTCAATTCCTGAAATATGGTGCCCTCATCCACCTGAGTGGAATCACTGGGCGATGGAGTCCTGAGCCTAGCTCCCACACCTCCACCACCAGATGTGGTTTCTTGGCACCCTGGATTCCTCTCATTGAAGATGACCTCAAAGAAGTCATCAGCAATGTGAGTTGCCACAGGGGAGGTCCTATTTCCTGTACCACTGTCCTGAAGAACCTAAGAAGGGTCAACAGTAGTGGCAGCCTCCTCTGTATTGACCTTGTCCACACTTCTAAGGTCAACCTCTAAGATTGTAGGCTCTGGGTCAGGGAACATTGCTTGTAACTGTGTCACCACTCTCAGTAATGTTTGGGTAGTGGGTGAGAGTGGGTCATCCAGAGCAAATGCAGAGGTTCCTTGACCCTGGGTAAAAGTATGGGTGGGGGGCATTGATGGGTGATACTCTCCTGGAGACTTGGGAGACAGTCCCTGAACTAAGGGAGTTGCTTCATCGGAAGCAGACTCAATGATGGGGGTATCCCTTTGGATATTCTCAGGTATCTATGGGGACATACACTGAGGGCTTTCAGGCTGGATTGGGGCTTCCACTGGTTCAAGAGGAAGAACCAGTGGTGAAACAGCAGGTGTGGTTGTCACCTTAGGTGGAACTGGGCCCCTGCCAGCTCGTTTCACCTTTTTCTTTACAGGTTCAGAAGAAGGGGCCTAAACAGCTGTAGAGAGCTGCGTAGGGGTTCGCTTGCGTTTGTAGGTGATTTTGATAGGATGAGGAACAGAAGGGGAAGGTGTGGGATCAACAACTGTTGGTTCTACAGTGCTGTCATCGTCAGGAGCAGAGAGCTCCATAGAAGGAAGAAGAGGAGTGAAAGTCCCGGAGAACTGAGCACTCTTCTTCTTCTTCAGTTGTACAAAAACCTTGGCATTAACCAAGGGAGTGTTATATATGTTCCCAGTCAGTGAGAGGGAGGATCCCAAGTCACCGTAGAAAATATGTTGCAAAAACCTGGGATACATACAGAACTTCTTTGGTGACGAAAGATTGTAGGCCAAATTATTGAAAATAAAAGCAAAAAATTTAAACAATTGATTGGAAATCAAGCCATGAATAGTCGAAGCTAAATCAGAGGGGACTTGATCCCAACCACCTGTCTTATTAGATAAACAGTGAAGAAAGACATGTATGAGGTACTTATAATTATAGGACATTCTACCCTTCAAATAGGTTGTTGAAGGAAGAGGACCTTCGTACCCCAATGACCTGAAGGTCGATGCTACCTCATCCCTTGTGAATGAGACCCTTCCCCCGGCATCATTGAGATAAAGATGCCGAAATATGGTCTTCACAGAAATGGAGATAGGATTAGCATCAATGGTAGCCACAAGAGTTCTACCATTGGGAGATGAAGCAATAGAACAAGAACGCCAAAACTGTTGGTGATGAGACTCATACACCACAGGTTTGATTGTGAGAAAAAAATTGTACATGTTCCTTATAAGAAAGGAGATGATGGGTGCGAAGTCAGAGCGTAGCCAAGTTATGAGCAGGTCGAAAGGCAAAGGAGTCCATGGCGATCGGAGGGGATTTAGGGTTTAATTTGAGAATGAACGAAGAAATCAATTTGAAAATGGAACGGTGAGAGAAAGTTGAATGAACGGGAGACCTTATATACCTTCGGATGTCAGCATTTAATATGGAGACACATTAAATTTTGAGATCCCGAGTATCAGAAAAAGGTCTTTCGATACAGCTGTTGGGCATTGGAATTCTCACAGGTTCCGAAAGGGCAAGTAGCTTCCGAAGATGTTGCTATCGGAAGGGGTTCATGAGACCAGAAGATATTCTTCGGAAGACAGACACTTCAGATGCATATTTTAAAGAATGTTAAATATAACATCGGAAGCACTTGCTTCTGAAGATTCAGAAGAGTTCATCAGATGGAAGTGTGCTCAGAAGACATCTTCTTCTGATGAGTATTATCAGAAGATTGCACTTCCGAAGGCAAAGTCAATGTATCGAAAGAGAAATACTTGAGAAGAAATTTTGTCTTCTGAAGTGTGATTGCTTCCTATTCAAGGGGTAAAGAATACTTCCGAAGACTTAAACCATCTTCTGAAGAGTAACTACTCATCAGAAGATAATTTAAGTTTATCTTCCGAAGGATTGTTCACTCCTTGTTATCAATTCATTTATTCAAAATTAATCATACCAATGGCTGTTATTAAGTACCTGAATCTTCCTTCATCAAAAGCCTTGGTGAAGAGATTAGCCAGATTGTGTTCTGTATCAACTTTGACTAGATGAATTAACTTCTTTTCTGCACAATCTCTAATGAAGTGATATTTGATGTCAATGTGCTTGGTCTTGGAGTGTTTGACAGGATTGTTGGTGATGGAGATTGCACTTGAGTTGTCAATTTGTATAGGAGTGTTGAACAGTTCTACTCCATAGTCTTTCATTTGATTCTGAATCCAAATAACTTGTGCACAGCAACTAGAAGCATCAATATATTCAGCTTCTGCAGTAGAGGTAGAAACACAGGATTGCTTCTTGCATTGCCATGATACTATTCTGGACCCAAGAAATTGACATCATCCTGATGTGGATTTCTTGCTGATGTTGCAACCTCCATAATCACTGTCAGTGTAGGCCATGAACTGAAAATCTGCATTTCTAGGATACCACAATTCTAGACTTGGTGTTCCTTTGAGGTATCTGAAGATTCTTTTTACAGCAAACGTGTGAAATCTTGGGATTGGCCTAAAATCTTGCACACAAACAAGTTGCAAACATGATGTTAGGCCTGTTAGCTGTGGGATACATCAAAGAGCCAATCATTGCTCTGTATTTGTGTTGATCAACATCCTCCCCCTCAAGGTCAGGGCCTAAGGATGTTTTCTTGGACATGGGAGTGCCCAAAGCTTTGTAGTTAGTGAAGTTAAACCTTTCAAGAATATCCTTGACATATTTTGATTGGTTAATAAAAATCCCTGTAGGAGTTTGTTTCACTTGTAGGCCAAGAAAGAAAGTGAGTGCTCCCACTGAGCTCATTTCAAATTTGGACTTCATTAGTGATTCAAAGTCCTTGCAGAGAGATTCATTAGTAGAACCAAAAATAATATCATCAACATAAATTAGAACAAGCATAATATGTTGATTGGATTTCTTGAAGAAAAGAGTCTTGTCAATTGTCCCTCTTCTGAAGTTGTTAGCCAACAGGAAAGAGGATAAAGTTTCATACCATTTTTTGGGAGCCTGATGCAGCCCATATAGAGCTTTATCAAGCTTACAGACATGATTAGGAAACTTTGGATCCTCAAATCCAGGCGGTTGACAAACATATACTTCCTCATCAATCTTTCCATAAAGGAAGACACTTTTGACATCCATTTGAAAAACCTTGAAGTTCTTAGCAGCTGCAAAGGCTAGAAATATTCTGATTGCCTCAATCCTTGCAACTGGAGAAAAAACTTCATCGTAATCAATTCCTTCCTCCTGGGTGTACCTTTGTACAACTAACCTTGCCTTGTTCTTGATGACAACACCTTTGTCATCCTTCTTATTTCTGAACACCCACTTTGTTCCAATTGCATATTTACCCTTAGGTAAAGGACAAACCTTCCAAACTCCTTTCCTTTCAAATTGAAGGAGTTCCTCCTGCATCGCTTCTACCCAACTGCTATCTTTCAGTGCTTCAGCAATTTTCTTCGGTTCTATTTTGGGTAGAAAGCAAGAAAACAAACAGATGTTTGCTTCATGCATGGAGCTTCTTGTTCTTATTCCTTCCTCAACATTACCAATGATATTCTCAACTGGATGAGTGTTATGAATGCGAGTTCTTGGGATCACATCCAACTGGAAATTCAAATCCAAGTTGCTTGGCTCAAGGTTTGGAAGTACAACCTCAAGCTGGATTTCTGGTAGATCTTGAAGTCTCTGATGTTGGAATGTTGTGGGTTGATTTTCTCTGGGAGGAGAAGTTTCCAGAGTGGTTGCTTCTTCAATAGAGCCGCTAACATCCTCTTGATTTTGTAGAGCAGAAGAGGAGTCACTTGGAGAAACAGCTTGAGAAGAGATGATGGTTTCTGTCTGTGAGGTTGAGTGAGGTGTTGAAGTGGATTCTGCCAAGATTTGTCTTGAGGCTATTGGCAGTTCAACACGAAAGTCTTCTTCTCTTGTGTGCTTGGTGGTGTTCAAGGTAGTTGTCTACAGTTTTGGAACATACTCTTTCACAAGATTAAATGCAGATGTGAATTTATCAAGATCAAACAACCAATCAGGGCCTATTCCCGGTTTATTGATAGTATGTTCATTAAACTGAACATTTGCAGACTTTTCAATAATCCTGGAATCTTTGATGTATACTCTATATGCCTTAGCATGTGAAGAGTACCCAACAAAGTAGCCCTCTGCTGATTTCTCAGCAAATTGGTTAGATGATCTTTGGTATTCAAGATGGTGCATTGACATCCAAATGGTTTAAGAAATCCAACAAATGGCTTTCTCTTATGCCAAATTTCATAAGGAGTCATACCATGTGATTTAACTACCAATACTCTATTTTGAACATAACAGGCAGTGTTGACTGTTTCTGCCCAAAAAGTTATTGGAAGTTTGGCATCAGATATTATGGTCATAGCAGCCTCAATTAGTGTCCTATTCCTTCTCTCAGCAACACCATTTTATTCTGGAGTCCTAGGAGAACTAAATTGTCTTGTAATACCCTTAGATTCACAAAAGGAGTTTAAAGTATGGTTTTTGAATTATGTTCCTTGATCAGACCTTATGATTTTTACATGATGGTCACTCTCATTCTTAACCCTAAGAATGAATGATTTCAAGATTTCAGCAGTTTCATCCTTGGTACCCAAGAAGAATACCTAGGTATACCTAGAGAAATCATCAGTGACCACCAAGCAATATGACTTTCTACCTAGACTTTTCACACTTGTAGGGCCAAACAAGTCCATGAGTAGCATATGCAGGACTGCTGTTATTGAATTTATCTCTTTGGCATGATGAGATGATTTGTGTTACTCCCCCTTTAGGCAGGCCACACATTTATCAACACAGATGAATTCTTTTGTTGGTAAACCAATAACTAAGTTATTTTTGACAAGTTTATTCATGTTTTTCAGGTTTACATGACAAAGTATCATATGCCAAAGAGATGATTCATCAAGTGAAGCTTTTGAGACAATGCATTTTATATTGCTGAGTGGTGAAGCTGTGCTCATGTCCAGCATATACATGTTGTTTCTTCTGGGAGCTCTGAGCAGAATTTGGTCATTCGGAACAACAAATACTGGTTCCAGAACAATACATTCATTCTCAGTAAACAACATGTTATGCTTTTGGTCACACACCTGTGATACACTCAGCAAATTATAGTTCAATTCTTTCACAAAATGCACATTCTCAAAGCTTACCTTGCCATTTGTGATTGTGCCCCTACCTGTGATATATCCTCCAACTGGATCACTTCCAAATGAAACAGACCCTCCAAAGAATGGTTCATATTTGTGTAGGTGGGTTTTGTTGCCTGTCATGTGCCTGGAACAGCCACTGTCAACAATCCACAAGTTGCTTTTTTATTCTTGTTGTCCCTGCACATGATTAGAAGTGAGTTAGTTCCTGATGGGAACCCAAGCCCATGTGGTCTTGGGTTTTCCATTTTCATCATTATAAGAAAATTTCTTTGAAATCAACTTTGGTGGAACAGATGAGTTTGCTGGTGGGACAGTTGGTTGAACTGTTGGTTAAGATGTTTCCTTCTTCTTCCAGACTTTCTTGACTTTTGAAGTGGTCGGAAGAGCTTGCTTCTTCTGGCAACCATCGGAAGCAACTTTTGCCTTCTCTGCCTATGGTTTGGTTTTTGCCTTCAAGTAGGGCTTATCTTCTTATGTTCTTCTTCTTCCGAAGTGATGAGATTTCTTGTGTTTGTCGGAACAATTCTTGACATGTGCGTCCGATGCTTTCTTTGCTTCGGAAGACTTCATGCGTTTTATTTTCATGTTGTAAGAAGTAATTGCTTCCGACGGCTTCTTTTGCTGCTTGACTGACCTGTTTCTTCCAGGAGCAGATTGTTCTTCCGAGGAAACAGATGATTTGCTCCATCTTCCCTTTTGACTTCCTTTTCTTGTGGTCTTGAATGTATTCTGCTTCTTGGATTATAGAAGCAGTCGGCAGCAAAATGACTTGTATCACCACATATCAGACACACAGTCTGAATATTGACAGATTTTTGAAGCTGCTCTCTTTTGGAGGAAGCTGAGCTATTCTTCACAGAACCTGATTGTTCTGACTTGGGGGTACCAACATGACTTTTGTTTGGATGATTTTTCTGAGCCTTAGAGGTGCTTGCATCTCTATTTTCTGATCTAGCCCTATGGGACCTGTCAGAGGGACAAGTAACATATTCATTTGAAGAAGTACTCTGTGTTTACACATATTCATCTTTGACAAAAATGGGTGAAGTTTTCTTGGTTTTCTTATTTCTTTTCTTATTTTTCAAAACAGGTTTTTCTTTTTCCAAGAAAATGGGAGTATCATCCTCAGATGAACATGTTGAGAAAGTGGGGCTAAGATCACAGAAGTCATTTTCTTGAGCAATCTTGTGTATGTCAATAACTTCATCATACACAAGATTAGTTTTTGGTTTGCATCGAACCTCCACCATTGGAGTATAGGCAGATGGAGGTTCCATTTTGTTATAACTCACCCTAGTACCCTTCTTTTTTACCGGCTCAGGTATCTCAGTCATTTTGAGAAGTTTCTCAAACTTCTCACCTTGACTGAGAAACTTGTCTTTGTAAGCTTCAGCCAATACAAGTTCAATTTTGGCAGTTGTTAACCTTTCCAAAATATTGTTTATTTGACAGTGCTTATTAGTGTCTTCATGTTTTAAACCAGAAATGGTCTTTTCCAGTTCCTAAATCTTTTCCTTATAATTTCTTTCAGCTTCAAAGAAATTTGCCTTAACAACTTGTATCGACTCAAGGTCATTACAAACTTGAGCATTAAAACGTTTGTAAGCATTTAGTTTTTCTAAACATTCAGGGGTACACATATCTTCTGTTACCTTGAATGTAAAGGTGGAGTCATTGGCCATCAAAGCATTGTTTGATGTGGATGCATCTTCAGCTTGAAAGCTCTAATATGAAAAGTCATGCTGTTCTGCAATGTTTTCACTGTTGAAGGAGCTTGGTGCTTTGTGGTTTGGCTGAACAGAGGTTGAAGGTTGGGAACATTGAGACTTGCACTCTCTTGCAAAGTGCCCTAGCTGTTGACAATTAAAGCATTTGAGTTTAGACTTGTCTAGACCAAACCCGGTTTTCATGTTATGCTTCCTAAACTGTCTAGCAGTTCTCTGATAGAACTTCTTTGCCCTATAAGAAATCATGGCCATCTGGTAATTGATGTCCATTTCTTCAAGATCATCAGCAGGGATTCCATCTAAATCCTCCTGACACAAATGAAAATAATTGGTCTCTTCGGCCATGAAAGCTCCCTGGCTTGAGGTGAGCAGTGGAGTTGAGCTTGTAAAAGGCTTTGAATGTGAGGTTGATGGAGTTGGAGTTTCTGGGTAGGTGGAAATGGGTGTGGAGTTTGAGTGGTAGATGGGTTGATAGTTTTGGAAGGGAGGATTGTGGATAGGAGCATATAACGCGGCTGAACCTGATGGAACAGATGTAGGTTTGGGTTCCTGGGCATCAATCTCCATTTGGTATGCACTGAGTATACCAAATAACTCTCCCAGCTTCAGGGTTCTAAGATTTTATGTTCTGTGAATAGCAACAGAATATATATTCCATGCATGAGGAAGTGATCTTAGAAACTTTCTAATGACATCTTGGTTCTCCATCTTCACTCCTGCAGCAACCAACTCATCAAGTAATTAAACATACCTCAAATACTGAGAAGCCATCTTCTCGTTGTTCTCTTGGCAGAAGTTCTCAAACTTCTACTTCAGCATGTCCTTCTTGTTCTCCTTCACATCATCTGACCCCTCATACATCTGCTGCAAAGAATTCCACATCTCTTTGGCAGACTTGCATTTCTTGAATGCATGTATAATAGAGTTTGGGATCGCCATTTGAATAAGCCATAGTGCCTTAGAGTCCACCTCCATCTTTTTGTAATCCTCATCTGAGCACAAAGATGGATCTTTTGGCACGGGTGCTCCACCAGTACCTACAGCAGCAATAGTTGGGATGAACGGTCCCTCAAGAACTGGCTTCCAAAGTTTGAAGTCCTGGTTCCTGATGAAACCCTCCATCCTAACCCTCCATGTATCATAATCATCCGGAGCGAACATTGGAGGTTTGTTGAGAGTACCATTCTCAGTATCATGCTTGCTGATTGTTGTCATTTTGACTTAGAAGTAGCTTGAAAAAAAAAAGAGTAGTAGAAGATAAACAACTGGTAACTTAAGAATGGTTAGTTGCTTAAGTTTGAGAGCCAACGCTCTGATACCACTTGTTGGATCGGGTGATGTAACTTACACAACACTTATACAAGTTATCTTCAACAAAGTTGATAGATGCGGAAATTCTATCGACTAGATTTGTAAAACATATTGAAACTAAATACAGAAAGCAATTATAAATTCAAGGTCAAAGTATATTGCATTCAACTGTTAGGTTTACAACACTTAGCTCAAGCACTCACTCGTGATTTGCTAACTAACAAGTGAACGTATTTATACTAAGACCTACAGTTGTATCCTCGTAGGGATACAAGGCTGGACAAAATACTAGAAACAAACTAATGCTAAAACTAGTATCTGTTATGGGCTTGACAGGTCAAGCCATATTAATTACAATTAATACAAAAGACACCTTTGACTTTTACAATAAATGCCTACACTACAAAAGGCATTACTGTGGGGTTTTGTGGTTTTCAGTGGGGTGATGACGTGACAGGAAATTTCAGTGGGGAGGGATTTTTAGTAGGGTGACCGTTGTGGATAGTCTTATTTACAATAAAAGAAACTTTTACGGTAAACACATACACGTGCACACACAAATACTATAGTTTTGCCTATGTGATACAATAGAAACATAATTCACTAGCAAGGCATTGGTGCTCATAATATGTATTATAATATAGTGTATGTGTGTGTCAAGGTTATATATATATATAGGATGGTTTGAATGTTAACTCATCTTTATTGCGATAACCAAATAACTATATCTTATTACTTTGGGGCCTACATTAAAGTAAATCTAAAGTTATAGGTTTTTTCTTATTTTTTTATTAATGTAAGTGGACCCTATATTAATTAAAAAATAGAAAAACATACACCTTTAAATTTACTTTAGTGTGGGCCTCAAAGTAATAAGATGTAGTTATTCGGTTAACGCAATCAAACAAATCAATGGCTAGAATTAATAAGGGCATGATAGTAAATAAGATTTATTTAATAAATATTAGAATATATCAGAAGGGTATTATGGGTAATGGGTTAGAAGTCAATTTAGAAAGGTTTAATGGAATTATGGTGATTCACCCCATAAATTTGGTAACTTCCAAAAAAACGCCATATGGATTTCAAAGAACTGGATATGCAATCAAATGCAATTAAATATTTTATCCAACATTTATTATACAATTATTATGAAAACATTTAATACAATGCATATTTAAATGAAACGGTTATTACATATTTACATTATGTATAAAGCTAATTATTTATTGAATGTCATCGTTTATTAGATATATGTAATCAAACATTTAATTCATATGCATTCAACATTTGATTACATATATGTAATCAAACATATTGTAATATATAAACAAAAGCCATAAATCATATTTTTAAACTTATTTATACACTTTAATATTGATTACATATATGTAATCAACATATTTTAATTCTATTTCTAAGTAATGACCCATAATATGTGCCGCAGACGCAAAAATGAATCACCCATGATAAAATGATATCATGAAGTTTTCTTATATAAACCAGATTGTGATTACTAATTATACATAATAGTAAATATAGCATACACATGATTACGTATACGTAAGTTGGTTACATATTTACCTGATTACGTATATGTAATCAATCAAACTAAACAATGTAAGCACTATATGTAAGCTGATTACATATATGTAATCAACAACACATATTAAAGAAAACACATAAGTAATATGATTACATATATGTAATCATGCATGTGAAGAAAATGACGAAGAACACTAGGTACATATTGTTACATATGTTACATTGATTAGATATATGTAACTGATAATGTTACAAACGTGTATTCAAAGTGTTCTAATGACAGAACAACCTTAGCTTACATTACGAAAAAATAAAATTTTTTATTGTAAAATCAATATGTTATATAAATGTAATTAATTATTGAAAATCAATATCATTATAAAAAAATAGTTTAACTGCATGTTTAACCATCTTAAAAACACTCTCTTTTAACCTAGCAAAGAGAATCGATTTATAACAAGAATAATAAAATATATTAAACCATTAAAGTGGCAAAATATTTGTGATTGTACAACCTAAAAAAATCATGTAATATATATGTGTAATAATAAATAATAGTTTGATGCATATGGTTCATTGGCATAATACGATTCAGACAGAAGAAAAGGTTCTCGATTGATTCAAACACTGTACCTATGGGATAGAGGAAGAGTAAAAAACCGAATCTTTCACATAGTGTGACACCCCGTAATTTCCAGGTCAGCTTATATTTTATTTAAAAGTTTATTTAAATTCTATTTGTACACGTGGCACTAGAATTAGTTTAATTTAGTGTGACACGTGGCACGACAGTACGAACACTGACACACAACAGGATAATTCAATGAATTATCGGCAAACAGCACACACGTGTCAAAACATATGAACGTTGGTGAACGTTTAGCACATCGTGTAACACAACACTCGAAACCTCACGAAACACTCAAACATTGAACTTGGAAGTTCAACCGGAGCCAAACGATAGTTCGTAAACGTGAAAGCGACGACGAACGGATCAAACACATTGAATTGGGCATATTGGGCTCCCTGTGGACTCATCGTGGTACGCAATGGACCTTAAGAAGCCCTGTCGCGATACGCGACGAGTTTCGGGAAATTTGAATCCCAAAATCCGTCGCGCTACGCGAGGAATATTTTTGCCTTTGACCGCGGTACGCGGCAACATCCAGACGCCAAATCTTTATAAAACCAAGAAAATGATGGCTAGTCTACCCCCACCATCATTTTGTTCGATCTTGCACGCGATAATCTGGCTCCATCTTCCTCATTTACCTCTGATACACTCAAGAACACCATTTGGAAGCCATTGGAAGAGAACTTGAAGCTCAAGAACCTTGGAAGGAGCTTCCTAGACCACCATCCATCATCACCACCTTCTTAATTTTGACTAATCCAACAAACCAGGGGCGAAGAGGCTGACTAGAGACCATCTCAGGGATTCAAGGAAGCTCTAGAAGGTAGTCATACACTCCTTGTAGCTTTATATCACCAATACACACACATGCAAGTGTTAAATCACACATGCAAGCCCACTAGACCTACATGCACGAATTTCTCTATGTTTTAATCTGGGTTTGGTGATTTAAATGTGTTTTATGATGATCTATGATGATTTGAATGCATCTTATGATGATCCATGATGTTGTGTATGTATGGGATGCATGATTTGGGCTTGATATGGTGAAAAACCCACATGCATGTATGATCCATGGCATGTGGGATGATTTTTAATACTTGGATATGCTTCTTGATGATATTGGAAGATGATTTCATGATTAGATGATGTTGAAATGGTCAAAAATGGGTTATTTATGATTATTTCCATTTTTAGTAACTTTTTGTTTGAAAAATGGTGTTATAGATGAAATGGTGAACATGCATGTATGTGGATTTGCTATTAGGATGTTAAGATGATGATTTGAATACTTAGAATGTGATTTTGATGATGATTATGGTCATTTTGGCATAGTTGCCATTTTTAGTAACTTTCATTGATGAAATGATGGTAGGTGATGCATATGGCTATGTTGGCATGTTTAAATAATGTTAAATGGTTTATTATGATGATTTATGGCATAAAAATGGTTTAGGAATGTTAGAATGGTCATTTTCATGCAAAACCACAAAGTTACTATTTATAGTAACTTTAATTTTAGAAATCTTGACTTATGAACATTTTGTATGGTTTGAGCATGCTAAATGGTTTATATATTGTAATATGATGATAGTATGCTAAGTTAGATGGTTTCCGATACCACGTATGCTATAAATGGAAACTTTTCATTTTAGAAAACTTTTATGTGCAAACTTGATGAAAATGACTTATGTGACCTTGTATGACAAAGTGCTATGTGTTAACATGATCACATAAGATTAGCGAGCATGCTAGAAATCTAAAACCGTTATGCTTTGTGAACTTTCTATAAATGGAAACTTACTATAAATAGTAAGTTGTCCATGGGCGCGACTTGCGCGTTTTGCACACAATGAGCACTTACACGATGGCTACACGATTCACAACCGTCACACGGTTCACCAACGGGTCGTTGACTTAACACGATCAACTCTGGTCAAACACGGTCAACATTGGACCAACACAGTTAAACACGGTCATTATGGACCAACACGAGGAAACACGGTCATTGTGGACCAACACGGACAAACATGAACAACCGAGGGTTGTTGAGTACAAACACGAGCACTAGCACAAACACTAGCACGGTCACTTACACGAACTCACGTACGGTATATGATATAGGTTGCCGGTGACTGACACGAGTCTACTCAGGAGCTTACGCTTGCTTTATCACAAGATCACTAAGGTGAGTTTACGGCCCCTCTTTACTATTTTCAAACGCTTTTAAATAGGGGGAGAATATTAGTTGCATCGAGTCAAACATTTATACTATGACAAACATTTTACAGTGTATGCTGCTTTATTAGACAAACATTAAGTGTTGAACTCGTAACAAGCCCTCACAAAGTCTTACCGTTAATGTACGAACAACGTGGTAGGTTTGAATGGATCCGTTTGGGTGTGACTAACCCCACGGGGCACAATATTGACTGAATTTCATAACCCGCGAAACTCTGACCTAACTTGCTGTGTATACGAGACACAGCGGAGGCAAGGACAAACAAGTCTAGTTCGGTAGTGACGCATTGACACTTGGAGCCTAGGGCTCGGTACTAACATATGATAAACAGCATGACACACGTTTTATTAATATATGTATCTATCAAAACCTGTGAACTCACCAACCATTATGTTGACACTTTTTAAACCTGTATTCTCAGGTAACTGACAGGATGATAGAAATCCAGGAATGCACATTTAAGGAACCGAGCATAGGAACATTCATGCATTTCTGTTTATGTTTAACTTTTGAAAACAATTACATTTGAATTATGTATTAAGCCATGTTTTATCTGACACTTTAATTTCCGCTGCATGTATCAAACATACTTATTTCCGCTGCTATGATTACTTATTCCGCTGCAAACTATTTTTACTAAGTGTATGTTAAACATTATATTTGTAAACGCATATAGAGGTATTCTATATGACCTTGAGATGTGATTCTGGCCACGTCACACCCACGTGGATTGACACCACGAGTGGGAATTTGGGGGTGCAACACATAGTGCTTTTAATCAATCTGATTTATTTCGTACCCCTCGCTTAATGAGAAAATGAGTCTAATTCTAAGGGATCAAACCTATGGGACTTAAGGAATAATATCAAAAAAGAGAGGGAAAAATATTCATATTAAATAAATCAAAATCAATAAAATAAGTAAATAAAAATGAAGTAGAAGAACTCAGATTCCAAATGAACAAATTCAAACTTGAAAATGATCTTTCTTATTCTCGAAGAATGAGGGGCAAGGGGATTGATCGAGAAAGATCTCTTGTTCTTATTATTAGATTGTGATTGGATCCACATATGTTTGGTAAAGAGAATAATCTTCTCCCTTGAGAATAATAAAAAAAAACAGAAAGTGTTCAATTGGAACATGAAAACGTGACTAAATTGGTCCTAGTTAATCTTCGGGACAGAATGGAAGAAGGGAGGGGATTCTCGAACTTGGAAAAGGATCCAATAACTTCGAAAGAATTGAACGAGGAGCCGTATGAGGTGAAAATCTCATATACGGTTCCGTAGAGTGGCAGTAAGGATGACTTATCTGTCAACTTTTCCACTATCACCCCAAAAAAACCAAACTCTGCCTTACGTAAAGTTGCCAGAGTACGATTAACCTTTGGATTTGAAATCACTGCTTATATACCCGGTATTGGACATAATTCACAAGAACATTCTGTAGTCTTAGTAAGAGGGGGGAGGGTTAAGGATTTACCCGATGTGAGATATCACATTGTTCGAGGAGATGCTGTCGGAGTAAATGATCGTCAACTAGGGCTTTCTAGTGCGTTGTAGATTCTTATCCAAGACTTGTATCATTTAATGATGCCGTGTGAATCGCTAGAAACATGTGAAGTCTATGGCTAACCCAATGACCAAAGTTTCGTAAGGGGACTAGAGCGGGCTACCATGAGACAAAAGATCTTCTTTCTAAAGAGATTCGATTTGGAACTATTATATGTCCAAGGTTCAATATTGAAAAAAATTCAGAGGTTTTCCCTGGCTTTGTCCGTGTCAACAAACAATTCGAAATACCTCGACTTTTTAGAACAGGTCCGAGTCAAATAGCAATGATTTGAAGCACTTCTTTTTACACTATTTCGGAACTCAATGACCCAATCATATGGATATGTAAAATACAGGATACCCAATCCTAGCAGGAAAAAAGGAGGGAAACAGATACTCAATTTAAAGTGAGTACACAGAATTCCATACTCGATCTCATAGATACATATAGAATTCTGCGGAAAGCCGTATTCGATGCTTACGAGCTAAAGTCCTAGCACAAGAAAGTCGAAGTATATATTTTACTCGATACAAACTTTTTTTTGAATATCCACTATGATAATGAGAAAGATTTATGTATATACGCCCAAAGCGCTTAATAATATCAGAATCTAATAAATCGTTCCAAATTGCCTTACCAATAGGATGCCCCAATGCGTTACAAAATTTCGATTTAGCCAATGATATAACCAGAGGCATAATTGGAACACTACTGTCAAACTTCTTAATAACATTATCGATTAAAAATGTCTTTTCTAGCATTTGACCGCGTACGATTGAAGGCTTTAGCCGCACACTTGAACGATAACCCAGAAAGTCAAGGGAATGATTGGATAATTGGTTTATATAAATCCTTCCTGGTTGAGACCACATGTCAAAATACGATTTCCAGAAATTGTCGTATAATATATGTGTAATAATAAAAAAAAATATTGTAATAATAAATTGTTTGTACATATCATCCTATAATATACGTGTAATAATAAAAAAAATATATTGTAGCCAGTTACTACATAGTTTAAAACGTACATAAAGATTGATTTCATTATATATGATTATATATACGTAATCATACTACTATATATTTCCTGTAGAAAAGAAACTTTACAATCAAACCTTCATCTATATCCTCTACTTGATTCTGAACGTGCAGAAAGTTTGCTTCCTCCTTATCAAAAATGTTAGGTTGTTGAATCTGATTTTCATACGAATCATCGATCGGATTCTTCTGTTGATGATGATTTCCTTCTTCCATCCCACGAACGTCAGATTCTTGATTATTGCTTGCGTCCGTTTCAGCAATCATACTTAAATCCATGGGTTTCATCCTTGATCAACAACACATATTTTGCTATAATGCCCGGAATTGTATTTGAATTTGTTAGAATTCGTCCAACCCAAGTCAAACTATTTCATGATCGTATAATATATGTGTAATAATAAAAAAGTATTGTAATAATAAATTTTTTGTACATATCATCCTATAATATACGTGTAATAATAAAAAAAATATATTGTAGCCAGTTACTACATAGTTGAAAACGTACGTAAAAATTGATTTCATTATATATGATTACATATACGTAATCATACTACTATATATTTCCTGTAGAAAAGCGGCTTTACAATCAAACCTTCATCTATATCCTTTGCTTGATTCTCAACGTGCAGAAAGTTTGCTTCCTCCTTATCAAAAACGTTAGTTTGCTGAATCTGATTTTCATACGAATCATCGATCGGATTCTTCTATTGATGATGATTTCTTTCTTCCATCCCACAAACGTCAGATTCTTGATTATTGCTTGCGTGCGTTTCAGCAATCATTCTTAAATCCATGGGTTTCATCCTTAATCAACAACACATATTTTGCTATAATGCCCGGAATTGTATTTGAATTTGTTAGAATTCGTCCAACCCAGGTCAAACTATTTCACGATCTGTATAAATATATGAATCGTCTTTATCTTCAATTTCTTGGAATCGTCCCATCTTCTTGAACAAATCGTTGATTCAGACGAAAAATGGAACGACCATGAAATCAATTTCAATTTACGAACATGGCATCTGCATTTTTGTATGTCCAGCGATTGTGAAATAAGTGAACTAAATAATTGATTTACTTTTCCTATTTTGGGTAATTGAAAAAAAATCATTGGTTCAGTCAAGATATGGAAGAAACATGAAATCAATCTCAAAATTCGAACATGGCAGCTGCATCTTTTTTTTCAATCGATTGTGAAATAATTGAATTGGATAATTGATTTACTTTTCATATTTTGGGTAATAAAAAACTGAAAATTAAATATAAAATACCTTCCAAAAATATATATTTGTAATATTACTAAGTTACCCTTTTTAATTAAATAAAATAAAAAATTAAAGAAATGTTTTGATTGGTTGACTTGTTTATATATACATACATATATATATATATAGGTTTAGGTTCTAGTAAAAAAAATTAGATTAGTGATAAGTGTGTGAAGGATTGTCAGGTTAACAAGTGACATTTATCTAATTTTTTAAAAAAAGTATTTTAGTATTGTGTTTAATGTTTGAGGTAATCTTTTAATATATATTTATTATTGTGTTTTATTTTTATATCACAGTATGTTATTTTGATATTGTTTTTTACGCATTAAATAAATTGTTATTATTTAATTTTTTATGTTTTATGAAGAAGTGTTGTAAAAATCAGCCTAGGCTACCTATTTGTTTTTTTTGACTTTTTTTCCGGTAAAAAGGAACCAGA
Source organism: Mikania micrantha (assembly GCA_009363875.1). NCBI lineage: Eukaryota > Viridiplantae > Streptophyta > Magnoliopsida > Asterales > Asteraceae > Mikania > Mikania micrantha. The sequence continues at coordinate 111,142,926 of CM018691.1, forward strand.
TTAATGATTATTTGATACATTTTTCAACTCAAAATCCTTAATATGTCTTTGAAACATTGAATCCAGCAAATGAACATCAAAATCCATCTCTGAACTTAGAACTCAATGTTTAAGTTTGAATTTTGAAGTACTTGAATTAATATGTTTAAGTTTATTTTTAAATTATTTGAAGTATTATATTGAATTATTGATATTGATGTGTGTATATAATATATATTTTTAAAATTATATATAAAAATTCCAATACGCTTAGCGTCAATTAATCTCAATTAATCGCTAGTCGGTACATCGCCGCCCGACTAGCGCCTACCGACTTATACAACAATGATTAAAAGTACATAACAGTTTGATTTCACCCATGGTTGTAGAATGCATTAGGCGCTAGTCGGGTGGTGATGTATCACATAGATATTAATCGGCATTAGGCGGATTACAATTTTTATATGTAATTTTACAAATATATATTATATACACACATTAATATCAATAACTCAATATAATATTTCAAATAATTTAAAAAATAAACTTATACATACTAGGTCAAATATTTCAAAGTTCAAACTTTAAACACTGAGTTCAAAGTTTAGAGATGGATTTTCATGTTTAGTGGCTGGACTCGATGTTTAAAATGTTGGATTCGATGTTTTAGAAACAGGTTAAGGATTTTGGGTTGATAAATCTATCGAATAATCATGGATATGGTCCTTTTCACCCGAAAAAAAGTCAAAAAAACTGACTGGGTTGCCTAGGCAACGCTTAGGGCCAAATCGACACACTTGGAGGGCGACAAGCGCCTATTTAGGCCGATTTTTACAACACCGATTTTACCATTAAGTTTTTAAAAACTCCTAATTTTAAAAAACATAAATTATTTAATTTTTGAAATATTACATTTTACCATTGTGTAATATATTGATTACTGTGTTTTAAGATAAAGTTATTGTATAATATATTCATTATTTGTTTTATGTTCAGATCATTTTGTAATATACAAATCATTGTGTTATACGTTACAACTTATTTCATTTTTTTTGTTGTTACTTTTTATATATTAAATAAATTATTTATTTATTTTTTTTGTTTTTCATATTGGAAGTATACAATTGTATTATTTCAACATTTTATTTTTCTAAATTTCTTGTTTTGGTATCATATATTTCAGGTTATTATGTAATATGCATTCATCATTGTGTTTTATGTTTTTTTGACTATTTGATTTTATATTATGGTTATTTTTATGTATTATATGACTTTATTGTTTTATCATTATGATTTACATATAAAAAGTATGTGATTGTTTTGTTTCACCATTATTCTTTTTAAAAGCCAGAGTTTTAGAAAGAATAGTAAGACACGATGACAAACAACAAGACATAATGACAATCAAAAAGACATAATAATGGACAAAAAGACACAATGACGCATTAAGACTATACAAGGTGAAGAAAAACATAATTTTTATTTTTTATATAAAATAATATGCTCATTTTAAAGATAAAAAAAATGTTCGTTATATTTGTTGTAATTTTTTTTCAAAAAATTGCATCGTACATAAAAGTTATATACATTTACAAATATGAAGGGAACATGATAAAAAGTTAACAAAAGTGTCTATGATTAAAATACCATTACACTAACTTTTTAATACAATTTTAATCTCAACACATTATACTATAGATCTAATGTCCCACAATTCTTTTCACACTTATTACCAATTTAAGTGTTTTTACTATAATATTATCATATTTATATATATGGATAGTATTCTTTAAAAACCTAATCGTAGATTTTAACTTTATGAAAATAAATGAAAGCAAACAAATATATGAGCCAGATAGACTTTCAAAGATTTTATCTCTAATATATGTATATGTATATGTATATGTATATGTACTATGTACACGCTTGCTTCCACTAATATTGTGCGGTTTAGAAGCAAAAGTTGCTACTAAAAAGAATTTTTCCTAAAGATTTAAAAAAATATATATAATAATAATAAAAAAAAAAGGGGTTTACCTTTTCGGGTTGACATCATTTCTATTTTTTTTGGGAAAACAAAAAATAATTTGTTACATTATTGTAGAAATGATGAAAAATTATACAGTGTCACGCATTATGTAAAATCATTATTGTTAATATTGCAACTAGAATTAGTTTCTAATTTTCTTTTTTTTTGAACAGCAAACGCTCGGTCATCCGGGATCACCTTGAGAAATAGATCCCTCTTTCGTCCGAATAACAAAGCGTGGTGACCTGACCCACTCGTTTAGAAGGAAACCTTCAACGGTACGCCTTAGTTGTGAAAAATGAAAAGAATACGTTCTTCGAATGTAGCTAGTGATAATGGAATAAATAGAATCTTTCAGCACATCCAAAATATAATCCGTTTATAAATATTAGAAATATACCTATCATAACTATAATTTATTTCAAAAGCTTTTTGAGTTCCTTCCACATTCAAAATTATTTTGCAAATTAAATTATGATTGTAAACTAGAAAATGAACACGAATGTATTTTATTCGTGTTCATTCGTTTAACTTTTAACTTGTTCACGAACACTTATTGAACTGATAATATTGTTCGTGTTCACTTATTAAGAATTTAAACATTTTCACAAACATAAACCAACACATTTTTAAAAAAAATCAACATTATCAATCTCAAATATTAAACATAATCATCTTAAAGTTATACACTTAATGTAAAATAAAAAAAAAATTCTTAAAACAAAACAGATTTAGAAATAATATTCATAATTGAAATTATCTTAAACTTATCTTTTAATTATATGAGTTTCAAATTATTATATTTTTAGCAATATAAAAATTTCAAATAACTAGATTATTAATTTAACTGTTATGGTATTAAAATAAAAATAACAGTTAAGAATATAAAACATATTTAACAAATAAACATAATAAATAAACATAAACAACGTCAATGAACATAAACGAGCGCTCACGAACACTTTCTCTATTCATGTTCGTTAATTTTATAAACGAATGAAGATAAACGAACTTCTAGACTATTATAATGAGTGTGACTATGCTAAAAGATACAGTCGTGGGCTAGCACAACAGTTTGAAATACACTAGTTAACAAAAAAAAATAGTTGTGTAGTTTTATTATTAGTGGACATTTAATATTAATAAGGAAACATTAAAATATACATCGGATAAAAAACAATGTACAAAAGTAAAGTTGAACATCACTCAATCAACATTCAAAAGGTTATTTGAATATCACTTTGTAGTGTACTAAGATCTGCCTTAGTCTGTCGTCCAGAAATATTGTTGACATTGTACTGTGTCACACCCTGCGCCGTGTGCGAAATCAATGGCGCGACATGCGACACGGTAACTACAATAGATTTATAATCAAGAATTGAAGAAACAACCACAATGTTTACTACTCAAAAGAATGAACTACAACTAGTTGACCTCAAAAATAATGTTTATAAAATCAGATCAGACAAGAAAAATAAACAAAAAGATCTCTGAGTTTTTAATCCATCATTGTTGTTTCTTGATCTTTCTTAACTAGGTCGCCTTAGTTGTCCCTGAAGTTACATATTCTTGATATCTTTAAACATGTAAAAAATATGTCAACTATGAATAGTTTGTGAGAAACATATGTTTGGTCAAGCATAAACAAGTTTATCAAAATGAAGTTGTACAAATAAAAGAATATATGATAATTGCAATTCAAACTATCATCGCGTATGAATATGATGATGCTCCAAGTCTGCGACTGTTAGTGATAATGTGCCCAACTTATGATTAGACTTTAAAATGAATTAAGGTAGATCTAAAGTTGTTATAAATGCGCCCAACTTTTCAGTTAGTGCTAAAATTAATTAGCGTTAACTCACACTTGTCATCATGTGTCGAACATGCAGTTAGTTTAAAATGAATTAAGTTAACGTAGAGCTGTCATAAAGTGCTCGCTTTCCCACAAATGATCATCCTGTACTAACGTCATGTGTTTTCAAGTTTGTTTGCAATAATGAATATTATGTCATAGATTACATTATGCTTGTTTAAAAAATTTTACTGAAAATTATTTCGTAATTGATTCAACCCACCGTATGTTCTCCCATGATCAAAACGTTCCAACGATTCACCCAAACTGCTCATGTTAAAGGTTCCATTGTTTTTAATAAACCAATCTTTATTAGATATCAATGATAAAACTTGTTTTGTGATGAAAGATTTGAAAAGGTTTTTATGAAAGTCTTTGATGCATGTTTCACCCCAAACATTTGCAAAAACAAGGTAAAATAGGGGTTATGTTCTCACCTGCTTGTAGTTGTTTAAGTCCCGACTAACATGCTTGGTAACGAGACTGCTAATCGAATCCTATAATTGTGATAATACATATTATAAGATTCATTTCATGTTTGTTGACCTTGTTTACCCTTTGATGTTAATATTGTTTAAGTTCCCGCGTTTGTGTGAAAATTTTGCTAAGTATGGAATGCCCGATACTAATAGTATCAGCGCAGATACTAGTAGTATTGTTAGTCTTAGTGTGGTTAGAAAGATTTTGTTATGTGTTGGAGGATTCCACCAATCCATGATTTTGATGGACGTTCGACAAATTGCATGTTGTTTGGGACCTGTTTATCCTCGAGCGGGATCTGGACATCATGACCTGCTAAGAATTTCTTTAGGTTAGACACGTGGAACGTGTCTTGAGCATTTCTCAGCTCGATTGGGAGTTTCAGTTTGTAGGATACGGGACCAATCCTTTCAAGGATTTTAAAAGGTAAGACTTTGTCACCAACTTGAAATTCAAGTGGCTTTCTGCGTTTATCGGCATACACTACAAATAATATACCATTTAATGGCATACAAAAAGTGTCTCAAAACACCAAAAAAGTGCCACTAGAAAACCATTAAAGATTGTGTGGCACACACAAAAAGTGCCACTAAAAGTGGTGACGCTAAATCCTTTTAGTGGTATTTTTTCATTGTGCTGCATAAAGTTATTAGACTTTTAGTGGCACTTTTTTTCTGCAACAAAATAAAGACAGGCTTCTATAACACAATTTTTGTACCGCTAAAAATTAATCTTAGATACTTATCTATGTTGGTTTTAGTGGCACATTTTTTTTGCCACAATATAAAAGCATCTTTAGTGGCTCTTGTTTTGTGTTGCTAAAAACTTCCTATAGTTCATTGTATAGCACATTGCTACAAAGACATTATTAACAAAATAAATATAAAAAAAAAGTTGAAAAAGATTGTAAATTATAACATCAAAAAGTATGATTCAAAACATAATACAAAAAATGTCAAAAGCAATGTAATATGCAACATCTTTTGGTTTCCAAATGTTTACACATCACACGTAATTTAATCATTGATGAAAATTTTCCTGCCATACGACTTAGCTCGAAAACTTCTCATTAGATCAACTCTTTAGCTCGAAAACTTCTCATGATATCAACCCTGCCAACATCAACCATATAAAGAAGCATTATTAATTTATGCATATCAAAAGCTCTCGCTATGAGTGTGTGTATATATATGTACTAAATGGAAACCCGCGTGATGCGGCGACGTCGACCTATTTTCAAATAGCTAATTGTAACACCTTATTTTTAAAAAGTTATTACGCGTGAAATGATTATAAAATCAGATTTAAACTGTGATTTCGGTGAGTAATTTTCAGCTTCAAAGAACTTTCTTAGCTTATTGAAATAGTCACTGAAATTAGTCCAGAAGACTAGATTTCAGTCCTTAAATGGCTACTGCAATGTTTAGACACTTCAAGCAATCTTTGTCTACACTTTGTTACTTGATGGTATTGCATGCAAGATATAAAATAACCAAATATAATCAGCAAACAACTCAGCTTTCAAGATATCACTATGTAACTGTGCTACACCATTAACCAACAAAAGGAGATATAATATATCACGATCTTAAAAAAAGGGAGGTGAGACAATTTATCAAGAAAACAAAATAGATAAAAATTTAAGTTTTTCTTACTGTGTGCCCAGAGACGATACATGTTTGCCATGTGGAAAATGGGTTTATGGGTTTTAATCCACAATGCGGATATCAGGAATTTTATTCTCAAGATCAGGACGTGTTGATGTTATCAAATCAATGAACTACAGATAGTATGATTTTATAACTAACCACCAATTAAGTATGTTGGTTATGCAACTAATAATAAGACATTTAGAAGTTAAATACCTGTAGTGAGGCACTGCAAAGGAAAAACTAATGTTTTAATCGAAGAATGATGGAGATTTTATAGGTTGTTTCTTGGACGAGTGTTAGGAATCTGAGTAACCATTTTTGAATTCCTAATTAATCAAATTAGTTAAGATGTCATATTTACATTTGCGAAAACGTTATGTTACAAAACTTTTGTTCAAAACAAATTCCCAAAACAGGCATCTAGATGCAAACGAATAAGTAGTAACATAAATCACAACCATAGGATGTTTGGAATTGACCTTAAACGGATATAAACAAACAGATACTTTGGATATGACAGCGGTCTCGCTACTTGACTAGAACATGATTCGTGATCTCTATCGACGAACAAAGTAACAACCAGGAGGTTAACAACCAGGAGGTGTTAACCACCCAGGGTGGCTCGATAGTGGCCGGAATGTGGTGGTTGGTCGGAAACAATGTGGTTGTGAGAGAGAGGGCGTCAAGTGAATGAGAGAGAGAGAGAGAGAGAGAGTTATAGTTAAAAATGTATTTACACTCTAATACCTTGTAACTATTACAATTAAAACCCTTTATTAATTAACCATTTAATTACCTCTCTTTTATTTACTAATTACTATATATTATTAAAAGGCATGAAAAACAATAGTAAATATATATATATATATATATATATATATAGGAAAGGGATCATATAATAACCCTCATTAATTGCGGTAACCCATTAACCCTGGCAAAAAACGCTCAAATCGCAAAAAAAAAATTTTCATGGTTTTTTTTATGCAAAAATAGGGGGGGCTCCTTTTTTAACCGTTCGCTAATTCACAAGCGTTAAAAAGTTAAACGAAATGTAAGTTTGCATTACACTGCGACACTTAAATAAATGTTCGCAGTGTAACGCAAACTTACATTTCGTTTAACTTTTTAACGCTTGTGAATTAGCGAACGGTTAAAAAAGGAGCCCCCCCTATTTTTGCATTAAAAAAACCATGAAAAAATTTTTTTTGCGATTTGAGCGTTTTTTGCCAGGGTTAATGGGTTACCGCAATTAAGGTGGGTTATTATTCACTCCTTACCCTATATATATATATATATATATATATATATATATATATATATATGATTGGGCTCAAACAAGAACCCACCTTAATTGAGGTAACCCATTAACCCTAACAAAATTTGCCTAAACCTTTGAAAAACAAATTTTCATTGCCTTTATTATACATATATAGGAGGGTTTCTTTTTTGTGTTTTTCTAATTCATCGCCGTTTAAATGCTTGTTTCAATCCATAAATGGATATGTTCAACTTGCAAACCTTACGCGGATTCTTTGGATCTAAAAAAACTTTAGGTTGCACCATATAGACATCTTGTAACACCCCGACTGATGACGGAATCATCGGGGTGCCTCGAAGTATAGATTGTTCAAAAGCATATGGTATTCAAATGTAAATAACTCAAGAGTCATACATTAAATTGAAAGTCAAACATAATGTTCAAACATTCATTTCATAGTCAAAACCTATGCTATTACCTTAATAATCCATTAAACAACTAATTAGGTCCAAAGCTCTTAAGTTGTGTTTCCACTTGAAACATGTTTAAAACAAGGTCAACTACAATAGATTTGGTGAGCTTCACAGGTTTAAGCACACACAAAAATAGTTTAATAAAAGATAAGTTGTCACATGTGATAATAGCCAATATGAACTAAAACATGTAAGTAAACTATACGCTGATCAAATAATGTTAACAAATGATGTTTGACCAAGCTAGCATTCCTAACAACGCCGAAGTAGTAAACAATCACCGCAAAGGACCAAAGTTAACTCAACCAACAGTGGGATGGTCAGTCCAATAAATCTATCATAGTTTACTAAAGATAAGTTGTGATCAATGCAAGCTCAAGCTAAGTTTACACTATAATTTAGGTCACAAAGCTAAGTTCACATGGACATAAGTTAAAGATAAGTTCAAATTTCATGTTTCACTCCAAAAGTTCAAAACAAGTTAAAGAAAGGATATGAAGACTCACCTTTTTGATGAGTTTGATAACTTTGCAATAGAAAATCTGGTTCATTATATATAAGTTCAAGTAGCTATAGCTTCTAAGGAGTACCTAAAATCTAGATAGGTCATCGGGTTCGGTTTTGTTTTTGTGGTATAGTTGAATGTTTAACAATTTTTTTGTTCAAAGTGTTGATTCAATCTTATTTGGTTTTGTTTGTAAAAGGTCACATTAAAATAAGCTTTCTAAAGGTGATATTCTTTAAAATACAATCATCCAAATGTTTTAAAGACATTTTAACTTAATAAGTTGGAGATAAATTAGATAAAATGATTGCAAAATAATTATAACATTTATAGTTGAAATACGAAAATCTCTTGTTCACAATGTGTTATATCATATATAAATAATTGTTAAAACGTTAGACTTTTTTTTCTTTTTTATTGAAAAACTAAACCATATTTAAATGGTTAATTTCTTTCTATAATATTTGCATATACATATCAGTAGCAACAAAATAAAATTCAATCACATTTTAATGATAAAAGAAAGTTTGAGTAATATATATTTGTTTTTATAATAAATTGATATTTTTAAAACATCTATAAGTTCTTTTTAGTTGTTTTTATTTATAAAAATAATTAGTGAAAACTAAATAAAAAATAAGATTTGAATAAAAAATTATGATCAAAATGGTCCAAAACCGGTCAACCCGGCTCGAATGTCACATATGTATTCATAGAGTCAAAATATGATTCAATTTCTTAGTTTTAGTATATTAGCCTTAAGTGTTACATGAATTAATTGAATGATTGAACATGTAATGACTTAGAATTACTGTATGCATATTCATAATACACAAGAAGTAAGATTTAATTAGGACATTAGCTAGATTCCTACAAAAACTAAAACATTTCCTATAAATTATATTCTAACCAATTAGTGGAACCAATACATACTTATTATATTATAAATTACTAATGAACACATGAAAATGCTAGCCAGTAAATTAAGAGAATACTTATAGATTTGTAGTCAGTTGACATCAATGAGTATTCTTACTTTTTTTTTGAACGGCAATTATTCTTACCAAAGCCATATGATTACAAGTATAAGATTGAGTGATATTCTTTTTAAATAGTACTTATATCCAACAAGGAGTAGATTAATTTATAGGTTGTTTAAGATTAGAGGTAAGATATATTTATTGTTAAAAAAATATTATCCTACTTCTAAATTATTCCGACTAATTATTATCCTACATGAGTTTGAACTCATAACATTTCATCTAATGAACAAAATATTTACTTCTTATGCTAGTCATATGTTGTAAGGATTAAGTGACATTTATAAGTTAAAATTGTTAGTGAAAAAGGTAAAACAAGGAATAAAAAAGGAAAACATTCATATCTAGATTAAACAAAGTTTATTAAGTGGGCAAGTTATACGTTGATATGAGCGAGTGATATTTATAAATAAAAAACGTTGGTTAAAAAGTAAAGCAAGGTAAAAAACAATCTATTTAGGTACACAAAATTAGTAAGATTTCATAATAGCACTTAAATATGTAAACTTTACATATAAACTATCGTTTGAAGGTGTGTGTGAATTATTATCATTATTATTGTTATTATTGTTATTATTTTTATTTTTTTTATGTAGGGTATGTTGTATTTTAGTCACAAGAAAGAAGATGCATATAGAGTAATGATGGATAAATCTTGATTGCAAATCTCTTATGTGGTGAAAGATATCACCATGATGATTGTTGAAGGAGGCAATTGACTTTTGGTATAAAAAAGTGAAAGTGGTGTAGAAAAAAGCTAATAACCTTTTCCATACCCTTTTTGTCACACACTTCCTCCTAACCCCACATCTACCCACCATTTCTTTCATGTCCCAAGCTAACCTAAAATATAGTTAATGATCTCTTCAATTACACACATTAATCCAACTTTCACTTTATTACTATAAAGATCAATTAGATTTAAAATTTAATCATTGCATCTAATTATATTATTATCAATGTTCATACTATACAGAAAGATTGTCATATGATTATGTTATACAAGCAAAAGATTCTTTGATTATGAATTTTAAAAAATTATTGATAAATTTAGGCAAAAATAAAGATTCACTTTTAAATGTTTTTAGATGTATGAATCCGGTTGTTCAAGACTTCAAGTTATTTACTTTTGTACCAAGATTGCATTTGTTTTTTCATATAAAAAAACAATTTAACATAAGAAAGGATACATTTATATATTGTTCCACCCGATTCATTTTTAGTGTCCACAAAAAATGGTGGAAATGAGAGTGGATGGTCAGTTAAACCCGATACCAACACTATTAGTTCAACACTTCAACTGGCTTAGTAAATTGATTGTCAATGCATCAGTTAGAGGATAATATGGTAAATACCAAGCGAAGACCTTTTAATCGGATGAATAATTAGACCACCAATCATATGGTATATATGCCTTGAGATATATGTGGTACGTGTTGATGGGATTATATATATATATATATATATATATATATATATATATATATATATAGGGAAAGGAGTGAATGTTAACCCATGGTAATTGAGGTAACTTATAAACCCAATTTGATTGGTTGTCTAATTTAATGAATTTGAAATATGTGGTCCATATTAAATCTGGGAAAAATGAGTGGTTGAGATTTCTTGAAGGGTATTTTGGAGATTTGTGAGGTGTACTTGATTTGATTTTTAAAATAAAAGTTTACCCCCCATTTTTTTAAACCTTCATAACTTTTATATACATTATTATTTTTTAAAAAAAATTACACCATTAAATTTGTCACATTTTTATCTTTAATTCAAGTATAGTTTTGTCAAAAAATTTTAAAGTTTTCGAAATTACACTGATGTAACGAACTGAATTTTTCAAAGTGTTCATAATTACACTGATGTAACGAGCTGAATTTTTTCAAAGTGTTCCTAATTACACTGATGTAACAAGCTGAATTTTTTCAAAGTGTTCATAATTACACTGATGTAACGAGTTGTTACACTGATGTAACGAGCTGTAACTTATTATTTATTTTACGTTACAATTATCTAACTTTATATCTTATTTGATATAAATTTATCTAATTAACTAAATTTTATAATAAAAAATAAGTTTGTAATATATATTTAAGATGAGAGAAAAAAAATTTGATGGAAAATTTTTGAAAAAAAAGAAAAATTATTGTACTTATGTTTTTTACGTTAGTGTAATTACGAGCGCCCTGAAAAAAATTTGGCATGACTATAATGAAATTAACGAGAAAAATATGACGAGTTTAATGGTGTAATTTTTATAAAAAAATAACATAGTATAAAAAGGTTATAAATGTATAAAAATCAAGGGGGGAAACTTTAATTTAAAAATAGGAAAATAGATGGTTTATTAAGAGTGTGACACTTGTCACTCTTATATTAAATCTGATTTTTGTAATTAAGACAAATGACCATAATGCCCTTTTGTATTAAAAATTAATTAGTGACACATGTCACCATTAGATTTAATCTTGGAAATTTGAACTATTGGATTTGAGTTATTGAGTTTTCTCAATTAAAAAGAGTTATTATATGATCCCTTCCCTATATATATATATATATATATATATATATATATATAGGGCATGGAATTTTTGATATATATATATATATATATATATATATATATATAGGGCATGGAATTTTTGATAACCCTCATCTTTTGTTACAACCCATTAACCATCATCCAATGGTTACTTTTAAAATGTAAGTGTATAGGATGGTGACACGTGTCAGATTCTTTTTTTTTCTTTTTCTTAATACAAAGGGCATTTAAGACATTTGTTATTTAAGTAAAGTTTACCCTATTTTTTTTAGACATTCATAACTTTTTTATACTATATTATTTTTTTAAAAAAATTGCACCATTATACTCGTCTCATTTTTCTCTTTAATTTCGTTATAGTCTCGACTATTTTTTTTTGATGTCATGTATTTACATCATTGTAACGAGCTTAAAGATAGCAAATTAATTAGAAATTTTTTCTAACAATGGTAAATTACCGTAATGTAACAAAAAATGAAGTAATGTAACACAAAATGAAGTAATTTACAATGACATAATTAACGGTGACGTAACACATTATTTTATTTTTTTCTCTAACAATGATAATCACAATGATAAATTACAGTGATGTAAATTGAACACATTATTTTGATTTTTTTTCTCTCACAATGATAATTATAGTGATGTAATTTATCATTGTTCGAAAAAAATTTAAACTAATTTGTTGTCAATGTAAATTACATCACTGTAATTTAAACCAAATTCACCGAAAAAAACCGAAACCGAATTTTACCTCAATGATAATTACAATGATAAATTACAGTGATGTAATATAACACATTATTTAAATTTTTTTCTCTCACAATGATAATTATAATGATGTAATTTATCATTGTTCGAAAAAAATTTAAACTAATTTGTTGTCAATGTAAATTACATCACTGTAATTTAAACCAAATTCACCGAAAAAAACCGAAACCGAATTTTACGTAAATGTAAATTACATCACGATAAATTACGTCAATGTAAATTACATCACGATAAATTACGTCAATGTAAATTACATCACTGTAATTTATCATTTTTAAAAAAATTTCAAATAAATTTGTTATATTTAACCTCGTTACAATGATGTAAATATAAGGCATTTAAAAAAAGTAAAAAAAATTAGTCAAGACTATAACGGAATTAAAGAGAAAAATGAGACGAATATAATGGTGCAATTTTTTTAAAAAATAATATATTATAAAAAAGTTATTAATGTTTAAAAAAGAGGGGGGGAAACTTATAAGGGGTAAAATGACTATGATGCCCTTTTTAATATTTTAATGTAATGCTTATGTGTAAGTTTATGATTGGTTTAAATGGGTTATGTAGTTGTAGCAAAAGATGAGGGTTATTTTTTATACCCTTCCCCATGGTTGCAAAAATCGCTAGGCGCTCTTAGGTCGGAACATGTCCTTGGAGCGAGTAATCGGAGAGTACTCGGCCCTAGGCGGGAGTACTCGGGTAAAACTCAGGAAGTACTCGGACTCGGAACAACACCTTGGAGCGAGTACTCGGAGAGTACTCGGCCTTGTAGAACGACTTTTACAACAGTGCCCTTCCCTATATATATATATATATAGGGAAGGGTATAAAAAATAACCCTCATCTTTTGCTACAACTACATAACCCATTTAAACCAATCATAAACTTACACATAAGCCAATCATAAACTTACACATAAGCTTTTCATTAAAATATTAAAAAGGGCATCCTAGTCATTTTACCTTTATAAGTGTTTCCCCCCATCTTTTTTAAACATTAATAACTTTTTTATAATATATTGTTTTTAAAAAAAATTGCACCATTATATTCGTCTCATTTTTCTCTTTAATTCCGTTATAGTCTCGACTAATTTTTTTTACTTTTTTAGATGCCCTATATTTACATCATTGTAACGAGCTTAAAAATAACAAATTTAATTGAAACTTTTTTAAAAATGATAAATTACAGTGATGTAATTTACATTGACGTAATTTATCGTGATGTAATTTACATTGACGTAAAATTTGGTTTCGGTTTTTTCGGTTAATTTGGTTCCGGTTCGGTTTTTTCGGTTAATTCGGTTTCGGTTCGGTTTTTTTTGCTTTTTGCTCATCCCTAATTTGTAACGAGCCTAAATACAACAAATTAGTTTGAATTGTTTTCGAACAATGATAAATTACATCACTATAATTATCATTGTTAGAGAAAAAAAATCAAAATAATGTCTTATATTACATCACTGTAATTTATCATTGTAATTATCATTGTTAGAAAAAAAGTAAAATAATGTGTTATATTAATTACATCACTGTAATTTATCATTGTTAGAAAAAAATTCAAAATAATGTGTTATATTTATGCTCGTTATATCGATGTTAATAATGGACAATGAGAAAAAAAATTAAAAAAACTAGTCAACATTATAACGGGAATTAAACAGAAAATTACATCACTGTAAATAATGTGTTACGTCACCGTTAATTATGTCATTGTAAATTACTTCATTTTGTGTTACATTACTGTAATTTACCATTGTTAGAAAAAAATTCTAATTAATTTGCTATCGTTAAGCTCGTTACAATGATGTAAATACATGACATCAAAAAAATAAAAAAAACTAGTCGAGACTATAACGAAATTAAAGAGAAAAATGAGACGAGTATAATGGTGCAATTTTTTAAAAAAATAATATAGTATAAAAAAGTTATGAAAGTTTAAAAAAAAAGGGGTAAACTTTATATAAATAACAAATGTCCTAAATGCCCTTTATACTAAAGACAAAGGAATTGACACGTGGCACGATCCTATACATTTACTTTTTTCAAGTAACCATTGGATGATGGTTAATGGGTTGTAACAAAAGATGAGGGTTATCAAAAATTTCATGCCCTATATATATATATATATATTAGTACATAACAACTTGACGATGCTAGGACTGATAGATGGGAAAATTGCCAAATTAGTCAAAGTTGACCACCTTTTTACCAAACTAATCACTCAAATTCCGACGTCTAAGACGCCACTTTAGACGTCATTTTTCTGTACTTTTTGTAATCATATGGGCCCACATGTAGGCGGCTTTGTCGGGGTCTAAATGTGTGTTTTCAGACCCCTTTTCTACCGGCGTCTTAGACGCCACTTTAGACGCAATTTTTCTATCAAATCTGGTAAAGTGACGTCTAAAGAGGCGTTTAAGACGCCGGTAGAAAAAAGGGTCTTAAGACATGTAATCCCCATAGTTTTTCACTTTTCTATTTGAATTATAATTATATTCATAGATAATAAAACAAAGTTTATAACATGCTTTGGATAGTTGAGAATGTCATCAATGAAAACAATGACAAACTTATCAAGATAAGGTTTGCAGACTCGATTCATAAGATCCATGAATACCGCTGGAGCGTTTGTCAACCCAAATGGCATGACCAAGAATTCGTAATGGCCATAGCGCGTCCTGAATGCTGTCTTCGGAATATCTTCCTCTTGGACTCTGAGTTGATGATAACCCGATCTGAGATCAATCTTCGAGTAGTAACTCGAACCTTGTAACTGATCGAACAGATCGTCAATTCTAGGTAACGGATACCGGTTTTTGATGGTAACCTTGTTAAGTTCCCGGTAATCAATACGCATACAGAAAGTCCCGTCCTTTTTCTTAACAAATAAGACTGGAGCTCCCCACGGTGAAAAACTAGGTTGTATAAAGCCCTTATCCAACAACTCTTGCAGTTGTGTAGATAACTCTTGCATCTCAGACAGTGCAAGTCGATAAGGCGCCCTAGCTATCGGTGCTGCGTCTGGTGTAAGGTCGATTCGAAATTCCACTTGCCTGATAGGCGGTAATCCCGGTAAATCTTCCGGAAATACTTCAGGAAATTCACAAACTACTGGGATGTCTTCAATCTTCTTCTCAGCTACCGGCTTCTCAGTTATAAGTGCTATAACTGCTGTATGACCTTTACGCAGGCATTTGTGTGCTTTCATACAAGATATGAGACGCAGTGGCGTACTGCTCTTCTCACCTTGTACATACAGTGTCTCCCCATGTGAGAGAGGTATACGAACGATCTTCTCATGACATACTATTTCAGCCTGGTGTTTGGACAACCAGTCCATGCCAATGACTACATCAAAACTGCCTAAAGTGATAGGCATAAGATCAATTTCCAGTGTTTGACCCATCAAGTCAAGCATACATCCCTTAAGGATTTGTTCAACTACAATTAACTTGCCATCAGCTAATTCTACAGTGTATGGGTTTTTTAAGGCAGTAGGACTAATATTTAGCAACTTAGAAAATGAACTAGATACAAAACTCCGGTCTGCACCAGTATCAAATAGCATAGAGGCATAGTGATTATTCAAGAGGAACGTACCCGTAACAATGTTGGGATCCTCCCGTGCTTGACGTCCTCCAATCACAAACGCCCTGCCCCTAGCACCATTGTTGTTGTTATTGTTGTTGTTATTGGTGCCATTACCGTTGCCGTTGCCGTTGCCATTTGCATCATTAGTCCCGCCCTTCTTGAGTTGTGGACAATCCTTCTTGAAATGCCCCGGCTTGCCACACTCATAACACCCCTTTTGAGTGTTGTTCTGGTTGTTGTTCTGATTGTTGGAGTTGTTTTGCAGTTCCCCGCGGCAATCCTTAGCTGCATGCCCTCCTTTACCGCACCATTGGCACCGGTACTTATCACACTGATTCCCGACATGATGGAATCCACACTTATTGCACTTTGGGTATTTACCGATATACCCTCCTGATGATTGCTGACCACTGTTCGAATTGTGATAAGTCTAGTTCGAATCCTGCTTGCGGTTCTGCTGAAACGACTGTTGGCTGAAATTCTTGGAGTTGCTACCTTCCCACTTCCGCTTATGATCTCCCACCTTAGTAGCTGATGTTCGTTTAGGCAGAGTTCCTTGTAACACTGCCTGATCGGTCAGTTGATGCGCCAACCGAACAGCTTGTTGAATAGTGGTGGGATTTGCAGAAGTGACTAGTCCCTGGATCTGAGGCACTAATCCCCCAATGTACCTCTCTATCCACTTGCTTGCTGGAGTAGCCATGTGAGGTAGGAGTCTGGCTAGTTCATGAGATCGAGTAGTGTACTCCTCGATGTTAGACCCCTCCATCTTGAGATGCCAATACTCCTCTTCCAGTTTCTGCATTTCACTGCGAGGACAGTACTCCTCCTGCAGTAATGTTTTGAACCCATTCCAGGTTAATGCATTAGCTTCTCCCAATCCCAGAGTTTGAACGTTAGAGTTCCACCAGGTCAATGCTGGACCCTCCAAAGTTCCCGTAGCATATTTGACTTTGTTTTCCTGTGGACAGTTACATATTTCAAATACTGATTCTGCTTTTTCAATCCATCGAAGGAGTCCAATGGCCCCTTCCGATCCTTTGAAATTATGAGGTTTGCTGTCCAAGAACTTCTTGAACGTGCACACCTGTGGGTTCACCAATCCCCCTGCTGGACCCTGTGGTCCTGTCGCGTGTGTCTGCGTGTAGTTTGCGATAGCCTCCGCGATTCTGTTGTTGATCAGCTCATTGAGTTCTGCAACTGTCATATTGACGTTTTCACCGGCCATTATTTTCCTAGTTAGAATAAATGTTAGAGTGTTATCAAAGTCCAGGGTGAAATGTGTAAACAATACAACAAACAAACATGTAACTGTATGAATTAACACAACTGTTGGCAATAAGTAATAACTTTCCAATAGATAATAATTCAAAGTGATTACAATGCTTTCAAAATCAAAACATAGAATTTCAAATATCTAATATAGGGACACAACCAAACCCTAATAAGTTTAAACAAAATAAAGAAAAATCAGGCATCCACAATAGTAGAATCAGCATCAGAATCAACATCCAGTGCTGGTATCTCCTCCTCTTCCTCCTCTGCGTCGGATACAAACTGCTCCTCCAACGCAATCAACCTCCCCTCAGCTATGTCAGCTCGGTGCTCCTCCTCATGCACTCGTGTAGTCAGATGCACCATGTGAGACTCCATCCCCTGGACTACACTACGAAGCTCCGCATATCGAGCGTTCGCATCTCTGAGCACCTGTGCCATGTGTTCGATCCTATCATTAGCCCATTTTGACTCCCAGGTCAATCGGGCGATATCATCCGACTCAAATCGTGGCCTCTTAGAGGCACGGAATCTGGGTGGCATACGGTAAGAAGACTCCTCGGTGGGATCCTCCTCAGGTGCCTTCTGTGGGTCCCCCTGCGGTGCCTCCTCAGGATCCTCCTCTGGGTCGTCCTCTTCAGGATCCTCCTCCGGATCCTCGTCTGAGTCCTCCACGGGATCCTCCTCCAGATCCTCCTCATGATCCTGAAATGCTGGAGCTATCGGCTCCTCGTCATCAAGTACGATCACGTGCGGCGGTGATGGTGCTGCCATATCTGTAACATAAGACCATATGTAAATACTAGGCAAAAGAAGTTGTGTAAACAAGTGTCTAATGTCTAACAGTTATAGTCTAAGTCTACTAATGCAAACCTAGTTCGCTATAATCAATGGTCTCTGATACCAATCTGTCACACCCCAATTTTCAACTAACGGAATCATACGGTTTGGGACGTGACAAACCAGGATCTCAGATCATTAGACATAACGAAGACCTCTATATGATTTTCAAACATACTTTGGTCTAAAACTGTAATATCAAAGTTCTAACGTTGCGGAAGCGTTTTTAAAACAATAACAAACATAACGGTTTCAAACTGTAAATTACAAAGCAAAGTCTCAAATGTTCAAATCCAAAACAACAGAAATGTAAATTATGCATGCGACTCGATCTCCTAGTCCATGCTTGCTTGATCTTGTACCTTAACGTCCTGAGAAAACATGTAAATCAAGTCAACACAAAGGTTGGTGCATACATAGGTTTAAGCGTTCACAAATGTTTGAAACAATTGTTTGAAATGAAATGTTTGCAGATAACATAATCACACATGCATAGTCATGATAGCTAGTCATTTGTACTATTTACATAAGCGGTCGACACCGAAGCTGACTGTTTGAGTGTTGTTTGCATTTCCACTATTGTCTAGCACAAACAATAGTAATGTGAATTGGCTAGTCAAACACTTGCGTAGACCTACAATCTACCAAGTGAGGTTTGTCAAACCTAATAGATCTATTTCCAACTACCACGCTTTGCACTACGGCAAACTAAACGGTTCGATATGTAAGGACTTGTAATGCTATGTTCGCACTTAATGTAAACAGCTAACTCATGCAAGTGATATGTATCTAAAAGCTTTGTTTGTACATGTTTTCTCCCCCAAAACAGTAAAATAAGAAAAGGGACCGTGCACGCACCTTTGAATGTGGGTAGAATGATCAAACACACGTATACGCGAAATCACGTAAATAAGCTTCTACGAAAGACCTGTGTTTTAACAATAACGTTGTGTTATTCTGGATGTCGTTTAATGTGTGTAATCACATACGTGTCAACAAACGTATGTTAGACTTGTTAGAAACATGAATAAGTAAGTACGCGTGACTTTTAAATCGTTTAATAAAATCACATGGCCGTATATGATTTTATTTAAATAAGCGCAATTATACACGATTACGTTTTCGAGTTAAAATATAAATTTTATTATTCTATATTGTTCGGGATCCCGTTACGGTTCCAACGCAACTTGAACGAGTCGAAACGGAGTTATAATGAAGGAGTTATGTTTAAAATACAAAAATTTGTTTTAATCACAAAAACTGTTGAAGGCCGGGTTCGAACCCGTGACCTACAATCCCAACACACACACACTCTACCAGTTAACCAGTTTCTTCTTTTGCAATGGAACTTCAAAGTTAAATCTTTTAACCAGAAGTTTACTGGTTCCCCTTTGTTTCCTAAACCGAACCCAAACAGGTCTCGATTGACCAGGTTTCAACCCCCAATCGATCATCAAACCTTAGGGGTTTTGTTCTATGGTTCAAATTGAGTTCATGTGTGTGTCTAATTGATCACCATCAACCAAAAGCATATGGTTTTTACATCCCAAACAGTTTCGAACCCATCCTCATTCCCCATTGATGTAGATTCGAGAAATTCGTTTTTGTTAAGATGTAAGTTCATGGGATTTTCATTTAATTACTAATTTCGAGCATGTCTGGATCAATTAACTTGAACATCATGCTCGATTGGACCTCAATCCCCAAAACAACTCACTCCATGAACCCTAGGGTCCAATCTCATGAAATTCGATATTTTTTTACAAAATTGATATGGCTTTAACCATAATCAGAACCTTCTGAAACTTAAGGAACCATTTAATTAGATTTTTAAACTCATTTTACTAGAAAACCCCAAAATGCTTTATGTTATAAACCCTAGAATTCGAACCTATACAATTCGATGTTCTTTGATCAAACCAACTTAGGGATTTCATTAGGATGATGCTTTAGAAACTCACCATATAATTTAATTTGGTTATTGTCAACGTTTTGATTGAAACCCCCAAATCGAATGTTATCATGAACCCTAGAATCGGATCATGTCAAATTCGTTGTTATTAGGTGAAATTAACATAGGGATTTCTTTTAAAATGTAATTTCAAAGCTGTTCATAGGTTTTAATTTGATTTTCATGCTTGTTTAGATCGAAAGTCCCAATCCCGTTAATGGGATGAACCCTAATACTCAAATTCATGTAATTCAATATTGTTCGATGAAATTAGGTTATGGCTTTTCTTATTCGGCCTATTTAGGTTGTGTGGATGTAAAAGTTTACCTGGTTTGATGTCTAATTGAAAGAGATCGACTAGAGGCTTGACTTTCGGCCGGCTCTCAATTGAAATCTGCTTCTCGTGACTTCCTGTTTCGAATTGTTGGATGTAAATGCTTCTGAGGGTGCCGAAGAGGGTTCTTGAATGTTCAATTGTACACATTTTAATCGAATTATATGTATTTGATTATGAACGGCTTCGGTTTCAACTTTTTATCATCATTCGAGTTAAATTCAACAAATTATGGATCAATAACGTATACTAATGGTTAATTACCATTAATGTGATGATTAGTATGGATTTAATTCGGTTAACACTTGGGTTAAATGTTAATTTCGGTTTCAATTGAATCTAGGTCGAATTTTGACTTCTCAAGGTCAAAATTTCCACTTTGATGTAATTACAAGTTTAATCCTCAAATTATAGACGTTTATAAACTTGCTTTGTTTGATTGTAATCCTCCTAGTTTGATATTGTTTGATTTAATATCGTTTCTGTGACTTTCTGGTTAACGGGGTTAATCCGGGAATGCCGGATTGTCACACCATGAATGTTGGATTACTCTCTTCCATATGATAGTACTCTGAAAACGATGAACGTGGGCGAAAACCGTGCGTAAAACGGAGTTATAACAAAACGGGAATCGCGAAAACAAGTTTGATATTTCTCGACGATTACAAGGCGTGAAATTCCTTTAAAAACCATCCCACATCGCCCAAGAAACCAATATTTTTCCTCTTTAAACACTATAAATATCCTTGCTTGGTCCCTTATATCTTTGCAATTCCTAGTTGAGTATAAACAAGTAGAATAACCAAATTTTAGTGGTTCTACAAGTGCAACACCCATGGGGATGTTGAACGTATTAGTTTTATTTTTTGCTCTTGGCGAGGAGGTGCTGCGCTTCAAGATTGTCTCGTCTGTAAAGTTTCTTTGAGGTAATTTTCTTTTTCGTTTCCTTCTTTTCATTATTCATTTACTTAGTTTTTCCTATTCAAAGTAGTTGAGCTTAGGTTATTAGTTGTCGGCATTAGGTTCGTTTAGGTTGCCTTGTTTAGATCGCCTTTAGAGTTGGTGTAGTCTTGTAGAGACTCGTTAAGCCAACGAGTCCGGCCTATGATGTCCGTTAATTTAGCTATGCCTAGCATAATGTTTACCCATCCTCGTTGCATTCGTTTGACTAGGTTGAACCACGTTTGGATTCGGATCGTATACTTGATCCTTTGAGCTGTTGTCTGGCCACACACGTTCAATCCTCAGGAGCATCCACTTTGATACAACTGTTGATCTTGATTCTTATTCATTATACTAGTTTCCCTCGAGCACCATTAATGTGAGTTTTCTTCAGACTCCCTTTTACATTTTTGTTTTTGGGATGTTACACATGACTTATTCAAACTCTATTCATTCTATTAACCCTTCAATCTATGATGCAAGCTTTAGACCTAGTTAGCTTTATGTGTTAGAGGCTAGACTTATACAATGTGTTGATTCTATGTGTGATTCTATGTGTGTTTCCAGTCAAGCAAGCTAGTACTTAGTAGCCTAAGATGGTTAGATACTATCTTCGCAAAGGCTTTTGCCTTTGTGTGAAAAAGGTGAAAAGTACACCTAACAAAAACTTGTTGAATTATAACTGTTAATTTATAGTAAGACCATACTTGAATTAACATGTTGTAAGGATACTTGTTTGGACACAAAGCTATTGTTATTCATTCATTCTATTTATTCAAACTTGTATTCATGTTATGCTTATGATACGTATTCTAGTTAGGCTATAGTTTGCATCATTTTTATACTTATTATTTAAATTTAGTGTGTGAACTCACCAACTATGCAAATAGTTGGCAAACTCTATTTTACATGTGTAACAGGATAAGAAAGCATGATGAAGACATATGATAAGACTTAGTAGACCTAGTTAAACTTTAAACAATGTTTAGCATTCAATTGTAATTATTTTGTATTCAATTCATGTAATGTTATTTGAATTTAATGAATGATATGTTGTATTACTTTAATGATGATGCATTAAATAGTGAAACGTATAATAACACCATGAGCTAATGAACAGTCATAATCGCGCCTCGACGCATTCCGCCAACGGTCGGGGTGTGACAAGACACCCATTTAGCCGCCGACATGTGGGCCCGTATGTTTACAAAAAGTACAGAAAAAGGGCGTATAAAGTAGCGTCTAAGGGGCCAGAATTTGAGTTATTATTTTGGTAAAAAGGTGCTCAACTTTGACTAATTTGGTAATTTTACTATGATAAAAGATCTCATGAAATCTTAAAGAAGGGACGTTGGCACTATTTTTGGCATGACACACTAGACCATGAAGAGGGTTCCATCTATTTTTAAAAAGATGGATCGAGAGTAGGGGTCTTCTAATGTTTGTGTTCATAGGTTAAGACTTTGTATCTAATACTAGCTAATCCAAAATTTTGGCACTAACATGACAGAAAGACACGATTTGAAAGTCATGTCAGACATACGAATCAAAACATGATATGAGTTTTCACATATGAATATGAACATTGTATGTTTAACTTTATGTTTTTATTATAATTTATAGTTTTTGCATGTTGTACTCCAAAGTAATTTATAAAATACTACTAAAACTAAAAACATATTTAAGTAAATTATGTTTAAATTATAAAACTTAATGCTTCTTTTCTCTTTGATCCTTCATATTTGACATAAAATATCAATTGGTTTATGTTAAGGCACAAAACATTATGTAATAGATTGGTTAGATGGAACTTGTGAAATATGGAGTTTAATGAACATAACTAGAGGTGTGCATTGGTCGGTTTGGATCGGTTTTGGCTTAGTCCAAACCCATAACATAAATTTCAGTTTTTGTGTTTTTAAACCTGTTTGAGTTTGGGTTTTTTTTTCGGTTTTTCTACTTACGCCTAAATTTTTTAAGTTTATAAAAAATGACCTAAAATATTGTATTTATATTAAAAATATTTGTACTACAACGGTGCTTAACATTTTAGAGTTATATATAAAAACCTTTAAATTCAGTTGCGATTTTTATATATATATATTTTTGTATTATGCATGCCTTTAATTAATTTGTAACTCTCATCCATTTATATGGCCTTTGTTATCAAGAACATAGAAAAATAGATATAATAGGATTTTATAAATCAAACCAATACCCAAACTTTCGGTTTTTCAAAAACCTTACACAAAACTCGTCATTTTATATTTGGGTTTGGTTATTTCGGTTTTAGGTCGGTTTTTTGGGTTTCATGCACACCCTTATCACAAACATTCTAGCCACACATGTTTTTCGAGCACTATGACCAGAGAACATTTATCTATTCTAATAAATCAAAATTTTTTTGGACACATGGGACATTCTTAGAGTACCTCAACTTTAATTTCCCGTTTATCTCTCCTATTAAATACATCTCATATTAAATAATAATATTAAATATTAAATACGATTTTTATACATTTTTCTTAAATTCAAAAAAATATTTTTTAATACATTAAAGATATATTAATATAAAAAAACAAATTTTTTATAATATATAAAATTTTTCAATACAATATTTTAAATCAAAATGTTTAAGAAACAATTATTGAAAAAAATAGCGTTCAAAAAATAATATAATTATTTTCATTAATGACCAACCCGTATAATACACGGGTTACTAACCTAGTTATACTATATATTAACATCCAACATAATGAATAGTGAAATATATATGTGTGTGTGTGTGTGTATGGTTGGATTAGATGGGTTCACGAGTGCAGTACAGTCAATTTGAGGTGGAGTTTATATATATATATATATATATATATATATATATATATATATATATATATATATAATAAAATGAATAGTAATGCATAGGTGTCTGATCCATGTAGTGACGTTTAAAAAAATTTAGACTTGGACCACCAGAAATTTTTTAAACTTTGAAAAGTAGTAACAGATATGAGGGTATTAAATTTGAGATATTTGTTTAGAAATTTGTGTTTATATTAAATTTGAGAGATTTACCTAGAAATTTGGGTTTTTATTGGTTTAGCTTTATTTTTTTTATACCCGTGAGAATCCACTTGCGTGGTAAACCCCTAAATTCCCCCAATACCCATCTAACCGAGACGAAATGGTAAAGCGTGGCCGGAAGAAATGGGTTGGTGACCTCCTTGAAAAATTGCTCTAAGTGGGGATTGAACTTGAGATATCTCTCCTTCACTTTATCACTACACCACTTCCTTCGAGGTTAGGGTTTAGTCCATGATGAAATATTTGATTTTGCTATCTAACTTATGCTTCTGCAAATGATATATAATACCCGTTCTCGAGAATGTAATGTGATAACTCGTAGCAACACGCGGGGGAATAAACCTAGTTTAGATAAAACTTTAACTCCTAAATTTAATATTAATTAAACTAGGTTTTTTTCCTCCCGCATGTTGCGGCAGATTATGTGACACCTCGTAAATTCCAGGTCAGCTATTCCTTTAATTTGATAATAGTTTATATTATTAGAGCATACGTGGCACTAGAATTTGTATAATTTAGTGTGACACGTGGCACGATAGTGCAAACACAAATATATCGCACAGTAATTTGAGAAATTACCGAAAACGCACACACGTGTTTTGAACTCATGAACGTTGGTGAACACATCATAAACAAACAAAATATGTGTTTTTATGTGCTTATGTGCTAAAACGCAAACTAAACGTTTATGATAAACGTTATGAATCGAACGGGAACGAAATCGAATAACAAAAACGAAAAATCAAGAAAATTGACCCTTCGCGGTACGCGACGAGTGAGCGGGAGTTTTGAACCCCTAATTCCTTGGCGGTAGGACAAGGCCATGCAACAAGAGCCTTGGCGGCACGCGGCATGTCTCAGGAGATAATCTGGTTATTTTAATCGTGGCGGTACGCTAAGGCCATGCAAACACATGCTTGACGGTACGTAAAGCATGCCAGAAGCTTAAAACTTTATAAAAAATCCTCCCTTTTCATTTATTTACCCCTTTACACTTTTCTATCGACTGAAACTCATCCCCTCGACCACAAACAGCCTGTTGAAACCACTCACTACCATCAGGAGCTACAAGAGGCTAATCTTGGACTCCATTGAAGCTTGGGAAGCTAGGAAGAACACTTGGAGGCCTTCCACCATCAACCTTCTTGTGTAGCAGCTGGGAAATCCACAAGGACAGCTCCTGTAGCCATCATTTCAGAAACCCAGCTCGAATCTTATTGTTCTTGGATCTTGTGAGGTAGTATTTGTAGCTTATTAGCACTTTAAACATCACAAATCACACATGCGTACACCTAAACACACATGCAACACCATCAATGAAGCATACACGAAATTTGGCTTCAACAAATCTGTGATTGTATTAGTTTGTGGTTGATTTATGGTTATTTGATCGATCTATGATGATTTACATTGAGACTTGGTGATATTTGAGTAATTTGGGTCATGTTTCTATATTTTGGAAACTTTTTATGACATGCATGTGCAATCCATGAAGATGTAGATCATTTTGGTTATGAACAATTGGTGCTATTTGGATTGATTACAATGATTTTAGTAATGATTATTGGTCACTTGATGTGGATTTGGACATAGTTACTAAAAATAGTAACTTTTGTTGCAAGATTTATGCTAGATGATAATATTGATGAAATAGGATTGTTTAAATGATGATTTGTGATCTATGTTGATGATATTGGCATAAGGGTTTTGTTAAAATGGTTAAAATAGGTGATTTGCTCAAAAGTTCCCCTATATAGAAACTTTAGTTTGTAAACTTGAACATGCATGATGATTTTGGCAATATAAAGTGTTGATTATGATAATAAAGGTTTATTGAGCATGTTAGTATAGTTGATTTGATTTAAAATGGTGTGATTTGAGAACTTGCCATTTTAGGAAACTTTAAATTGGGGATATTCATGTAATGAGCTACTAGACTAGTTTTAATAGTGATAAATGACTTAAAATGTGTTATTATGACGATACGAATAGTTATTGTATGAATTTTGTTGATAAAACTATCAAACAGAGAAGCTTTCTATACTAAGTAACTTTGTTTGCTAGAAATGAACTTTGTGCTTACTTGATGACATGTAACAATGTACTAAGTGTTAACATGATCACTTAAGTTATACAAGCATGCTTAGGTCGATAAAAGGTGACTTTTTGTCACACCCCCAAATTCCCACTCGTGGTGTCAGTCCACGTGGGTGTGACGTGGCCAGAATAACAGCTCATGGTCATATAAAACAACTCTATATGCGTCTCAAATACACAGTTTGACATACAAGTGACAAAATAGTTTGGAGCGGAAAATAATAAGTTTAATACAAGCAGCGGAACTAAATTTCAGACACTACGATGTTTGAAATACATAACAATAATAAAATTGTTTTCTAAAGATAAAACAGAAATGCATGAGGTTCCTAATGCTCGTCCCTTAAATGTGCATTCCTGATATCCATGATCATGTTAGTTACCTGATAATACAAGTTTAGAAAAAAAGTGTCAACACAATGGTTGGTGAGTTCACAGGTTTTGATATGTATATAGTAATAGAAAACATGTGTCATGCTGTTTATCATAATGTTAGTACTGAGCCCTAGGCTCCAAGTGTCAGTGCGTCACTACCGAACTACACTTGTTTGTCATTGCCTCCGCTATATCTCGTGTACATAGCAAGTTAGGTCAGAGTTTCACGGGTTATGACCTCCAGTCAAAATTGTGCCCTGTGGGGTTAGTCACGCCCAAACGGATCCATTCAAACCTACAACGTTGTTCGTACATTAACGGTAAGACTTTGTGAGGGCTTGTTACGAGTTCAACACTTAATGTTTGTCTAATAAACCAGCATACACAGTGAAATGTTTGTAATAGCATAATTGTTTGACTCGATTCAACTAGTATTCTCCCCCTATTTAAAACGTTTGAAAAGAGTAAAGAAGGGCCGTAAACTCACCTTAGCGAGAATGTGATAAGCAAGCGTAAGCTCCTGCGTCGAAAGGCGTGTCGGTCACCGGCTACCTATATCGTATACCATACGTGAGTTTGTGTAAGTGACCGTGCTCGTGTTCGTGTTAGTGCTCAACAACCCTCGGTTGTTCATGTTTGTCCGTGTCGGTCCACATCGACCGTGTTTGCTCATGTTGGTCCACATTGATCGTGTTTGACCGTGTTGACCTTGTTTGACCGTGTCAAGTCAACGACCCGTTGGTGAACCGTGTGACGATTGTGAATCGTGCAACATTCGTGTTAGTGCTCGTCGTGTGCAAAACGCGCAAGTCGCGTCTATGGACAACTTACTATTTATAGTAAATTTCCATTTATGGAAAGTTTCACCAAACATATCATTTTTAAAGTTCTAGCATGCTCGTTTAGTCCTACGTGATCATGTTAACAATAGCACATTATCATGCGAATCAAATAAGTCACGTAAGTCACGTTTGCATGCAAAAGTTTCCTAATTTTGGCATGTGCGATATCGGAAACCATCTAGCTTAGCATACCATCATCATTTTAAAGCATATTAAATCACTTAGCATGCTCAAAACATTCATACATCGATATTTCTAAAAATAAAGTTACTATAAATAGTAACTTTGTCCTAAATGTACCCAATGATCATCTTAAGCATTTCTAGTCTATTTGTACTTCACAAATCATCATAATAGGACATTTATCATCATTCAAACATGCTCAAATTGTCAAAATTACCATTTAACAATATTTGGTTTACAAAAGTTACTATATATAGTAACTTTGCTAAAAATGACCATAATCAACATTAGAATCACATTCTAAGCATCAATATCATCCTAATAACACTCTAGTAGCAAATCCACATACATGCATGACCATAAACTCATCTATTTCACCATCTTGTAACTTAAAAGTTACTAAAAATAGCAAGTTTGCTATATAATCATATTTTAACCATCAATAGCATGATCTAATATTGCAAAAACACTTAAACATTATCAAGAGTCATCCCAATATAAACAAAATCATCTAGAACTCTTTAAATCATACATGCATGGCATTATTTCATCATATTATATACAAATCATGAGATTTTCACAAGTACATCACCATAGATCGTCATAAATCATTACAATATCATCATAGATCATCTTTAATCACACAAATATCATCAAACCCATATTCAAATGGGTAAAAATTCGTGCGTGCAATATCAAGTGGGTTGCATGTGCAATCTAGTGCTTGCATGTGTGTTTGTGAGTGTTTGTAGGCTACAAGGGATGAAATACTACCTTCTAAGCTTCTTGAATCACTGATATGATGAAGAAAACAGCTCCTACACCTCCTGTTTCATGATGTCTTACGGCAACAAAGAGATGGTGTGGTGGTGGTCAATCTCCAACTTCCTTCTCAAGCTTCTAAGGTTCAATGGAGGCCTTCAATGGCTTCCTTGGGGTCTAATCAGGTGGTTTCAGAGAGAAATGATCGAGAGATGGCGTGCTTGGCTAAAGGAAATGATGGTAAGGGGTAGAGTAGCCATAATCTTCTTGGTTTTATAAAGATTTGTCGCCTGGAGGGCGTTGCGTACTGCCGAGAGGCTCCCAAATTCCTTCTGCGTTCCGCGATGGATTTTGGGATTCAAATTTCCCCGAGATCCTTCGCGTACCGCTATGCTATTCTTAGTGGGCCATCGCGTACCGCGATGGGTCCTAGAGGAGCGCAATAGGCCCAATTTCAATTGTTTGATCTGTTCGTTGTCCTTTTCACGTTTACGAACTATCGTTTGGCCTCGTTTGAACTTCCAAGTTCAATGTTTGAGCGTTTCGTGAGGTTTCGAGTGTTTTGTTACACGATGTGCTAAACATTCACCAACGTTCGTGTTGTGTGTTAGTGTTTGTACCGTCATGCCACGTGTCACACTAAAATAATCTAATTCTAGTGCCATGTGTACAAATATCAATTAAATAAACATTTAAATAAAATGGAAGCTGACCTGGAATTTACGGGGTGTCACACTTTTGATTGCATACTTGCTAAGTGAGAAAACATTCTATGAATAACAACCTGTTTGACTAACATACGTAACAACTGTCATGATTAGTACCATGATCAGTAAGGACATAAATATATTGTGCATACTTACCTAAATTGGGAACCTTATGTGCTATGACATGTTTATGTGCGCTAACTGCTAATTAAGAAAAGTTTGACAAACACTAAACAAACATTGACGAACTGCAAACATATCACCAACGGATCGTTGAGTCAACACGTTCAAACACAGTCACAGAGTCAAACACAACAACTTGAAGTTGTTCGAACACGAACACGTTCCAAGCAGACCAACAAGGACACGAAAACAAACACGAACACAAACTCATACTACCTATTTGTTATAGGTGACAGTTAGGGACAAACAGTTTACAAACACGCAACAAACGCGACACAGGTGAGTTCACGGCCCCTATTCTCTGAATTGTTTATAAACTCAAATCGGGGAAGAATTACAAGCAACTGTTTTTGACAAACATTTTAGACAAACACTTTTGACAAACAATTTGTAGCAAACGTTTTTTACGAACACTCGGGACAAACAATTTTGACAAACATGTTGGACAAACGCTTCTAACAAACCTTTTGGACAAACGCTTTTGAAAAACACTTTGGACATACACATTTGATAAACGTTTTGACAAACATTGGGTACAAACATTTGACAAACATTGTTGACCAACATCTAGGTCAATAGGCTAGGCAAACATTGTTGACCAACATCTGGGTCAGACAAACTGGGCAAACTATTTGTACGAACATATTGTATGATTGCTGGTTTATTGAGAACAAACATTTAAGTGTTGCATATCGTGGTAAAGTCCTCGCACAGTCATACCATTAATGTGTGTACAACGAGGTGAGTTTAGATACTACTATTGGGTGTGACAAACCCCACGCGGCGCCAATACTGACAGGAGGTCAGGACGCGTGTAATCTCAACCCATATCCATTGTTTTTATGAAAGACATAGCGGAGGCAAGAACAAACAAGTATAGTTTGGTAGTAACGCAACTGAAACTTGGAGCTTCGGGCTCGACATACAAGCAACAGATCATACGAAAAACTGATTTTTCTCTACTTTACTATTGACATAAACATGTGAACTCAATTTTAATGTTGACACGTTTTAGCATGTAATTCTCAGGTATTCAGCACGCTTAAGGGCATAGGAATGCACTTAAGGAACCCCATGAAGAGTCAAGCGTGCATTAAGAACGCTTTCGAACATTTTTGTGTTAGTTAATGAGATGTGTAGACAATTTACATTTCTGTACAAGCTTCCGCAACATTTTCTTATTTACGCTGTCAAACTATACATTTTGTTTTGGGATATTTTAAGTAATATCCACGTATTTTCAAACTCATATAGAGTCGTTATAAATGACTAGAGCTTTGATCCTGGCCACGTCACACCCGGCAGTCTAATACCGTCAGTGGTAATTTGGGGGTGTGACAAATTATTACAGTTTACTC
Source organism: Mikania micrantha (assembly GCA_009363875.1). Classification (NCBI taxonomy): domain Eukaryota; kingdom Viridiplantae; phylum Streptophyta; class Magnoliopsida; order Asterales; family Asteraceae; genus Mikania; species Mikania micrantha. Next base: position 111,174,036 of record CM018691.1, read on the forward strand.
CTGAGAACATGTATTATATATCATTTGCAGAATCATAAGTTACATAACAAAATCAATTCTCTCATGGCGAACTTTATACAATTTTTTTATGAAAACATAAAATCATAAAAAATCCACATAAATAATATATATTGACTATTCATTTACAATTAATTATCATATATATATATATATATATATATTACTATTGATTTTCATGCATTTTTATTAAATATACAATTTTCATGCATTTTAATTATATACATAATTATTTTCATGTTTTCATGCCCTAGTCCCTATGACCATAAATGAACATCTCGATAGTAAGGCTAAACTCGAAAAAACACTTATGCAAAATATCAGAGAAATATAAACACAAACAAATTACTTCAAGCTCAAAGTATATTTCCTTTGCTAAGTTACAAGACTCGAATAATTCACAGCCTTAATTGGTTATAATAAGAGGTTATATGCTCGAAACTACAGCAGTATTCTCTTAGAAATACAATAATTGAAAAATACTATAAACAAAGTAAAGTTTATTATAGCATACTATAGTGGTTTGAGATGTCAAATATTACTAATTATAATTAATACAAATAACTACATTGAGCTTTACATTAAATGACTATAGATATAGAAGAGTAATTATGTTAATCTTTAAAGGAATTAGAGTATCTTCTGTAGTCGTTGCTCTTCTGGATGTTATAGTCTGCTTTCCTGATAATCAACAGAACGTCTTCTTATTTGGTGAGAAATCTGGTGTCAGAACTTCAATAGATAATGTTGCCAAGAAGTATCTTTGTATTTGGAAGCTAATTTTCACCGTAAAACTTACTTAGAGATTGGTTATTGAGTTTTCTGATGTATTATTAGATGGAAAAGAATTTACATATGATGGAGAAAATATCATCAAAAGTATTTGAGTTTTTTGACACCTTCTTAGAGGGAAAAGAATTTGCTTATGATGGAGAGAAGACGTCATCAAAAGTCTTGATGCTTTGATGTCTTCGGAAGCTTTGTCTTTTGTTTGATTGTCGTCTTCCTGATTATCAGAAAGATAGAATTTTATTTCAAAAGCATTGAGTCTTCGGAAGGCTTATTTTCCTTCCGATGAGTGAAGGCTTCCAGGTAATAATTATATTTTGATAATTCCCTAAACTTTCTTGGGAGCTGGACTTTGTTAGGAGTGATGTTGCACCTGAGGTGTGGTTTTGATAAGCAGCAACCTTTTTTGATCTTAAACGCGGCCACACACATTGTATTGGGACCTCAATACAATATAAAATATCAAAATATAGACACTAAAATATGTCATAATTACTATCATTCTAATGTAAATCTCTAAGATATCGAGAAAACCCAGTTACATTTCAAGATCTCGTTATATTTATATCAATGAGTGAGTGTGTCTGTATACAAATTTGAAAAATTAGATAAAACATTTCAATCAAATTTATCCAGATTGATCCTCATTATTCCTAATTCACCATTAGACGAAACTACACTACTTGACTATCGCCAAGCAATGACTTGGATATTAGAATTCTCCAAACATTAATGCAAGAGACCTAAGTGATCATAAGATGAGCATAGGAGGTTTTCATGGAAGAGGATAGTGAGGGGGGCTATTAAGGGAGGATTTTTGACCCTAGGTTACAAGCTAAGGTGAGATAGGTGTAAAGTAAGGTATATATATTATCATGGTATCCCCTAATTGATGAGCTAGGAATACCATATTTGAGAAAGTGTTAGAGAGAAAGGTGAAGGACGGAATAAGCAAACAAGAAATTTATATGAAGGAGACTGTGAGAAATAAAATGTTAAAAAACTTTACTTGATGAGATGCAATAAGCCTTTTTAAGTGAAAATACATGATGATAACTTGATAAGATAGATGATCAATGAAGGCATAAGGAAAAACTCTATAGGCAATTTTGTGAAAAGGAAATATATTAGTAGCAAACGTATCCATAAATGTGCTTGAGGGTAAGGAGGTGATTTGTTAAAGAAATCTCATACCATAGAGACTACATTTTTGTGTGTCAAAATTAATCCATGCACATGAGTGTATATATATCAAAGTGACTAAACCTAATACTTAACTATCGTTTTTTATCAGTTCGAATATTGATTTATTCTATTTTGAAAACCTTTTGTGTCTATTAAAAAAGAACATATCTTAGAATTGAATTTAACCGAAATTAATACACGCGATTTCAATGGTAGTTCTCACTACAACAATATCTATGTATTGCGACGATGCCTATAGCGATGAAAAAAGTCGTTCCTTAATTTGGACCTATAGCGACAACTTGTCGTCGCTGTAGGGTTAGCCGGATTTTTTTTAATGTGACAAATATAGAGACGATATGTCGTCGCAATAGGGTCAGGCGGGAAAATAAAAATTTCCCCGATTGAGGGAAATATATTGCGATTAAAAGTCGTTGCTATAGGTCAAAATTTTTTTTTCTTTTTTTTTCTTTAATTATTAATACTAATAATAAATTAATAATATTTTTAAAAAAAATAATCAAAGGAGTTTTGTGATGACAAGTCGTCGCTATAGCCTTAATTATAATTTTAATTACATAAAAGTCATGAAAAAGGAAACGCCGTCGTTTTGGTCCAACCCTATAGCGAAGACAGGTCGTCGCTATAGGGTTAGTTATACGGTTTTCTTTACAGAAACATCCATTTCTGCGTAGGGCGGCCCCTTTTCTCTTCCAAGGGCGATTTGGGCGATTTTTAACATATTTGGACGATTTCAAGGTATTTCTTTTGATATGGATCATTTGTGATGTGTATTTAACATTCATATGTTTTTTTTTTTGGCAATTTTTAGGGTTTTTTTGATATTTTTTAAAGATTGGTTCATATGGATATGTTGGTTTGTATGTGTGAAGATTGGTTGGTATTTCTTGTGTATTTGCTCGTATGTATATGTGTATTTTTGTATGTATATGTATATGTGTATTTTCGTATGTATATGTGTATTTCTTTTGTATGTATTTGTCATTTTGTATGTGTATGTTTGTATTGAATAGTGAATTGGTATGTATGTGTATGTGTTTGTGTTTTTATTTTTGTGCTATGTATGTATGTATGCTATGTATGCATGCATGCTATGTACATGCAATTTCAACGGTAGTTGATCTTTTAACAAAGAATAAACTAAATTCAATCAATTTCAATCGATAGTGAGGAGTCTTTATTGGTAGGACAACTGCCTCAAAAGTTACATTGTGTTGTGAAAATAGACACGCTATAATAGGCAACAATTTTTTGGAAATGTATGTGTGTCTATCAAGTCATTGCTCAAGTCATAAGTTTTGTTGTGTTAAAAGTTCTTGTTTTCGAAAGATGTTAATGCTTTTGATGAACTGTATTCTTCCAAGTCTATTGAGAGGCCCTGAACCCCTCAGTTGGCAAACATCAAACCCATACTTTTTAAAACATATTTACATTACCATAGCAGCGGAATTTAAGGCGATTACATATAATATTATACAAACCTAAACAAACATTAATACATAGTTCATATTTTTATTAGGTTTATAACATAGCCATTCTATGCCAGGGTATTCTTCAACGTATGCCATGAGCCCTCCTGGTCTTCTTTCTCAACTATTCAACCTGATATGCATGTAAAACAAGTCAGCTTTATGCTGGTGAGTTCTAAATTCATTTCTTAGAAAATCCTTTTACATAACAAACCTGTTCTCATATCATAATTTCATAACATACATAGTATTGTAACATAATTACATAACATACATATCATCATAACATCATTCATACAGTGAAGGAACTTCACCGTCAACTGTTGACCCTGAAGTCAAACAGGTTTGTGCAGCACAAGGCTCTTAGACTACCAACTCGTAGCTGATAACTCATACATGTATAAGATTTCTTTAACACTATCAACGCGCAGCTGATAACTCAAGCATGCCTAAGATTTCTTTAACTGAACTGGCGACACACAGTCGGCAGGCCTATGTTTCCATAGGACTCTTTAACCATCAACCGAAATTGACGGCTCATACCTGTCACACCCCGAGCCGGCGGGATAGGATCGGTTGTCCCGTCGGGCGGAAAGTTCCCGGGGCGCGATATCGTGAGTGATAATCGTGATGATCAGATTGTTTACATTGCACATGATACTAATGAGAAATGCTAAATATAATAGAATTACAAAGTTAAATTACATCAGTATTGTTTATAATTTAACAATGTAAATCTACCATAAACATCATATATTTCTATCTTGTATTTACTCAAGATATACAAAACAATTTGTGTAATGATGTCTTCAAAATATATGCAGGTCCAAAAGCTAAGTCTTCTATCTGAAGTCCTAGTCCAAAAGGAATAACTCCTTAGTTGACCTGTTCGTCACCTGAGAAGTCATGCAAAATCAAGTCAACACATGGTTGGTGAGTTCATATAGTTTTATGATTTGAAAATGATTTGATAACCTCCTTCGGTAAAGACCCTAACCTCATTAACATCAACTGTATCATCCAGATCGGTATGCTTATGTATAGGGCATACCCCTGGGTCAAGGCTACAACCCCGCCCAGACGCCATCCCACCACATACTAATCCGCATAGGACATTGATATTAATGATAATTAAGCATTTTTACCTAACACCTCTGAAATAGATTTTGATCTCCAAAACTTGATTTACCTTTGATTCTCTTGATTTTGATCATAGACAAAAGATTTTCCAAAAGTCAGTGATAATAGTAAAATGTCAAATATTTAATTAAATAATTAAATAAAACATTTAAGTACAACTAAGACATGATGATTGGGTATGATTTTACTCAATCAGTTAGACTTAGTTGTTGGTGGTTGTCCAAGTTGTAACCTCTCACACGTGACCCATACCAGGCATAACTCACAAGGAGTATACCTGGGCGTGACGGGATTTTAATGATTTGCCCTTACAGCTTGACCCAAAGGTCTTCTGTACATGCGGGGACTTTAAGGATATCCTTTGTTTCTTGATCTCTTGATTCTCATGATTTTGATATTGATTTCCATGATTGTTCACGTTATTGCCCGTATAGCCTGACTACAAAAGTCTTCTATACCTGAAGGGACTTTATATGTGTGTTACACGTGGTCTTGATTCCATATACAACTGACATCCACCATGACTTGAGTATTAATGAGTTCATTAGATCATAATGATTTCATTATTTCAATGAGTCACACACATTTATGATTTCTGATCTCTTGAGTCTCTTGATTCTTGATTCTTTGAGTTCCCATGATTTTGAATGATAATTGATTTGATTTATGATTCTTGGGCCTCAGATCACACACTGAGTTATGATTCCCCTGAATATGATCTTTTGATTTTGTTCTTTTGATTTCACTTTGAATTTAGATTCTTGAATTTGAACTTGATGGACTAAGGGTTGATTTAGAAGTTAAATTTAAGGTATTACTCATAAGAGTACTTAAATTTATTTGATAACTTGATTTGTTCAATAATTTCCTAGACAGGAGTCTAGGAGTATCAACAACATATATATGTAAAACATATAATAAATAAAAGCATTTAAATAAAAAGTTTAAATAAAAACAGTTTACGCATGCTTCTCAGCCCCGCGTTTTAAAACAAAAATGTTTAGAAAAGGGGCAATGAACTCACCTGTGTTGCTTTGTATAGAATCACCACAAAATACGCGCTCGTTGTTGTAGTCTAAGTATCTTCGGTTCCTGAATTTGTTTTAAGAGAATTCGCAGACGATAAGTATTTATAATAATCGTCCTAACTAGGGTTTGGTCTCGGTGTGCAACTACGTGTCTTAGATTCACTAATGTATTTCTATGGTTTTCTCTAACTAAACTAACCTTATTACCCATTAGTAGCCCATATCCCTGTTTAATCTTTTAAAGACTTTAGGTTAAACATTTATTTAAGAAAATTGTTTAATTACTTTAAGAAAATTTATGATCTTATTTCTTTTATGAAAAGCATAATTTACTTAAGAAAAGTGTAATTAACATGATGACGGGCTTAGATTAAGCCCATTGGGCCACTCTCAGGCCCATTTAACTTGATTCACTCTCAATTGAAATGACTTCCATGATCTTTCAAGAGAACATTAGTTTATCCAATATTGGTTACATGGAAACAAACTCCCAATGTTATTCCCATGCATGCCTATCTACGGTCCCTATGCATGCACACCCAACACCTTAATTCTCATGCATGTAAACTATGCATAAATTAATATTCCCAAGTCATATGGATAATCCACCTATCCCTTGGCCTTATGAGACTTGGCCGATTGAACCGAGGCTTGGGCCGAATAGGGTAGGGGCGTATGAGTCTTGATCGAATAAGAGGTGGTGTGAGAATGAGTTGGGACGAATGAGAGCTGTCGAATGAGCCATGGCGACTGGAACCTTGCCGACCGAATGATGTTGCTTCGGTGATGCAACCAGCGAATGATTCTTGGCCGAAAGGGGTGTGGGGACGAATGTCTAGAGCCGAATGGGGCTCTAGTCGAATGAGTGCATGCGGCGAATGACGATTTTCCGAAAGAACATGGCCGATCGAATGAGGCCACTGCCGAAGGGAGTCCCTGGCCATTCGGCGAATGATTAGACCGGCGACTGAGGCTGGTCATTCGACGATCTGGGCTGATGCCATTCGGCCGACCGAGCGACCCACATGCAGCCATGGATTTCGAAGAAATCAACTAGGGGTTCGAAGAGGATGGTTTCCTACACTTTCCTACATGGTGTGAAGTGATTTCCCTAGGATTTTGAGGTGATTCAGTCGAGTTCTAACAAGGGGCGAAATAGGGTTTTGAAACCCTAAAACCGAAGTAAACACAAGATCTTTACCCCGATTTCGATGGATCCAAGTCCCGATCTGTTGTACTTCCTTGATCTACATGTAATGGTGGTGATTTTGACACCAAAAACACAAGAAATGGTGAAGATTCAAGTGAGAAATCCTAGTGAGAAGTGGGTTTTCTTGTAAAACTTTTAGAGAGAGAGAGAGATGAACGTGAATGAAGTGTGGTGGCTGGTTTGGTGGGTTGTTGTGGCATTAAAAGCTACAATAAATGTGGGGAAATACCGGGTTTCGTTCGGGTTCGTTCGGTTTCGCGTGGTTTCGCGTAGAAACGCCGTTTTCGCGTCGTTTTCGTTACGAAACGACTCGGTTTTAAAATAGAATTATAAAAATTATTTTAGGTTGTAATTCCTAATAAATTAACTAAATATCTTTTAATTATTTAATTTACAAAATATTTATTTAACGTTTAAATCGAATCGCGCGGTCATCGCGCGTATTTGTTCGAATCAAATACGACAATAACTACACTTTTCGATATTGTTTTCTAATTATCGAATATCATTCAGAACGTTAAACTTTTAGATTTATTCGTACAGATCGTCACCTATACGAATAATCTGTCGGTTTAGCATTCACTTAACGATATTCGTGTTGTTTTGTCCTGTAAGGCCTCACATACGTTTATACATAATAAAATCCTAACAAATAAATCATCTGATGATTCTATGTTGCCAGATAATTATCTAACTCAAGAACCATTGTTCTGAACTGATTTCTCTGAAATGACTGTGAATTCGCTGTTTTGTTAGCATGAAATGATACTGATGTTTGATATGAACATGAAATACACTGAATTACATGAAAATTGTACCTGTTTACTGTTCACGCACTGTTACGATCACTGTTCCGGTGACGGTTCCGGCACTGATGTTACAGTCTCCCCTTGTTAAAGAAATTTCGTCCCGAAATTTAAGAATTGTTATCGGGTACTGCTTCCTCTTCAAACAGTTGGGGATACTTTAACCTCATGTGATCTTCACGTTCCCAAGTAAACTCGGGCCCGCGTCTTGAATTCCAACGAACCTTTACTATCGGAATACGGCTTCGTCTCAGTTGCTTGACTTTGCGATCCAAAATCTCTAAAGGTTCTTCGACAAAATGTAACTGATCATCGACTTGAATCTCTTCGAGTGGAATGACGAGTGATTCGTCAGCAAGACATTTCTTTAAATTCGAGACGTGGAACACGTCATGCACACCACTAAGTTCATCTGGTAATCTCAGTCTATACGCCACAGGACCAATACGTTCGATGATTTCGAACGGTCCTACGTATCGTGGTGCTAGCTTGCCTTTTGTTCCAAAACGTACAACGCCTTTCCATGGGGATACCTTCAACACGACACGGTCTCCCACTTGGAATTCCAACGGCTTACGCCGTTTGTCAGCGTAGCTCTTTTGTCTGCTTCTTGTAGCTTGCAATCTTCTCTGAATCTGAGCTATCTTGTCAGTGGTTTCCTGAATAAGCTCTGGCCCAGTTATGCGATTATCTCCAACTTCAGTCCAACAGATCGGTGATCTACATTTCCGACCATAAAGAGCCTCGAATGGTGCACATCCGATACTGCTGTGGTAACTGTTGTTGTAGGAGAACTCAATCAGTGGCAAATGAGAATCCCAATTCCCACCGAAATCTAAAATACAGGTCCTTAACATATCCTCTAGGGTCTGAATCGTACGTTCGCTTTGGCCGTCCGTTTGTGGATGGTAAGCTGTACTCAGATTTAACTGTGTTCCTAGAGATTTCTGCAGTGATTGCCAGAACCTTGAAGTGAATCTGCTGTCTCTATCAGAAATAATTGATAATGGTACCCCGTGACGTACCACTATCTCATTAATGTACAATCTCGCCAGTCTATCCATCGTGAAGGTTTCACGCATCGGCAAGAAATGAGCAGATTTTGTTAATCGATCAATGATCACCCAAATTGTATCGTGACCACTGGAAGTGCGGGGTAGCTTGGTAATGAAATCCATAGCTATTTGTTCCCACTTCCAGAGCGGAATCTCAGGCTGTTCCAGTAAACCAGACGGTCTCTGGTGTTCCGCCTTTACCTTCGCACACGTTAGACATTTACCGACGTATTCGGCTATGTCTTTCTTCATTCCCGGCCACCAATAAAATCCACGCAAGTCTTGATACATTTTATCGGCGCCTGGATGAACTGAGTATTTAGTCTTGTGTGCCTCATCGAAGATAAGTCTTCTCAATTCATCTACCGCCGGGATCCATATACGATCCTGATAGTAGATCATTCCATCAGACTTGGTCTCTAAATGTTTCTCTGCTCCGCAGTCAAGTTCTTTCTTCAAGTTTCCTCTATCAACTGATTCCTGTTGAGCTTGAATGATCTTGTCTTGTAAGCTGGTCTGCACAGTCATACCCATAGCCCTAACGCGTAAGGGTTTGACCCGTTCCTTCCGACTCAAGGCATCAGCCACAACGTTTGCCTTTCCCGGATGGTACTTGATCACACAATCATAATCATTCAAAAGTTCAACCCAACGGCGTTGTCGCATGTTGAGCTCCTTCTGATCAAAGATGTGCTGCAGACTCTTGTGATCAGTAAATATGGTACACTTAGTGCCATATAAGTAATGTCTCCAGATTTTCAGTGCAAAAATCACTGCTCCCAGTTCAAGATCATGAGTAATGTAATTCTTCTCATGAACTTTTAACTGTCTCGATGCATAAGCGATAACTTTGTCTCGTTGCATCAGTACGCACCCAAGTCCCTGATGGGATGCATCACAATAAACAACAAAGTCATCACATCCTTCCGGGAGTGATAGAATTGGAGCATTACACAACTTCTGCTTCAGTGTCTGAAAAGCATCTTCTTGTTTCTGTTCCCAGACAAACGGTTCACTTTTTTGAGTTAACTTAGTGAGTGGCAAAGCTATCTTAGAAAAGTTTGAGATAAACCTTCTATAATAACCTGCCAATCCCAGAAAAGACCGTATCTCCGTTGGTGTCTTCGGAGTGTCCCAGTTCTTTATTGCTTCAATCTTGGCAGGGTCTACATGAATTCCCTCACTATTGACTACATGACCAAGAAACTGAACTTCTCTTAGCCAGAATTCACACTTAGAGAACTTGGCATAGAGTTTCTGTTCCATCAACAGTTCCAAGATCTTCCTGAGATGTTGTTCATGTTCTGCTTTGCTCTTGGAATAAATCAGTATGTCATCGATGAAGACGATAACGAACTGATCTAAATACGGCTTGCACACTCGGTTCATGAGATCCATGAAAACCGCTGGTGCGTTTGTTAATCCGAAAGGCATCACCATGAATTCGTAATGCCCGTATCTGGTTCGGAATGCTGTCTTCGGTATGTCTTCGTCTTGAACTCTGAGCTGATGATAACCAGACCGCAAATCAATCTTCGAGAAGTACTGAGTTCCTTGCAGTTGGTCAAACAAATCATCGATCCTCGGCAATGGATACCGATTCTTGATGGTTAGTTTGTTCAGCTCTCTGTAATCTATGCACATTCTGAATGATCCGTCTTTCTTCTTCACGAACAAGACCGGAGCTCCCCAAGGTGAGTAGCTCGGTCTAATAAATCCTTTATCCAATAATTCCTGCAACTGGTTCGACAATTCCTGCATCTCCGAAGGCGCTAACCGATAAGGAGATTTAGCAACAGGAGTTGCTCCAGGAACTAAGTCAATTCGGAACTCTACCGGTCGCACAGGAGGCAAACCTGGTAGATCTTCAGGAAATACTTCTGGGTATTCCTTCACTACTGATACATCTTGTATCTTCTTCTTGTCTTTCTCTTTTTCCACTACATGAGCCAAGAAAGCTACACACTTCTTCTGTAAACACTTACGCGCCTTTATGCAGGAAATGATTTTGACACTTCGTTTTGCTTGATCCCCTCTGACTTCCAATACACGATCATCTGGTAATGGAACTCGAAGCAACTTCTCAGAACAGATGACTTCCACTCGGTTAGAGGAAAGCCAATCCATCCCAACAATGATGTCAAAACTACCCAACTCCATCGGTATCAAGTCGATAGAGAATGTATGACTGTTAAGTGTCAACGGGCAATTTCTGTAAACTGTACTAACTGTGATCTGTTTTCCGTTAGCTACTTCTATAATGTAAGGGGAATCTAACTGTTCCTCTATAGAATCTAGTTGGCATGCAAAATCGGCAGAGATAAAACTCTGATCCGCACCAGTGTCAAATAGAACAGATGCATAAAAGTCATGTAAGAGAAACGTACCAGTGACCACATTCGGGTCCTGGCGTGCAGCTGGTGCTCCAATAACAAAAGCTCTTCCACGAGGAGCTTGAACTGCCTGTTGTGCCTTCTTCGGGCAGTTCTTTGCAAAGTGGCCTTGTTCGCCATAGTTGAAGCATCCACCATTGTTCTGGTTGGCTAGTGGAGGGAGTGCTAGAGCGGCATTGTTAACTGCTGGATTTTGTGTCAGTCTGCACTGCTGAACCCAGTGCCCTTTTCTTCCACAACCCGTGCATTGACGGCACTGGTTGTTTGCAGCATGATGATACTGGCATTTAGTACACAAAGGATGTGGGCCAGTATACTGTTTCTTAGGCACATTTTGTTGTGCCGCTGCTACTTGGTTCAGGGGAGTAGCCACAGTGTAGTTCTTGATAAATTTTTGTTTCTTCTTCGGGTGTTGCGGATGTTGTGGCTTCTTTGAAGACTCTTCCTTTCTCTTGCCAGTGTCAGCCTCTTTCTTCAGAACTCCAGAGGCAACCATCAGATCTGTGAGTTTTCCAGACAGTCTCACTGCAGACTCGACAGTAGTAGGGTTGGCTGAAACAACCATTCCCTGAATGCAGGCAGGAAGTCCACCCACATATCTATCAATTCTCTTCTCCAGAGTAGGTACCATGTCGGGTACTAAAGCAACTAACTCGTGGTAACGAGTAGTATACCCCATATGATCAGCCCCTTTCATCACATGGTTGGATAATTCAACCTCCAGTTTCTGCAATTCATTCTTGGGGCAGAACTCTGTTCGCAGCAGTGCCTTGAAATCCTCCCATGGCATGGCCATGGCTTCTTCTCTTCCTCGGGCGTTGATCTGACCATTCCACCAGGTCAGAGCCCGCTTGTTGAATGTTCCAGCAGAGTAGCGGACTCTATGGTGCTCTGGACAGCTGCAGAGGTCCAGAGTAGCCTCAATCTTTTCAATCCATTGGATTAATCCAACGGCTCCTTCAGATCCGCTAAAGCTAGGCGGCTTACATCCTACAAATGACTTGTAAGAGTAGTGTGAGGTACCACCAGTATTCCCACTGGCTTCTCCTGATGAATTGCCAGTGTTGTTGATCTCATTACGGAGAAGGTTGAACATCTCCGGTATCGCCGCTTTCATCTGATTGGTCATCTGGCTGCTCAGTAGTGTCACCAAAGCTATAGTAGTAGGATCCAGTATAGGTGTTGTTCCTGAACCTGATGCCTCGGTGATCAGTGGAGGAGGAGGTGGAGGCGGTGGAGGAGGTGGCGGTGGTGAGTCGTTTGGTGATGGCGTCGAGGAGTGTGGAGCTTGGTCTTGTGTTGATGTCAACAGAGGAGGTTGTCTTCGCGGCGGCATTCTGATCATAACCAAACGAGTATTGGTTAGTGCAATGATCGAATGCAGAAGATGCAATGCAATAGGTCTTAAATCCTAAGTTCTCTACATGCAGGGTCCCTAGGTTATAGTCTAGGCCAAACCGTTTAAACAAATGACCTATATTTCTCTATAACCATGGCTCTGATACCAACCTGTCACACCCCGAGCCGGCGGGATAGGATCGGTTGTCCCGTAGGGCGGAAAGTTCCCGGGGCGCGATATCGTGAGTGATAATCGTGATGATCAGATTGTTTACATTGCACATGATACTAATGAGAAATGCTAAATATAATAGAATTACAAAGTTAAATTACATCAGTATTGTTTATAATTTAACAATGTAAATCTACCATAAACATCATATATTTCTATCTTGTATTTACTCAAGATATACAAAACAATTTGTGTAATGATGTCTTCAAAATATATGCAGGTCCAAAAAGCTAAGTCTTCTATCTGAAGTCCTAGTCCAAAAGGAATAACTCCTTAGTTGACCTGTTCGTCACCTGAGAAGTCATGCAAAATCAAGTCAACACATGGTTGGTGAGTTCATATAGTTTTATGATTTGAAAATGATTTGATAACCTCCTTCGGTAAAGACCCTAACCTCATTAACATCAACTGTATCATCCAGATCGGTATGCTTATGTATAGGGCATACCCCTGGGTCAAGGCTACAACCCCGCCCAGACGCCATCCCACCACATACTAATCCTCATAGGACATTGATATTAATGATAATTAAGCATTTTTACCTAACACCTCTGAAATAGATTTTGATCTCCAAAACTTGATTTACCTTTGATTCTCTTGATTTTGATCATAGACAAAAGATTTTCCAAAAGTCAGTGATAATAGTAAAATGTCAAATATTTAATTAAATAATTAAATAAAACATTTAAGTACAACTAAGACATGATGATTGGGTATGATTTTACTCAATCAGTTAGACTTAGTTGTTGGTGGTTGTCCAAGTTGTAACCTCTCACACGTGACCCATACCAGGCATAACTCACAAGGAGTATACCTGGGCGTGACGGGATTTTAATGATTTGCCCTTACAGCTTGACCCAAAGGTCTTCTGTACATGCGGGGACTTTAAGGATATCCTTTGTTTCTTGATCTCTTGATTCTCATGATTTTGATATTGATTTCCATGATTGTTCACGTTATTGCCCGTATAGCCTGACTACAAAAGTCTTCTATACCTGAAAGGACTTTATATGTGTGTTACACGTGGTCTTGATTCCATATACAACTGACATCCACCATGACTTGAGTATTAATGAGTTCATTAGATCATAATGATTTCATTATTTCAATGAGTCACACACATTTATGATTTCTGATCTCTTGAGTCTCTTGATTCTTGATTCTTTGAGTTCCCATGATTTTGAATGATAATTGATTTGATTTATGATTCTTGGGCCTCAGATCACACACTGAGTTATGATTCCCCTGAATATGATCTTTTGATTTTGTTCTTTTGATTTCACTTTGAATTTAGATTCTTGAATTTGAACTTGATGGACTAAGGGTTGATTTAGAAGTTAAATTTAAGGTATTACTCATAAGAGTACTTAAATTTATTTGATAACTTGATTTGTTCAATAATTTCCTAGACAGGAGTCTAGGAGTATCAACAACATATATATGTAAAACATATAATAAATAAAAGCATTTAAATAAACAGTTTAAATAAAACAGTTTACGCATGCTTCTCAGCCCCGCGTTTTAAAACAAAAATGTTTAGAAAAGGGGCAATGAACTCACATGTGTTGCTTTGTATAGAATCACCACAAAATACGCGCTCGTTGTTGTAGTCTAAGTATCTTCGGTTCCTGAATTTGTTTTAAGAGAATTCGCAGACGATAAGTATTTATAATAATCGTCCTAACTAGGGTTTGGTCTCGGTGTGCAACTACGTGTCTTAGATTCACTAATGTATTTCTATGGTTTTCTCTAACTAAACTAACCTTATTACCCATTAGTAGCCCATATCCCTGTTTAATCTTTTAAAGACTTTAGGTTAAACATTTATTTAAGAAAATTGTTTAATTACTTTAAGAAAATTTATGATCTTATTTCTTTTATGAAAAGCATAATTTACTTAAGAAAAGTGTAATTAACATGATGACGGGCTTAGATTAAGCCCATTGGGCCACTCTCAGGCCCATTTAACTTGATTCACTCTCAATTGAAATGACTTCCATGATCTTTCAAGAGAACATTAGTTTATCCAATATTGGTTACATGGAAACAAACTCCCAATGTTATTCCCATGCATGCCTATCTACGGTCCCTATGCATGCACACCCAACACCTTAATTCTCATGCATGTAAACTATGCATAAATTAATATTCCCAAGTCATATGGATAATCCACCTATCCCTTGGCCTTATGAGACTTGGCCGATTGAACCGAGGCTTGGGCCGAATAGGGTAGGGGCGTATGAGTCTTGATCGAATAAGAGGTGGTGTGAGAATGAGTTGGGACGAATGAGAGCTGTCGAATGAGCCATGGCGACTGGAACCTTGCCGACCGAATGATGTTGCTTCGGTGATGCAACCAGCGAATGATTCTTGGCCGAAAGGGGTGTGGGGACGAATGTCTAGAGCCGAATGGGGCTCTAGTCGAATGAGTGCATGCGGCGAATGACGATTTTCCGAAAGAACATGGCCGATCGAATGAGGCCACTGCCGAAGGGAGTCCCTGGCCATTCGGCGAATGATTAGACCGGCGACTGAGGCTGGTCATTCGACGATCTGGGCTGATGCCATTCGGCCGACCGAGCGACCCACATGCAGCCATGGATTTCGAAGAAATCAACTAGGGGTTCGAAGAGGATGGTTTCCTACACTTTCCTACATGGTGTGAAGTGATTTCCCTAGGATTTTGAGGTGATTCAGTCGAGTTCTATCAAGGGGCGAAATAGGGTTTTGAAACCCTAAAACCGAAGTAAACACAAGATCTTTACCCCGATTTCGATGGATCCAAGTCCCGATCTGTTGTACTTCCTTGATCTACATGTAATGGTGGTCATTAGAATAGGTTTAATAACCATGTTTAACATACTAATCTGACAGTTATCACAAACATCAGATAATCGTTCCAACGAGTATGTTCATGATTGTGATTAGTTTGAAACACTTAGATTTAACCTTTGTATTTCAAAGATTAACCAAGCTAATCACCTAGATTGTTATAATCAAATGGATTAAACCATTATAATCATAGTTGTGATTTCATGCAAACCGGGCATCACAACGGATCAAAACAAGGATTTAACCGTTAGAACTTCGTGTTCTTCATTTATAATCAATCCTAGCCATCATCTAGGCAATAATCAACAATCCTAACTATGTTATTACGTTCAAAATCAAGATCTAATCAATCAAAATCAAACTAGAAGGTTAAAACGAACCGTTACCTGATCTGACGAATTTCTGCGGTTAAAACAGCGATCAGGACTTGTATATATGATTCCTGGAATGATCTGGATGTTCAGAGAGCTTTGATTTGAAGATTAGAGGTGTTAGATGAAGAAAATATCGTTTGAAGTTCGCTTATGGTCGAAAAAATACGTTTTTTGAAGATTTCCACGCATTCTGATCGTTTAAACTAAGTTTGGCCGACATATGGTATGGGGCGCATCGCCCCAACTGGGCGTATGTCGCCAGGCGTAGCGCCCCACGTCACCCAGCGTCATCATTTGAGTTTTAAACTTGTTTTCGCGATTCCGGGAGCATACGAACTCCGTTTTGCGCACGGTTTTCGCCCACGTTCATCATTTTTCACATACTATCAATCCCCAATAACAAAAGTTGCTAAATCCTCGTGGATTTCAAGCACGACCAAATGTGCTCACGTCATAAATGCCGAATTTTCCGTATGCAATCGTCACAGTTTCAACAGTAACCGAAATCTCGTACGTTTATTATTAAATTACTAAAATTTCGGTTGTTACAAATCTACCCTCCTTACAATAGGTTTCGTCCTCGAAACCTGTTACATTTCAAACAAATGTGGGTAGAGTCGTTTCATCTCATCTTCAGTCTCCCATGTCGCCTCAGATCCTTTTCGGTGTTTCCATTGAATCTTAACTTGCCTAATCACCTTGTTACGTAACTGTTTCTCTTTCGTATCAACAATTGCAACTGGTTCTTCTATGTAATTCAACCTTTCATCAACTTCAATATCATTTAAAGGCACATATGCTACATCATCCGCTAGACATTTTCTCAGATGTGAAACGTGAAATGTCGGATGAATTCCACTCAGTTCATCTGGTAGATCTAATCGGTAAGCTACCTTACCAACCCGTGCCATTATTTGAAAAGGTCCAATAAATCTTGGACTTAGTTTTCCTCTTTTCCTGAATCGAATAACTCCCTTCCATGGTGAAACTTTTAACAGTACTTGATCACCTACTTCAAACTCTATTGGTCTCCGTCTTTTATCGGCATAGGACTTTTGTCGATCCTATGCAGCTTTCATTCGCGCTTTAACTAGTTGAAGCTTTTCTGTCAAGTCTAACACTGCAGCTTTACTTCCCACTTCTTTCTGTCCTACACCTCCCCAGCATACCGGTGTCCTACAACGCCGTCCGTACAATGCCTCATATGGTGGCATTCCAATACTAGCATGGTAGCTATTGTTGTACGAGAATTCCACCAATGGTAAATGATCATCCCAACTACCACCAAAATCAATAATACAAGCTCTGAGCATATCTTCTAAGGTTTGGATAGTCCTTTCAGACTGTCCATCGGTCTGAGGATGATACGCAGTGCTGATATTAAGTCTTGTACCCATTGATTCATGAAACTGTTTCCAGAATCTTGAAACAAATCGCGTGTCACGATCTGACACTATTGAAACTGGAACTCCATGTCTGGTAATTATTTCTTTCACAAATAATTCAGACAATTTCTCCGAAGTATACGTCTCACGTATTGGCAAGAAATGAGCACTTTTCGTTAACCGGTCTACAATCACCCAAATAGCATCATGACGTTTCGCCGTAAGAGGCAACTTAGTTATAAAATCCATGGTGATGTGTTCCCATTTCCATTCCGTGACTTCTAAAGGTTGCACATAACCATAAGGTTTCTGATGTTCAGCTTTCACTTGCGCACATGTCAAACATTTATTTACATACTGCATTACATTAAATTTTATACCTGGCCACCAATAATCTTTTCGAAGGTCTTGATACATTTTTGTTGCACCAGGATGAATAGAGTAACGTGACTTATGTGCTTCATCTAGAATCCTTGACCTGATGTTCCCATTTCGTGGAACCCACATTCGACCAAATCGAATCTTAATACCAAATTCATTTTCTTCTAGATTCTTGACTTGACCAAAGATTCTTTCGAATCCAACATTTTCTTCTTTTAATCCTTCCTTCTGTGCATCCCTAAGTTCATTCAGGAAATCTGGTGTTATTATTAAACTATAAGACTTAACTTGTATAGCAGAGTGTTCTGTTTTATGACTTAGAGCATCAGCCACCACATTGGCCTTGCCCGGGTGATACAAGATCTCACAGTCATAATCCTTTAACAGCTCAAGCCACCTTCTTTGTCTCATATTCAAATCTTTCTGTTCAAAGAAGTATTTTAAACTTTTATGATCTGTGTAGATTGTACATTTCACTCCATATAAATAATGCCTCCAAATTTTTAAAGCAAATACCACAGCAGCCAATTCCAAATCATGTGTTGGATAATTAGCTTCGTGGGTTTTCAATTGTCTTGAGGCATATGCTATTACCTTTCCCCTTTGCATAAGTACACAACCCAAACCCAGATAAGACGCATCTGAGTACACAACCATGTCTTCATTACCATCCGGCAGTGTTAAAATAGGAGCTTCAGTTAATCTCTTTTTCAATTCCTCAAAAGCTTGGACCTGAGTTGGACCCCAGTCATATTTTGTTTCTTTCCTAGTCAATTTCGTCAGTGGTGTAGCAATCCTGGAGAAATCCTGGATAAATCTTCTGTAATAACCTGCTAATCCAAGAAAGCTGCGAACTTCCGTTGGTGTTTTCGGAGGATTCCATTTCATTACCGCTTCTACTTTAGCTGGGTCCACCATTATGCCTTCTGGACTAATAACATGACCTAAAAATTGTACTTCCCGTAGCCAAAAGGCACATTTAGAGAATTTAGCATAAAGCTTTTCTCTTCTTAGTATTTCAAGAACTTCCCGGATATGACACGCATGATCACCTTCACTCCTTGAGTATATTAATATATCGTCAATAAACACAATCACTGATCGGTCTAACATAGGTCTGCACACCCGATTCATCAAATCCATAAACGCCGCAGGTGCGTTTGTTAATCCGAAAGACATCACAAGAAACTCATAGTGTCCATAACGTGTGCGAAATGCTGTCTTCGGAATGTCTTGTTCTCTCACTTTTAATTGATGATACCCTGATCTGAGATCTATTTTAGAAAACCAACTTGCCCCTTGCAATTGATCAAATAGATCGTCAATTCTTGGTAACGGATACTTATTCTTTATTGTGAGCTTATTTAATTCCCTATAATCAATACACATCCTCATACTTCCGTCCTTTTTCTTTACAAACAACACTGGTGCACCCCAAGGTGACACACTCGGTCGTATAAAACCTTTGTCTAGAAGGTCTTGTAGTTGGGTCATTAATTCTTTCATCTCTGTTGGAGCCAGACGGTACGATGCCTTGGCGACAGGTTGAGCTCCTGGCACAACATCAATTTGGAATTCGATTTCCCGATCAGGTGGAAGTCCTGGCAAATCCTCAGGAAATACATCAGGAAAGTTACACACCACGGGTACGTCTTCCAATTCTTTTACTTTAATTTCTTTATCAATAACATAAGCCAGATAAGCCCCACACCCTCGCCTCATAAATTCACTCGCCTTAATCATTGAAATGACTTTAGGCGCATTAAACACTTTATCCCCGTAAACCGTTACTGATCTCCCATTGAGAGCTGTTAAAAAAATCATATTTCGTCGACAGACAATGTTAGCCTCATGTTTGGCCAACCAATCCATTCCCAAAACTACATCAAAACCTCCTAACGTAATCAGAAACAACTTAACAGGGAATCTATGACCTTCTATATCAATATAACAATCATCATCAATGACCTCCATTACTCTAGTGGATTTACCAAGAGCAGTTTCTATGTTAAAGGAATTTTCTATCTTTCTAACATTAGCATGCAGCTTGTCACAAAAAGTAGTGGCCACAAAGCTCATACTTGCACCAGAATCAAATAGAACTGAAGCAGGGATATCATTAATCAAAAATGTACCTGTCACCACATCCGGGTCTTTGGCTGCCTGATCTTTAGTCATAGTAAAGGCACGAGCTTTTGCCTTTTGCTTCTCCCCTCCCTTGCTACTTTCAGGTTTGTTGGCTTCAGTGGGTGTTGTCTTTGGTTTAAAGCAATTCTTGCTCATGTGACCGATCCCACCACAATTGTAACACTTTAGTATGGTTGGACAATTATACGAGAGGTGTCCAGTTTTTCCACAACGGTAGCACAAAGTAGTCCCCAGGCGACATTCTCCCCCATGCTTCCTTCCACACTTGGTGCACGTTTCAAATTCTTCTACTTTAAGCTTTTTCATGGGGAGTCCCGGTTTACCATTTCTATTTCTTTTGAATCCCGGTGACCACTTTTGCTTCGGTTCTTCCTTTGTTGATTCAGCTTCCACAACATCATCCCAGACAATGCCGCTGATTTCTACTGCTGATTCAAAAGTCCTAGGAGCATGCGCCTTCACATGTGTTCGGACTTTAGGTGGTAACCCTTCCACATATAGCTTCAATCTGCGTTCCTCCGTGTTTACCAAATGAGGAACCAGTCTTGACATTTCATTAAATTTTGACGTATATTGCCGATGGTTCATACGTCCAGCTTTCAAAGTCAGAAATTCCCGTTCGATTTTATCAATTTCATTCTTTGGACAGAAGTGTTTTATAACTAATTCCTTCAAGTCCTCCCATTTAAAACCCTCCACATCAGTAGTGGTCTTTGACTGCTTAACAGTGTTCCACCAATGTAGAGCTTCTTCAGTAAATGAGTGAGCTGCAAATTTCACAGCTTGATTTTCCCGGCATTCACTAATAGCAATAACCGCCTCCATAGCCGAAACCCAATGACAGGTGGCCACAGCATCCTTCTTACCATCAAATGAGGGTGGATTGCATCCTTTGAAGGCCTTGTAATCACAACCCTTCCGTTTCTCTGACGTAGAATCACTGTTCTTAATTCCGGTGATCACAACTTCTTCTTCTTTGGTGCTCTCCTTAGTTTCTTCAGACTTGTCTTTCAAAGTATCCTTCAGTATTTTTGTAACCAAAGCTGGTAGCTTATCATCCAAAACTTTACAGACCTCATCAGAAATAGCCTTCACTACGATAGGCTCTAGAGTAAACTCATCTTCATCTTCCGGTTGCTCGTGGTGCTCGTAGTCGTCTTCATTGACGGGTTCTTCATTCTCGATATGCGGTTCTTCAGGTTCCTGTGGTTGCTTCCGTGGTCTACCCCTTTGTCCAGCCATTTAACTACCTACAAGATGCATCAATTGGAGAGTCAGTACAGGTTTAGTTTAGCACGAAATAAGCTTTGTAAATCGTTAATGACGTTGATCAGGTGTTATTAACCATTTACCTAACTCATAGGCTCTAAACATTTCCCATCACGTCATCCCAAAGTGCATGACTCTAACTATCTTTCTAACCTTACACCTATGTCTTAACTCATACATAACATTCAGCTCATGGCATCAAACTACCCTTGACTGGCATTCTTATCATTCTGTCCCATTTTCAGTTTAAGTCCAGTCATTAGGGATGACCGGATCTCTCAAACTATGGCTCTGATACCAACTTGAGAGGCCCTGAACCCCTCAGTTGGCAAACATCAAACCCATACTCTTTAAAACATATTTACATTACCATAGCAGCGGAATTTAAGGCGATTACATATAATATTATACAAACCTAAACAAACATTAATACATAGTTCATATTTTTATTAGGTTTATAACATAGCCATTCTATGCCAGGGTAGTCTTCAACGTATGCCATGAGCCCTCCTGGTCTTCTTTCTCAACTATTCAACCTGATATGCATGTAAAACAAGTCAGCTTTATGCTGGTGAGTTCTAAATTCATTTCCTAGAAAATCCTTTTACATAACAAACCTGTTCTCATATCATAATTTCATAACATACATAGTATTGTAACATAATTACATAACATACATATCATCATAACATCATTCATACAGTGAAGGAACTTCACCGTCAACTGTTGACCCTGAAGTCAAACAGGTTTGTGCAGCACAAGGTTCTTAGACTACCAACTCGTAGCTGATAACTCATACATGTATAAGATTTCTTTAACACTATCAACGCGCAGCTGATAACTCAAGCATGCCTAAGATTTCTTTAACTGAACTGGCGACACACAGTCGGCAGGCCTATGTTTCCATAGGACTCTTTAACCATCAACCGAAATTGACGGCTCATACCGGTACAAGACTTCTTAACATACATCATAACATGGTTTAAATCATTTAAACCATCATAATCATAAACGGCTCCTTTCACCGTCGTGTTCAAGTTTTGCCCAACCGCAGCCAGCAAAACCTCATTTCCTACTCAACCTCAATTGAGTCCTTTAGAAAATCATTTCTTTCTCAACCGCAGTTGAGACTTTAAACATTCTTTATATCTCAACTGAGATTCTTAAAATCATTTACTTTAAATCATTCTTTACCTATAAACATTCTTTTATCTGACCGTAGTCAGGTAAAGCAATCATTTACATAAAATAACTTTATCACATGCATATCAGCCCAAAATGATAAAACATTTAAAACAGGGCTATAAGAACTCACCTGTTGTCTTGCTGTAGCAAGATCTCTCGTAAACTGGTACTAACAGTATAATTCTGCATCAGTTTACACTTAATAAGTCATTTACGTTTTAACCTATTGATTAGATCTTTCTGAACGTTCAATGTCAAAGACATTGCCTTGAAAGTCATCAAATAGTTAATGTTGTTGATTATAATGCTAAAACAGTTCCTAAATAGATTAATGGCTTAGAAATGATCAATCCTTATCATTGATTACCCAGATATCATGAAATATCACAATGTAGTCTTAGAATAGGTTTAATAACCATGTTTAACATACTAATCTGACAGTTATCACAAACATCAGATAATCGTTCCAACGAGTATGTTCATGATTGTGATTAGTTTGAAACACTTAGATTTAACCTTTGTATTTCAAAGATTAACCAAGCTAATCACCTAGATTGTTATAATCAAATGGATTAAACCATTATAATCATAGTTGTGATTTCATGTAAACCGGGCATCACAACGGATCAAAACAAGGATTTAACCGTTAGAACTTCGTGTTCTTCATTTATAATCAATCCTAGCCATCATCTAGGCAATAATCAACAATCCTAACTATGTTATTACGTTCAAAATCAAGATCTAATCAATCAAAATCAAACAAGAAGGTTAAAACGAACCGTTACCTGATCTGACGAATTTCTGCGGTTAAAACAGCGATCAGGACTTGTATATATGATTCCTGGGATGATCTGGATGTTCAGAGAGCTTTGATTTGAAGATTAGAGGTGTTAGATGAAGAAAATATCGTCTGAAGTTCGCTTATGGTCGAAAAAATACGTTTTTTGAAGATTTCCACGCATTCTGATCGTTTAAACTAAGTTTGGCCGACATATGGTATGGGGCGCATAACTGGGCGTATGTCGCCAGGCGTAGCGCCCCACGTCACCCAGCGTCATCATTTGAGTTTTAAACTTGTTTTCGCGATTCCGGGAGCATACGAACTCCGTTTTGCGCACGGTTTTCGTCCACGTTCATCATTTTTCACATACTATCAATCCCCAATAACAAAAGTTGCTAAATCCTCGTGGATTTCAAGCACGACCAAATGTGCTCACGTCATAAATGCCGAATTTTCCGTATGCAATCGTCACAGTTTCAACAGTAACCGAAATCTCGTACGTTTATTATTAAATTACTAAAATTTCGGTTGTTACATCTATACACTATGCTTTCGGAAGCACTCTTTACTCATCATTGTAAGCTTTCTATACTTCATATAAATTGAAGAAAAAAAATGTTTTGGTAAGCACTACTTAGGTATAATGTTGTTTGCTAATTATACAAGTGTTATTGTGTTATTATTAGACAAAAAAAAATGTTACCGTAGCAGTGGAAAGATGTCCACAAAATTATGTATTTTATGATGATATACAAGGAAATTTGTTTTAAAAGATAAGACACCCAAATATGACTAAGTTTATGTTATTATTTTAGTTTTAAATGATAATAACAATACATTAAGAGTGTGGGGCTAGAAATGTTGATTGTGTGATACTAGCCATTGATTACAAATTGGTGGTGGCATTGTAATTATTGTTGTTTTTTGTTCATTTTTTGATGCCTTATTTTTTGGGTATTGATTTGATAGGCTAATCTCCTTAATATGATTGGTTCTCCATACCCTATCATTTTGTAAACTTTCAAAAATTCGTTAATATTTATTTATATTTTTCTTTAAATAAAAAATTTATAGATTGATAAACATATAGTAAATTTATTTACCTTTTATACAATGCAGTGATAAAAATGTAAATGATACATTATTCTACTAAGCATATTTCGAAAGGATCAATGAGACTTGAAAAGATGAACCGGATATTTCAAGAAAAATGCTTATGTACAAATGTATATAGTTCATATATTTTTTATAAAGTTAAGGAATTGTGAAATAGGATAAAATAATAGTAAAAAGGTTTAAATTGAAGAGAAGTTTGAGAATAATTTTCTACCACGAGATCTATAATTTAATGGCGAGTAAATTACGGTTTTGGTCCCTTTGGTTTGATTGTCTAAACTATTTTGGCCTAAAATATAATCTTTTATCAATTTAGTCTATGTGGTTTAGACAGCTATCGGTTTTGACCCCTTAAATTTAACTATTATAACGGTTTTGTCCCAAAATCTAACTATGGTTATGGGTCAAAAACGTTATTTGTCTAAACCATAGGGGCTGAATTGATATAAGATTCTATTTTGGACCAAAATAGTTAAAACACTCAAATATAAGGGCTAAAACCGTAATTTACTATTTAATGGCTGGCAACAAAGTTAGTATAAAAAGTTGTATAATTTAATGAGATCTATAATTTAGTCATAGACACATTTGTTGACTTTTTATTATGTTCCTCTCATTTTTTTAAGCTATCATAACTTTTATATACGATATTATCCTTTTAAAAACTTACGCAAAAAAACGATCGTTTTTTATCTCTTAAACAAGTATAACATTTTTATATAAATAATAAAAAAATTACATTTTCTTTCACGTACTTTTTATATGTAAATCATCATAATAAAACAACAAATTAATTTAATACATAAATAAGAATGATTAGATAAAATAAAGCAGTTTAAAACATAAAACATAATAAGAAATACATATGACATAATAACCTGAAATATATGTTACTAATATATGAAATTTTGCAAAATAAATTGTTGAAATAATACAACTGTATACTTCTAATATGGAAAATATAAAAAATAAATAACAAATTTATTTAATATATAAAAAACAATAACAAAAAAACATAAAATAAGTTAAAACCTATAACTCAATGATAAATACATATAACATGATTACTTGAACGTAAAATACAATTATGGGTATATTACACAATGACCATAATGTAAAACACAATGATAAATGTATTACACAATGACCTAAACATAAAACACAATGATGAATATATTACACAATAACATAAAACATTAAACACAATGACAAAAATGTATTTTTCAAAAAAATTAAGAAAAAATATGTTATTTAAAATTATTAATTTTTAAAAACACAATCATGAAATAATACAATTATTATATATATTAAAATCCATTATTATATATATTAAAATCCATTAAAATGAATAGTAAATATATATATATTTTTTATTGAATAGTAAAAATAGATAGTAAATATATTTTTTATTGAATAGTAAAAATGGTAAAATTGTATAGCATAGGCTTGCCTTATCTCCGAACTGTAAAATATATTTTCTATTGAATACTAAAAATAGTAAAATTGTATATAGTGTGTGTATATATATTAACTAGATTATTAACCCGTGTATTACACGGATTTAATATAATATTAAGTAGTTAGTGATGAAAATTTAACAATTATAAAACGATATTTTGATATAAAATGATTAATTCACATATTAATAAATATTTTAATTAATTAAAAAATAATTAAAAAGTCTATATATTATACAAATTTTATATGAACTTTTAATGTGTAGCAATTAGTATCTTTGAAATAAATAATGTTAAAAACATTAGCTTGTATTATATTAAAAACTAACTTTTATAAATCAATAATATAAAATATAATTTTTGTAATTATTAAAGTTAAAGGACCCAATTAAAATAGCGTTAAACATAACGGACCAAAAGTGTAACTTTATATATCATTTTTAT
The DNA here is from genome assembly GCA_009363875.1 of Mikania micrantha. Classification (NCBI taxonomy): domain Eukaryota; kingdom Viridiplantae; phylum Streptophyta; class Magnoliopsida; order Asterales; family Asteraceae; genus Mikania; species Mikania micrantha. The sequence goes on from CM018691.1 coordinate 111,200,092, forward strand.
TACTTCAGTTTTTAAATAAATTAAAAACGTCATTTGTTTATAAAAACCACATTGTATAAATATTTCTTTTATGGTATATTTTATTTTAAAAAAAAATATTTTGTAAGATAACTTGTTTTTTACATAAATTTTGTTACTATAAAAATTTTGATTTTAGAACATTTATATTTTATAAAAATTTTTAAGTGTGTTTTATACTAAAAATATAAATTATATATATATATTAGTTACTTATATTATAATTATTTAATTAGAGAGAGAATATGGTTATTTAATATGAGAGAGAATTAAATGGATTAATAAAAATTTGACAAGTGGCAATAGCGGTGTAAAAATGTGACATGTGGCAATAGTGGTGTAAAAATTTGACATGTGGCAAAATTGTTATTCTTTTATTATATAGTTGTCACACCCCGGGCTCTCGGCGGCCCGGCGCTGCGACCCGAATTGGTTTCATGAATATGTCTCGGTCAGAGTTTAATACTCTTTTTCGTATGTTTTAGCGGACGCGTTATTTTATGAATTTCATAATTTTTCAAATGATTCACATACATGGATGTGAAAACCGATTTTCATGATTTATAAATAGTTCATACGCGTGGGTATGAAAATCCACATTTTCATCGTTTGATAATATATTTTTTTTAATAACTTTTCAGGATTTCATAAAGTTTAAACAAACCATGCTCAAAAATGCATTTATATTTTAAAAAAAAGTTAAATGTATTCACCTGTATTTTTAGGTTGGCTGGGTGACAACTTAGAACTTCATAAATTAAATTGTGCAGCGTTTCTTGTTGATCTTTTAATTCTTCTTAATCTCTTGAAAGATAGTTTCTAATGATACTGCTTATTTTTCTAATTCTCAAAACTCTCGAGTGAACTACTAATATATACTCTTATGGTTTGTATAAAGTGTAAAATAAACTCCGTACAAATAATGTATACATAATTTAAGTGCGAAGATCCTGGTGTCTAATTTCAAACCATGAGTTGCATAATTCTTTTCATGAGTTTTTAGTTGATGTGATGCATAGCCAATCACTTTGTTTTGTTGCATCAGTACGCATCCTAATCCTGTATTAGATGCATCACAATAGATAGCAAAGTCTTCAACACCTTTATGTAAGACTAGGATTAGAGCGTGAGTCAACTTATCTTCTAATAATTTTGAAAGATTCATATTGCTTAGAAACCTATTCAATTAGGAGCGGCTATTCGGGAGAAATTCCAATTAAATCGATGATAATAACCGACCAAGCCTATGAAACTACGTACCTCTGTTGGTGACTTAGGATTCTCCCATTTGGTAATAGCTTCTATCTTAGATGGATAAACTTGAATACCTTGAGCATTAATAACATGCCCTAGAAATTGTACCTCTGTGAGCTAGAAGTAACATTTAAAGAATTTAGCATACAATTTCTCATGTCGTGGTTATTCAAGTAGAGTTCTAAGATGTATAGCATGATCCTCATGTGTTTTTGAATAAATAAGAATATCATCAATAAACACAATGATGAATTTTTCCAGATAAGGTTTTCATATCCAATTCATCATGTCCATAAAGATAACTAGAGCATTAGTAAGTTCAAAAGACATAACATTGAATTCATAATGCTCATACCTTGTACGGTTTATAAATATTTTCTTCCTTGACTTTCAGTTGATGATATGTCGATCAAAGATCAATTTTAGAAAAATGACAAACTCCTTAAAGTTGATCGAATAAATCGTCAATTCGTGGGAGTGGATACTTGTTCTTAATAGTCACCATATTTAGCTCCCTATAATTAATGCACATCCGCATCGACCCATATTTATTCTTAACGAATAATATTGGAGTTCCTCAAGGAGATGAGATAGGATGAATAATTTTTTATTTTCCAATAGCTCATCTAATTGTTTATTGAGCTTAGGTGGCAACTATAAGGAAATTTAGCAATTTGAGCCGTACCGGGTACCATATTGATATTGAATTATACTTTTCGTTATGGTGGTAAACCAGGCAATTCATCTGGAAACACATCAGTAGAATAAACTACAATCAATACTTCTTTTAGTTTCTTCTTTTCTTGATAATCAGTAGTGATTGAGATTTAGGTAAGCTGAACAATCTTTGTTCAGATACTTACTAGCTCTCGTCTTAGAAAGGATTCCAACATTATTTGTTTGCTTGTCACCCTTGGTGAACAATTTTCTACTAGTTGGAACACAGACTTCAATGGATTTTGTGTCACATAAGATACAAACTTGGTTTGTAACTAAGCAATCTATTCCAATTATCGCATCGAAACCAGTTAGCACCATAGGTGATAGTTTTACTATAATATCGTGTTTAAAGATAGTGATCTTACAGTTTACTATAACCTTATTTATCTTAACAAGATCACCATTTGCGGTTTCTACGAGATAAGGTTTAACTAGTTTCACTAGTGGTTCATTTGGAAGCTTACATAATTCATAATCTATAAAGCGTTGATTTACTCCTGAATCAAACAAATCCTTAGCATAAACATTTTTGATAAGAAACATATAAGTAATGATATATGGCATGTCTGTAGCTTTCTTAGTATTAAAAACCAAAAGATCGAATCGTTTTCTTTTCATTTGGATCCGATTTTGCTCCTAAACCACCAACCATGCTAATTCCACTTAATTTGTTCAATTTAGGACCATCCCAGCCTAACGATTGAGTCAATAGTCTTAGGCATAGCAACCTTAACCATGTGACGGATTTCACGTACTAACCCCCATATATAATGATTAAAAAGATATTATTCTGGTGCCACAATATGCGGCACAAATTGAGCATATTCAGAATACTTAAAAGTGTATTCCAGATGCCCAGCATCGACCATGCGGTGACTCAAGAATTTTCATTCGATTTATTCCTTTTCGTTCATTGGGTAAAATTTTCAAGTCACCAAGTCTCGAAAACTTTCCCAAGTCATAGCATACGCATTGGTTATTCCATTGGTATAACTAATGGAATTCCACCATTCCAAAGCTACGTCTTTAAATGAAATTTAAGGTATATACAACCATATCTTCGTTGGCATATTTGCTGATAGCAAGTACCGCCTCAATCTTTTCAATCCATCATAATAATTTAATATAACACATATATAAACATACGAAACTCCACTTGTGCATCATATTTCACAAAATCACAATTTACAATTTGACACTTGAATTTCAAATGTCTACCCCATTATAGGACATTTATTGTTCACACACCTTGTGAATCAATTACATTGGAATTGCAAGTCTTATGTTCACACGCCTTGTGAATCAAAACATGCACATTACCAATCCACCGTTTGTTCACACACCTTGTGAATCAATTACATTGGAATTGCAAGTCTTATGTTCACACACCTTGTGAATCAAAACATGCACATTACCAATCCACCGTTTGTTCACACACCTTTTGAATCAATTACATTGGAATAGAAAGTCTTATGTTCACACACCTTGTGAATCAAAACATGCATATTACCAATCCACCGTTTGTTCACACACCTTGTGAATCAATTACATTGGAATTGCAAGTCTTATGTTCACACACCTTGTGAATCAAAACATGCACATTACCAATCCACCGTTTGTTCACACACCTTGTGAATCAATTACATTGGAATTGCAAGTCTTATGTTCACACACTTTGTGAATCAAAACATGCACATTACCAATTTAACATCTACACATTTGTAGATCACCACATGTTCACACACCTTATGAATCATCCAACAACAATGACCACAATCATTTATATTCATATCAACCAAATCAACGAATCATGTATATATACTAAATGCACAATTACTTGTAGTGTGGACTCACCCAGTCCTTTAACTACAAGTTCAATCAATAAGGTAACTTACCTTGATTTGAAGAGTTAACAACAATCTCCAATTCCTTTCCAGGCCTTCTAGAACTAGATTCACCTCCTCTTCCTATTATATATTCACGTATAACAGGATTTAACAACATGAACACACCACTTGTGTTATTTATGTAATCTAATTCATTTGACCTGTTTCATTCTTTATTTTCATTCCAAACCTCATTGAGGCTTTTATCAATATCCCATGTGTAGAAATTAATCTAAACTTTATTAGTCATATTTAAATTATCACAGCCTCATATTTCAACATTTAATCAACCTTGGAATTGGGGTTACCCTTCCAAAGGGCGATCTAAAACCACCATAAACATGATTTAATCATATCACTAGTTATCCTACTCAATACAATGAGTTTCATGACAACCGGACATTATAACAAATCCAAATCAAAATCTCACCGTTAAAACATCTAGTTATTCGTTTCTAATCATCCCAGATCATTATATAATACTCAAAACTATATTTAATCCGTATATTATCAAAATAAATGAGATAAAACGAATCATTACCCTCCAAACGGATTTCTGAATGAAATACAACGATCTGGACGTGTAGAAACGATCCACGGCTCAACCCAAACGTCTGGATAGCTTCTAAATTAATGTTGGGTGCTCAAAATTCGTATATGTGTGTGTTTATGGTGAAAAACTCGAGATAAGAAGAAAAATAAGTTTTTTGTTGAAAATCTTCGAAGATAAGGATTTGCAGCCGCCATTGACGCCAGACGCATCGCCCCGCGTGGAGAGATGGTCTCAGGCGTACCGCGCGGGACTAAAGTCTCAGATCTTTTCGCCCCTTCCTCGCGTACCGCCTAGCATTGGCGTGTGGCTCGAGGCGTATCGCCCAGGCCATTTTCATCCATTTTTCGATTTTATTTTCGTTTTGCGATTCCGGACAATCCGGAACTCGTTACAAATCTCCCCTCCTTACAAAGGTTTCATCCTCAAAACTGGTTATACATCAAAAAGAAAAGGATAAAATTTCCTCATTTCATATTCCGACTCCCACGTTGCGTCAGATCCTCTTCGATTTTTCCATTGGACCTTTACTTGGTTCAAGGACTTATTTCTGAGTTGTTTGACTTTTCGGTCTAATATAGCTACCGGCTTTTCCACATAGTTCAACTTGTCATCAATTTCCAAGTCATATAGTGGCTCATAAGCCGATTCATCAGCCAAACATTTTCTCAGATATGACACATGAAAAGTATCATGTATACCACTCAATTCTTCTGGTAGCTCAAGGCGATAAGAAAATTACCTATCCGAGCTATAATTTTGAATGGTCCGATAAAACGCGGACTTAATTTCCCTCGTTTACGAAAACGAATCACACCCTTCCAAGGGGAAACTTTTAACAACACAAAGTCTCCCACTTGAAATTCAATTGGTCGTCTTCGTTTATCTGCATACGACTTTTGATGACCTTGTGCCGCCTTCAAATGAGCTCGAATTTGATCAATTCGCTGATTTGTAACTTTCAGTATCTCTTTATTTTCAAGCTCACGTGGCCCAACTTCTCCCCAGCAAACGGGAGTACGACATCGCCTTCCATATAACATTTCATATGGAGGCATTCCCAACCCAGAATGATAACTGTTGTTATACGAAAATTCCGCCAAAGGTAGATAGTCATCCCAACTACGTCCAAAGTCAATGATACACGCTCGTAGCATATCCTCCAGCGTCTGAATGGTTCGTTCACTTTGACCATCAGTTTGAGGATGATACGCCGTGCTCAACAACAGTTTCGTGCCCAATTCCTTTTGAAAATTCCTCCAGAAATGCGAAGTGAATCGCGTATCTCGATCGGACACAATCGTCACTGGTATTCCGTGACGCGACACTATCTCTTTCACATACACTTTAGCCATCTTCTCGGAATAATATGATTCACGAATAGGAATAAAATGAGCACTTTTAGTCAACCGATCCACAATGACCCAAATCGCATCATTACCCTTTCGGGTTTTCGGGAGTTTGGAAATTAGGTCCATTGTGATGTGTTCCCATTTCCACATAGGAATCTCTAAAGGATGTAATTTGCCATAATGCTTTTGATGCTCAGCCTTAACTTGTAAACAAGTTAAACATTTTTCAACATATTTAGCAATATCTCGCTTCATACCTGGCCACCAGTAATTTACCCGCAGGTCTCGATACATTTTAGTGGTTCCCGGATGAATTGAGTATTTTGATTTATGAGCTTCTTCCATCAAATCGGTTTTCAAAGAACAGGTGGGAGGTATCCACACCCTGCCCCATCTTTTCTTTAAACCGCGACTATCTTCCTCCAAATTATGAACTTACCCCTTAATTTGGTCCCGTTTCCAGTTTTCTTCTTTTAAAGCTTCAATTTGAGCTTCTTTAATTTGATCCACCAAATCAAAGGAAATCACAATCCTCATTGCTGTAACCCGAATGGGTTCATGTTCTTCTTTCCTACTCAAGGCATCCGCTACCACATTGGCTTTTTCCGGATGATAAAGGATTTCACAATCATAATCCTTGAGTAGTTCTATCCAACGTCTTTGCCTCATATTTAATTCCTTCTGTGTAAAGAAATATTTCAAGCTCTTGTGATCAGTGTAAATTGTACATTTTACACCATACAAGTAATGCCTCCAGATTTTTAAGGCAAACACCACCGCTGCCAATTCTAGATCATGAGTAGGATAGTTTACTTCATGAACTTTCAGTTTCCTTGACGCATAGGCAATCACTTTACCCCTTTGCATAAGAACACAACCAAGCCCAAGATAAGATGCATCAGAATACACCACAAAATCATCAGGTCCATCTGGTAGAGTTAATACCGGTGCCTGAGTTAACTTGAACTTGAGTTCATTAAAAGCTTTTTCTTGATCATCACCCCAAACAAATTTCACATCTTTTCGTGTCAATTTAGTCAAAGGAGATGCAATTCTTGCAAAATCCTGTATAAACCGCCGATAGTAACCGGCTAGACCAAGAAAACTTCTAATTTCAGTTGGAGTTTTAGGGGGACTCCATTTCATCACCACTTGAACTTTCGAAGGATCAACAAGTATGCCATCAGCACACACCACATGTCCCAAAAACTGGACTTCACGCAACCAAAATGCGCATTTAGAAAATTTGGCATATAGTTTCTCCTTACGTAAAGTTTCAAGAACTTCACGCAAATGACAAGCGTGTTCATCCTCGTTTTTAGAATAAATAAGTATGTCATCGATAAAGACAATGACAGATCAATCCAACATTGGGCGACACACCCGGTTCATCAAATCCATGAACGCAGCCGGTGCATTTGTCAACCCAAACGACATCACAAGAAATTCATAATGACCGTAACGAGTACGGAAAGCAGTCTTGGGAATATCTTCCTCTTTAACCTTGAGTTGATGATAACCCGAGCGAAGATCCATTTTAGAAAACCACGACGCTCCTTGCAACTGATCAAAAAGGTCATCAATCCGAGGTAGAGGATATCGGTTTTTCACAGTTACTTTGTTCAACTCTCTATCATCAATACACATTCTAAGGCTTCCGTCTTTCTTTTTAACAAAAAGAATTGGTGCACCCCACGGGGAGATACTTGGACGGATAAAGCCTTTATCTAAAAGGTCTTTGTGACACCTCGTAAATTCCAGGTCAGCACTAACTTTACTTTAATAATAATTTATATTATTATTTCATACGTGGCACTAGAATAATTATTATTTAGTGTGACACGTAGCACAACAGACCAAACGCACTGATAATTCATGGAATTATCGCAAAACACAACGCACGTGTCTTGAATAACGAACGTTGGTGAAACCACAGTACACTTTCACTGCACCTAGGTTCTAGGGAACCTAAAATATTGGGAACAATGTTTATATATCGAGAAACGATAAGCGTAATCGAGAAATACGCGAAAATCGGTTCGAGACAACAAAACTAGGTTTATTGGGCTCTCCAGGGGCCCATCGCGGTACGCGATGGCCCAACAGGAGGTCCTGTAGCGGTACGCGACAGGCGACGCGGGGGTTTGAACCCCGAATTCCTCCGCGTATCGCGAGGAATCTTTTCTGACTTTTCCGCGGTACGCGATGGGTGCCAGTCGACAATATCTTTATTTAACCAAGGCAAATCCTATCCTACTCTACTCTTAATCATTTCTTCGGCCAAGCACGCTACATCTCGATCATTTCTCTCTGAAACACCCTGAATTGACCTCTTGGAAGCCATTGGAGGTCCTTGAAGCTTAAGATTGAAGAGGATTGAAGCTTGGAGTCCATATTTGGAGCTTGAAACCACCACCAACCTCTTGAACCTGCATCATTCGAAGTTCCAGAAGCATTGGGGGCTGATCTTGTCACCATCTCGACCATCTTGAGGCTTTGGAAGGTAGTTCTATGACTAAAATGCTCTCTACACCTCAAAACACACACATGCAATGGGTAGAACCCGCATGCAAGCACTCATCCACCACATGCACGAATTTTCACCCATTTGAATCTGGGTTTGTCGATGAATCCACTGTAATTGATGATCTATAATGTTATTGTAAGGATATATGACAATCCATGATGATGTGTTTGTATGAAATGCGTATTTTGGTCACGAAATGATGAAATCTTGACATGCATGTATGATCTAAGGCGTTTTAGATGATTTTGAATGATGTTATATGAATATAAATGTTAGTGGTGATGATCTACATGGTTGGATGTTGTTAATATGGTTAAAACTATGATTTTTGATGAACTTTCTATTAATAGTAACTTTTTAGTTAGAAAATGGTGAAATGGATAGTATTGTGAACATGCATGTATATGGATTTGATATTAGAACGATTTTAGAGTAATATTGATGCTTAGAATGTGAGTTTGAAGTTGATTATGGTCATATCTAGCCAAGTTACTATATTTAGTAACTTTTTGGGCCTAAATATCGATAAATGGTGATTTTGACTATATGAGCATGATTAGATAATGTTAAAAGGCATAATATGATGTTATGTGTGATAAAAATGGTCTAGGATAGATTAGAATGGTTATTTGTATGATAATAGTCATAATTACTATTTTTAGTAACTTTCATAGTCAAAATGTTGATAGATAGTGATTGGATCTAGACCAACATGCTTAAATGATGTTACGTGCTCTATTATGATGACTTGTTATATGAAAATAGATTAGAAGTGTTTAGGATGAACCTTTGATGCATTTAGGACAGAGTTACTATTTTTAGTAACTTTATTCTTAGAAATGACGACTTATGAATGTTTTGTATGTTTTGAATATGCTAAATGGTTTAACCTGATATAATATGATGATGGAATGCTAAGTTATACGGATTCCGATACCGCATATGCTAGAAATGGAAACTTTCCATTTTAGGAAACTTTTATGTGCCAACATGACCTAAACGACTTATGTGAATTCATATGATGATGTGCTATGTGTTAACATGATCACATAGGACAAATGAGCATGCTAGAACTATAAAATCAATATGCTCTGTGAACTTCCCATAAATGGAAACTTACTATAAATAGTAAGTTGTCCATAGACGAGACTTGCATGTTTTGCACCCGACGAGCACTTACACGAATGTTACACGATACACAACCGACACACGATTCACCAACGGGTCGTTAGGTCAAACACGATCAACACGACCAACACGGTCAACCACGGTCAACGCGACCCACATAACAACCAGGAGTTGTTTAGACATGAATACGGTCCTGTGAGACCCACACAAATATGATCACAAACTTATAACACCTATGTGATATAGGTATCTACTAGCCAGCGAGCTACTCCGTTCTCGTAAGAACGCACTCAAGCAAACTCAGGTGAGTTTACAGCCCCACTTTTACTCATTAAATGTTTTACCAATCTTTTGGGGTGAGAATACTATGCAACTGCTTTAGATATATGACTGGTATGTCACAAAACTAATTTGAGTGTACTATTATCGCATCAAGACCTCTCTACCCTTACCGTTAGTTGTGTACAAACGAGTCGTTATTACGTAGTACTACTGGGTTTGACTAGCCCCACTCGGCAACAACGTTGACTGCGGTCATAACGAGTGTAATATCGATGTTGATGTCGGGTTCCGCGATGACCCGCAGAGGCAAATGGAAACAGTCGAGTTTCGGTAAGATGACATGACACACTCTACGGATCGTAGATCCAACAAAACTATTTAGCATACCTGGTATATATAACTGTTTTACTGTTTTCCAATACTTAAACCTGTGAACTCACCAACTTTATGTTGACACACTTTAGCATGTATTCTCAGGTAACTAATGGAGCACACGCTAGGATGCGCACAAGGAAAGCCTTAAGGAGTCTGGCTTGCATATAGACTCGTGTCCTAGGCATTGTGTGCATTGGAAATGTTTTAAAACAATTTAAACTTTTGTAGTGTTGGTTAATCAATTTACTATTCCGCTGCAACATTGTTTACTTATGAATCCGCTGCTTTTGATGTTAAACACATTTTCCGCTGCATATTAAATGAAAACTTGTATTGTTTTACAATCTGTGTGAATGTGTATCTCATATAGAGTCGTTCTATATGACCATAAGCTGTGATCCTGGCCACGTCACACCCACGTGGACTGACACCACGAGTGGGAATTTGGGGGTGTGACAGTCTTGTAACTGTGTCATCAATTCTTTCAATTCAGATGGTGCCAACCGATATGGAGCTTTAGCTATGGGTTTAGCCCCAGGAATGAGATCAATCTTAAACTCAACATCTCTATCACAAGGAATTCCCGGTAAATCATCCGGAAATACATCAGGAAAATCCCTGACTACTAGAACATCATTAAGTTCCTTTACCTCATTCCTTACATCAATAACATAAGCTAAGAATGACCGACCCCCATGATTCATGTAATTCATAGCTTTAGCTAAGGAACACAATATGGTTCCACCTCGTTTCTCTCCCTGAATACATACTTCATAACCACCCGGAGATATTAATTGAATAACCTTTCGGTTACATACAATGTTAGCTCCATATTTAGACAACCAATCTATCCCAATCACAACATCAAATTCTCCCAAGATCATTGGAATCAAATCAACCTCATAATCCTCACCATCAATGGTGAGTTTACATCTATGATAGATGTCATACACTAAGAAACTCTTAGAGTCAGCTATTTCTACCTTTAATGGATAAGGTAGCTTAGCTACCACAAACAAATCAATGATTCACAAATTTCACAGATATAAAAGAGTGACTAGCTCCAGAATCAAACAATATATAAGCAGGCAAGGAATTTATATGAAAAGTACATGTCACCACATCTGAAGTGACTTTAGCCTCTTCCGCCATAATTTTGAAGGCTCTACCCATTGGTGGGGGTATTTCAACCTTCTTGCCACTACCTTGGGCCTTAAAAGACCCACCACTCGTACCTCCTTGACCTGCCCCTTTCAACTCTGGGCATTCACTTCGTCGATGCCCCGGTTTGTAACAGTTGTAGCACAGATTAAGTGCACTGGTACATTGAGAGGCAAGATGCCCCGACTTGCCACATTTATAACACACAACTGATTTAAAATAACATTCCCCAAAATGTTTCTTTCCACAAGTTAAACAATGTCTAGCTTCTTTCAAAGAACTATACTTTTTGAGTGGGCTGACAAATTTCCCCTTTTTGGAGGATCCCACCTCCCTTTCCATCTTTCGTTTTTTCCTACGGTCCACTTGTCTTTTTAACTCCAATTCACGCTCATGAGCGCAATCAATCAATTCAGACAAAGTTTCAAACTTTGATGGTATGAGAAACTCCCGGTACTTAGCATTCAACATACTATGGTACCTGTTAATCCACATTCGTTCAGTCCTAAGAAGATCAGGACAAATTTAGCCTTATCAAAAAACACTGCAGTAATAGTGTCTATATCCTCCTCCTTGTGCCTCACATGTAAAAACTCCTCAGTAATTCTATCAATAGCAGCCTGAGGACAGAATCGTTTAAGGAACAACTCCTTAAATGCACCCCAAGTCAATTCCTTAATTCCATCCCGACCCTTCTCCTTTAGGAGAAGTTCCCACCAATCTTTTGCTCGTTCTTTCAATTGGTTTCCAGCAAACATTACCTCGTCAGAAGGATCACAATGACATGTTTCAAACGTGCTTTCCATATCAGTTATCCACCTTTGGCTCAGCAGTGGATCCACTTCGCCTTTAAATTTCGTTGGCTTACAAGCCACAAACTCCTTATAAGTAACCTTTTTAGAAGGTTTTTCACTACCCATTTCATCTTTAAGAGTTGCAAACTCTTCATGTATAAAATCTTTCAACGAAGCTTGTAATCCTTCTAAACGAGTCGGTAAGGTAGTTTCAAATGCTTTAGCTACCTCTTCCCTCACCATCATTTGTAGTTCGGTGAGTTGTTCTTCCTCATGCTCTAACCCCTCGGGGTTATGTTCATCAGCCATTTTATGACTGAAATAATATAAACATATCATTAGTTTACATATCTATACTCAACATATATGCAAACCACATACTCCAAACCAAGTACTTGTCCTTAACGGACTTATACACTACACATGTATGTGTCTTGATTGAATATTCACACTCTTGTGAATTACTCAATTATTTAACTAATAATGACACATCTGTAATTTTAACCAATCACATACACCCAGTCTTCACACCCTACCAATACCTCCATATACTGATGTGAAATGATATTCCTAAGGATACGTTCATATCATGTATATGTTACTAAGCTGGCCAGGCATAGCAAGATATGCACCATATACCCGTGTCCTTACATTCACTGTTTCACACAAGTTAGGAATATTGGTTTACAACAAAACAATTTCCATATCACATAACAATTTACATATACATCATACCTGGTGAGTTCGGCTCTGTGATCGGATTTCGAATCGAACAGCTCTTCCCATCTATCCAGAGCTCATTGGTTTGAGTTTAAGTGTTCATGACGCACTCAAATCCCTCAAACCGTTGGCTCTGATACCAACCTGTGACACCCCAGTCACTTTCACGTCCCCTCCGGACATTTTACACCAAAATTCATAATTTATATTTAGGTCCCAGTTAAAAAAAACTTTTGTGCCTTACACACCATTAAACATACTATTACCAACACCTGTTAAAACCAGTTTAACTTCACAAAACATTTATTACACAAAAGCTTCACACAAGTTCGATTATTTAAAGATTAAACCACCATACGAGCCTCCATGTTCGATTCCCGATCACCATCACCGCCCACCCTACTCCTCTGTACCTGTAAGCACCACATTTAGATTCACCATTAGTTCGTTAGAACTAAGTAAGATTACCTCACTAATTCACCCAGTGTATTCCATAATACCATATGGATACACTAATGAGGTTTCAAATAAAATTTGACAACGGTCAACCACATACAAAACGATTTACTAACGGTTCGTTTTCAACCAAAACCTCATTATATCTCCTATTCATGCACAATCATTATAATTTAATATAACACATATATAAACATACGAAACTCCACTTGTGCATCATATTTCACAAAATCATAATTTACAATTTGACACTTGAATTTCAAATGTCTACCCTATTATAGGACATTTATTGTTCACACACCTTGTGAATCAATTACATTGGAATTGCAAGTCTTATGTTCACACACCTTGTGAATCAAAACATGCACATTACCAATCCACCGTTTCTTCACACATCTTGTGAATCAATTACATTGGAATTGCAAGTCTTATGTTCCACACACCTTGTGAATCAAAACATGCACATTACCAATCCACCGTTTGTTCACACACCTTGTGAATCAATTACATTGGAATAGCAAGTCTTATGTTCACACACCTTGTGAATCAATTACATTGGAATTGCAAGTCTTATGTTCACACACCTTGTGAATCAAAACATGCACATTACCAATCCACCGTTTGTTCACACACCTTGTAAATCAATTACATTGGAATTGCAAGTCTTATGTTCACACACTTTGTGAATCAAAACATGCACATTACCAATTTAACATCTACACATTTGTAGATCACCACATGTTCACACACCTTATGAATCATGCAACAACAATGACCACAATCATTTATATTCATATCAACCAAATCAACGAATCATGTATATATGCTAAATGCACAATTACTTGTAGTGTGGACTCACCCAGTCCTTTAACTACAAGTTCAATCAATAAGGTAACTTACCTTGATTTGAAGAGTTAACAACAATCTCCAATTCTTTTCCAGGCCTTCTAGAACTAGATTCACCTCATCTTCCTATTATATATTCACGTATAACAGGATTTAACAACATGAACACACCACTTGTGTTATTTATGTAATCTAATTCATTTGACATGTTTCATTCTTTATTTTCATTCAAAACCTCATTGAGGCTTTTATCAATATCCCATGTGTAGAAATTAATCTACACTTTATTAGTCATATTTAAATTATCACATCCTCATATTTCAACATTTAATCAACCTTGGAATTGGGGTTACCCTTCCAAAGGATGATCTAAAACCACCATAAACATGATTTAATCATATCACTAGTTATCCTACTCAATACAATGAGTTTCATGACAACCGGACATTATAACGGATCCAAATCAAAATCTCACCGTTAAAACATCTAGGTATTCGTTTCTAATCATCCCAGATCATTATATAATACTTAAAACTATATTTAATCCGTATATTATCAAAATAAATGAGATAAAACGAATCATTACCCTCCAAACGGATTTCTGAATGAAATACAACGATCTGGACGTGTAGAAACGATCCACGGCTCAACCCAAACGTCTGGATAGCTTCTAAATTAATGTTGGGTACTCAAAATTCGTATATGTGTGTGTTTATGGTGAAAAACTCGAGATAAGAAGAAAAATAAGTTTTCTGTTGAAAATCTTCGAAGATAAGGATTTGCAGCCGCCATAGACGCCAGGCGCATCGCCCCGCGTGGAGAGATGGTTTCAGGCGTACCGCCTAGCGTTGGCGTGTGGCTCGGGGCGTACCGCCCAGGCCATTTTCATCCATTTTTCGATTTTATATTCGTTTCGTGATTCCGGACAATCCGGAACTCAGTTTCGCGCTCGGTTTTCTCCCACGTTCATCATTTCTCACATATTTTCAATTTGTAATAATCACAATCATTTTATTAATGATTATTTCAAACGTATTTACTTTATTTAAAAAAAACGGGTCGTTACACGATTTAATCAATATCTGTGTGCGTACACTAGCACCCACATTTTTTTTAAAGTTCGCTATTATTTAAATTTCTAGACATTGTCTACCAAATATTATATTTGACAAAGCCTTAAAAATAATTCATCATAATTAGCTCATAAGCTATCATCAAGATTCACACTATTTTCAATCATTCTTAGTATTTCAAGAATATAATTCTACATATTTTTTTGATAGGCACTTATCTCAGTTTGGTTAAAGCATAGATACTATCATTAGTACCTATTTCGCTAAAACCAGGAGCTCTGATACCAACCTGTCACACCCCGGGCTCTCGGCGGCCCGGCGCTGCGTCCCAAATTGGTTTCATGAACATGTCTCGGTCAGAGTTTAATACTCTTTTTCGTATGTTTTAGCGGAAGCGTTATTTTATGAATTTCATAATTTATCAAATGATTCACATACATGGATGTGAAAACCGATTTTCATGATTTATAAATAGTTCATACGCGTGGGTATGAAAAACCACATTTTCATCGTTTGATAATATATTTTTTTTAAAATAACTTTTCAGGATTTCATAAAGTTTCATACGCATATGTATGAACACCATCATTTCAATTTATAGTAAACCGGATTTTCACAAACACATAATTACAAATCATTTTATAATATCCGGTTTATACATGACTTGGAGGCATAGCTCCAGTAGCTCCATGGTCTCACCACAAGATTTTATTCAAGGCATCATAGGCCAAGAATCTCTAATCTTGCTTCTCTTTTACATTTCATTATTACCTGAAAGGTTTTTGAAAATAAAACGTCAACATGATGTTGGTGAATACAAATAACAGACTTGATATGTAAGCATAGCATGTTCGGTCATTTAACCATAATTAATAATGGCCATACTACACATTTAGCAGGTTATTTCACTGATTGATACAACTACTGCATACACTGGTTTATAACTGTCACTGGTTAGGAACTACAGCGCAGCGCGTCTTACGTTTTGTTCCCTCAAGCCCACAGCTGGTCACTGGTTAGGTTGCCTGCGGAGTACGTTTTATGTTTAACCTTCCAGCCCACCTGTACCAGCCACATATGGGAATTTCACCCATATGCTGATACAATTTGCAAATCATATGTATTCTAGTAGCCTAAATGTTGGTCACGTAGTATCCCTTTATGCGTCAAAGTTTAAACAAACAATGCTCAAAAATGCATTTATATTTTAAAAAAAAGTTAAATGTATTCACCTGTATTTTTTGGTTGGCTGGGTCACAGCTTATAACTTCATAAATTAAATTGTGTAGCGTTTCTTGTTGATCTTTTAATTCTTCTTAATCTCTTGAAAGATAGTTTCTAATGATAGCTGCTTATTTTTCTAATTCTCAAAACTCTCGAGTGAACTACTAATATATATATATTTTTTAAGTTGTATGAACAAAAATGATTCGTATATATGTATTTGCATGAACTTTAACCAACTTTCTCCTTGGTTCATATTTCACAAAGACATGTGTACTTATCCTCAAGTTTTTTTTTTCATTGTTGCTATACACTTAACACGTACACACAAATTATATATATATATATATATATATATATATATATATATATATATATATATATATATATTCTTAGTCATGTAGATATGGCCTTGGTTTATCATATATACACTAGCATCGTGTAAAAATAATTAGGATATTATTATTATTATTATTATTATTATTATTATTATTGTTGTTGTTGTTGTTGTTGTTGTTTTAATTTAAATCAAATTTAGTTTTTCTCTTATAACTTTAAACTATCACGTTTTATAAAATTATAAATATACGGTTATGACCTAATCATTTTTTTTCTACGTTTCGGCCTAAGTTTCGTTAAAAACGGATCAAGATCAAATATATATATTTATTATTATTATTATTATTTGAACGATTAAACTTATCGAATTTTTCGACCCCGGCTATTTCGAATAATTGTTTCATCCTAGTTATTCGTTTAAACTAACACTTCAAATCTTAAACGATAATTTTAATATTAATTTCTCGAATAATCATATTTTATAATTAAACTATAACTATTTATTTATTAGACGATATCTTATAATTCGATTGATCCTTTTTATTATTATATTTTTGAATAATAATATTTTAATTATAAACGAGAATATTTTATTTATATCATCAAAACGGGATGTTACAATAGTATAGATATAGATTGTGAAATATAGTAAAATGAATGCATATTTGTCTCATTTATTTAATGACGTTTTGATAACTTGGACTTGGATCACCAGAAGTTTTTTTTTTTTTTTACTTTGAAAAGTGGTAAAGAGAGATGAGAGTATTAAATTTGAGAAATTTGCTTAAAAATTTAGGTTTTTATTAAAATTGAAAGATTTGCTTGGAGATCTGGGTTTTTTTTTAATTCAAACGATTGGTTGCCGGTAAGAAGGATTTTGTGAGTAATTTTTCTATTATTTTTTGTAACATATTTGTAAGGATCTTGTATGATTTTAAATTTTTATAAAAAAATTGTATAGAGTTTGTGATGAGAAAATTGTTTTTGTTATGTAACTTATGTTTCTGCAAATGATATATAATACCAGTTCTCGAGAGTGTATGGTGATAACCTCCGCAACGCACGGGGATGAATAAACCTAGTGTACTTAATTTTAAATAACAATTTATTTAATACATAAAAAAACAATAAAAAAAATAACACCCTATGTTATAAAAATTAAAACACAATAACTAATTACACAATACCTAAAACATTAAACACGTACAATGAGCAAAATGACCTTTCTAAAAAATTAAAGAAATTTCACATGTAAACTCCACAATCCTTCTTATATTTCTCACCAATCTAAACATCTTTACTAGAACCCAAACCTTGTGAAATATTCGAAATAAGAAATGTAATACCAGAAATAAATTAGCTGGCTTGTTCTTAAAAAAGAAAAAAAGTTTCACTAACAAAAGGAATATAAAAACTTATTATTAACAATGCGTTCTGCATAAACCATGTTTATGTATGACTAGTGAGGCAAAAAAGTGATATAAAATAGATGTTACGCAGATGCTGGGTGTAAACACAAGTAAACTATTATAAAGTGTATTATATGTTAGCAAGTGATCGAGATCAATTTTCAAAGATAAATTAATCATTGTAATTGATTACTTTGAAAAATTAAAAGTAAAATAAATAAATAAATAAAATATTAATATCAGTTAAATTATTTCAATTCATTTAAAAAATAAAACACAAATATTTTTTAATTTTTTAATAGAGTAAACTTCTCTTTTGCTCCCTGTGATTTGACAAAAGTAACCATTTTCATCCAAATTTTGAAATTTTGCAATTTTCCTCCATTAGTTTCAGAAAATTAACCATTTTAGTCCCTATGGTTTGACAAAAGTAACCATTTTCATCCAAAGTTTAAATGAACTTTGGATGAAAATGGTTAATTTTCTGAAACTAATGGAGGAAAATTGCAAAATTTCAAAATTTGGATGAAAATGGTTACTTTTGTCAAACCACAGGGAGCAAAAGAGAAGTTTACTCTTTTTAATATTAACAAAAAATAATAATTAAACCAATACAATGCCTTTAAACATGTTCAATGAAATCTACTTTAAGGCCATGTTTAGGATTGCTTATTTAACTTTAAAAGGATTTTTTGTTAAAAGTGTTTATTAACTTATGACTTTTTGAAATAAAGTTTTTAAAAATGTGTTTGCATTAGCCTTTTCAAAATTAATTTTCAAAATGACCAAAAAAAAACATTTTTTTATTGACACTATTTAATGTTATCGGGTAAAGGGTAAAGAGTTGGGTAGATTTGCAATTTTATGTCAATAAGTCGTAACTTATTTTGAAAAGCTATAATTTTTAGCTTTTGAAAAACAACTTATCACCATTTTACAAAAAGTCATTTTCAAAAGTCTTTTTAGGTTTGACAAACAACTTATTGACTTATTAGCTTTTTGAAAAAGTCAATAAGTCAATAAGTCATTTTCAGATGAAATCTCATACAGGGCCTAAGCTTGCTGTGTGTTTTTCTATTTTCGGATTGTTTAAAACCAAATCTTATATTTTTTAACATGATTATGTTTGTTTATAGATTATTTATGTTTGATTAAATGTGTAATTATAATTGTATAATTTTTTTGAAGCATTATATATATTCATTATGTAATACGGTCTGACCAGTAACCAGTAAAACGTTGTGTTCAATGTCTGGTCTAGTTATGAAAACATTGCGTACAAATATACATTGGACTCGAATTATATTCCTAAAAACTAGTGTTGATTGCACACCATATATGCCACCTAATCTGGACGCTTTAAGCACGTCTGATATCCTTAATTTCTTACCGATTGTTGAGGTTTTTTATATATTATAATTTTTTTTAAAAAAGAAAACGTTTAACATCTTTAGAATAATTGATACCATTGGCAAGATAGTGCATGAGATGTAACCATATGCCCACAAAAAACATTTTCGAACCCATATGCAAGTTTATGGATTATAAAGTTCGTCTTGAAGAGTAAAGGTAGCCAGGTTTTCTCAATGTTATATAAGAACTCTCATGAACACATTCATAGAGAACTTTAAAAAAATTACTATTTGTTGATAAAGTTGATATATTGATGTAAGACTCACATGATCGCGATAGACATGACGTGAAAATTCTAATTGTTGATAAAAATAAAAAATTCTATGAGTGAAATACTCCATTATAGGGGGAGTAATTGACCCTTAAATCTCCGAAGTGTAAATTCCAAATAGAGATATTACATGCGAGTAGTCACCGTTGTGGATGAATACTCTTCCCTCTTAAATTGTGGTTGGGTACTTGTTCCTAAGATTTTCTAGGTACCAATATGGCAAAAGGCATTACAAATGAGTACTCATCATCTTGGCATATTGTGAATACTTAACATAATATTCTATACATGTTAAAATTTTGAAACAAGGGGGCCAAATCTATATTTTTAATTAAAAATAACCTTTTCGACATGAATATTTACACTACTGACGAAAAAAGTGTGTGTCTGTGTGTGTTGGGGGTGGGGGGAGGGGATTCACCCATGAGAGTTATTATGGGTGAGTAACCCAATTCAAGTATCCTTCAATGCGGGTGAGTTGATACCCATTATTATTGTGAGTAACACCTATTAAGGGTAAAAAAAAATTAAGCCAAGTGCTCATCAATGGGGATGGATAACATTTCTTGCTAGTTAGTGACTTTACTTAAGTAATCATCACGTGCATGAATAGAACACAATATGGGTGACAATTTCTTCACCTAAAATGCCTCATAGTTGGTCACAATACTAGAGTTGATTAATTCTCTACGAATACATATTACCCAAGTTAGTGTGAACCATTAAAACAAATAAAGTGTGGGACCCAAGTTAACATAAATTATTTCAGTTGCTTTTATAAATCTTACTATTTGGTCCTAGAAAACTTCAAGGTTAAAATCATAAATTAATCATATTTAAATGCTTAAACTTCCAAGACTTCTAATACAAAAGTATTCAATTTAATGTGTACATAACAAAAAACAAAGTGTTTTGTGAAGAATTGATAGTTAAAAAATTGATGTTTGATTCTTGATTTCAAATTCCATTCATGTTCCGACATCTACTTCAAAGAAGAAAGCATACATGACACACCACCAATTAGTTTATATAAACAATATGAGACAATCTGCTCACATCCTGGATTAAACACGACAAGATAACAAATTTCCAGTTGTAAAACACTGCTTACCTACGATCAACAAATCATACACTGGATTCTTATGTACCAAGGGGGAAATCTGGCGTATCACAAAAGACTAGGGGCGTACCACACACTTCCAAGTGTATGGTACAACCTAACTAGCGTATTATACACCTAGTTCAACTACTATGGACGCTGTCATTTATGGAAGGTTTCTCAGGATACAACCAAAGACGGTTGGCCGAGAAAGACTAAAAGAAGACTTCCTTCATCACAGGGCGGGAAACCTTCTGTGCAAAGGTTATTTCCAAGTATCAAAACATCTGTATCTAACCACAACTGTTCTAGTGTCTAGAATACATAGAAATGCATCCAAATACACATTACAATGGTTTTTTAACAAGCATTGATCATCCGATACAATACAAAATGATCACTTTAAATCAGTGTTTGAAAAGACACAAGATTTAAGATTTTTTACAATGTTAACAAGTCAAACTATCTATATACAATAAAGCACTTCACCTATTCCCATTAATCATGTATATCACACACAAATAAATTTTACACCGTTTTATTTTCATGAATGAGTGTTATTTGACCTACTTATGAATTATGATCTTCCAAACAAATTTAGATTATATAATCTCCTCACTAGAGGTGGCAATTTTTACCCATGTTATAGGAAATAGGTTGGTTTGGGTAAACAGTTGTACTATAATGGGTTGAAATGGGTAACATCATAATATGGAATGGGTTGGGATGGGTAGCACTTAAACACAATGCGGGTCAAGACGGGTAGCCAAAAAAGTATATAAATGCATTGGATTCAAACATTTAAGATTGATTAATAACATATTTAGTGAGAAAATCACTAAAAATTATCAAAATAGACTATTTGTTACTTATAACACATCTTAAGTTAAACTAAAATTGATGTTTTTTAAGAACAATCCATTTAGACCCGAAATGATTTTGCTTAAAACTCGTTCTGACCCGCACCCATCCTGACCCGAACCCGTTCTTTCCTGACCCGAACCCGTTCTTACCTAACCCAACCCAACCCGCCCATTTTGCCAGGTATACTCCTCACGAATGAGAATCCTTCATAAGAATGTGGATTCTTCAACCTCCTCACATATAAGGATACTTCACACACATGTTAATTGCTCGACATTCCCACGAATGCAGATTCTCCACAAAAATGTGAATTGTTCAACCTCTTCGTGAAGGAGAATCCTTCATACCAGTGTGAATTATTCAACCTTCTCACAAATAGTGATCCTCCTAAAAAATATGGATTATTCAATCTCCGCATGAACGAAAATCGTTTACATGAATGAGGAGTATTCTTTTAAACATGGTTGTTTTAGTTATATTGAAACCTAAGGCTTTTAGGTGCTTAAAAGCATCCTATTTACACAAAATGGTCATCAACTTCAAAGTATAAACAAAATCATATCAATACTTTGATTATTATTAACTGAACACAATATCTCTTTTGTATCTTTCAAACATTGGGTAGGTTACTTACCTTGACACTTGATACACATTTTTGATCATACTGTATATCTCACAATCCTCACAAAATTACAAATTATTATTTTTTTTGTGATAACGGTAAAGAAAACTTATACACATGTGAACTCTTTTACAAATGTTTACATGAGGACCATTTGCATCTGATATAACCTTCATCCTAATTGCCCATGTAGTATAATTTAAGGAATTTAACATAGGGCATTGAAAATTTATCAATTGAATACTTTGAAAACACTTTCATTCATTATACATAGTTTCTAGTCTATTAGATTAACTAGCATTAAACACTTCTCTTAAGTCAAAGATGTAAAATAAAATATTACAAGAATTATATAATGCTAGATTTAAATTACAAGAAAGAAACATAGCACAAGATGAAACGAATTGAAATGATTTTGGTGGGTGAGGATTTCTATCAACCATGGGTTTGAACTATCTTTGGATTCTAAGAGAAAAACCTAATACACAATTAGATATGAAATTTTGAATTTTGAATTAAAACCACGTCATACCAAATCAAAACTTTCTTTCTTTGGAAACCCATATCATATCAAGAGTTTTTACTTTTTAGGCACATACACAATTACACAATCCCATGGGCGAACCTTTTTAGGGGCTCGGAGGGCCCCGCCCCCTGTTTTTCCAGTCAGAAGCGTCGGTACAGTAGTATTTTGTTGGAAAATCCCTCGGTTCCCTTCGTTTCCTTCCTAAAAATCTTCGGGCCCTTTCTTTTTTCCTAAAAATCCTTCGGCTCCCTCCGAGCTTTTTTTCAAGCTCCGTCAATGCACAGCCCTAACGATTTATTTTTGATAGGATGGTGCGCTTGCCTAGTTCCTAGCCCTCTCCGTCTTTAAGAACGTTGTAATGAAAGGATTATTGGGGGCTTGCCAAGGATTGGCCAAAACCTTAATTCTAGTTTTATAATTTAGTGTCCTTATTAATCCTTTGTCTAAGAAAATGAAACCAATTAAAAGTTTTTTTTTAATTTACTTTTTCGTTATATAAACGCAAAAAATAAAGTTTGGGTGTTACGGTTCGATCGAGATTATGCCCAGCTCAAATTTTGTATATTTGTTTTGGTTTATTTACCATTTTGTAGATATTTTAATAGTGGAGACATAAAACCTAGACTTGTAAACATGTTTCGAGTTTTTATTTGAATTGACAACCATTATGACCTATTTTGTTCTCATGTTTTAGTAATTGGGATCATAAAAAAAAATAAGCGACACGACACACCAAGATGAAAACCTACCTTACATAATTGCGATATATATATATATATATATGTATATATATATATATATATATCAATATTTTATATTAGATATTATGGTAAAGTTTACTTTTAGTTCGTTATGTTTAAAAATTTCAAAACAAGTCTTTTAAGTTTACAAATGTTGCAAACTCGGTTATTTTACCGTTAATTTTGTTAAATATTAACAAAATAGGGGCCATAAATGTAATATATATATATATATATATATATATATAAGTAATTGAGAAAATTTCACTTTTAGTTCTTTATGTTACATAAATTTTTAGAAATATTCCTTTATTCAGTAAATGAGTAAATTACCGATATGGTCCTTGTGGTTTGCTAGTATTTCACTCTTAGTGCATAGGTGTCATAAATTGCTCATATGGTCATAAACTTTAGACATTTGTAACATATATAGTTCTTAGGTCACCAATTTATCTTCATATAATCCCCTCACATAAGGAACATATGTGTTACAAATGTGTAAACTTTGGGACCATATGGGTAATTTAAGAAACCTAAGGTAACAAGAGTGAAATCCTAACAAACATATGGACCATCTGTTCTGTTAATACTTAACAAAATTAACGAAAAATAACGGAGTTTGCAACCTGTGGAAATTTAAACAACTGCTTTTAAAATTTCTAAATATAAAGTACTATATCTAAAATTTTATGTAAACATAAAGAGGGACAAAAAAAAGTGAAGTTTAACCTAGATATTATTTTGAAACTGAATAATTTCGTCTGTAACTTATGTAGAAGTTTTAAATGAGTAATATGAATCAAACAAAAAAAAAATTAATTTAATAAGAGGTGAGTGGAATTAGAGGGCAGGAGCCAGGAGGACGGAGACAAAAAGATATGATGCTTGTTTGCCAATAAATGGTCCCACCATGCTACTCCTTATTCCAGCTCGTAGACAAATAAAACCTCAATATTCCAAACACACACATGCGTCATGCCCACGTCACGGTAATCAAATTAACACAATAACAATAATCTTTGATAACGTCTTACGAATTGCTAAAATTTTGGTTCGTATATTGAACATGACTACTTTTTTATTTCGAGAAAAATAACATTTTAGTTCATATGATTTCAAAACCTTTTTCGTTTTAGTCTAATATTTTAAATGTTGTCATTTTGGTCATTATAATTTCCATTTTGTTGTTATTTACGTCGCTGTGGTTTGGTAATAGGACTAAAACGACAATAAATTAAAACTATAATGACTAAAATGACAATAAAATGAAACAATAATAACAAAAATGGTAAAATTTAAACAATTGGACTAAAACAGCAAAAATTGTCAAACCAAATGGACTAAAACCGCATTTTACTCTTTTTTTATGTTATTTCATAAAATATCAATAGTCTATTATCACAAAATTTAATTTTATCCTATACGTTGTGAATATCCTTTCTTATGTAAAAAATAATCAAGACCACGAGAACATATTCTTCAAGAGGATTATATTTCTAGAAAAATAGACCAAAAAAGTAAACTAAAATAAGCTCTATTGAATAATAAAGTCAAATTATTTAAAAGCTGTGTTCATAGATCTTGAGCTTATAACATTGCTACTTGTAATCTCTTGGACTTGACTAAATTTCTTCATAACATCATGCATATTTAAATTAAAAGTATCAAATGCAAACAGTATAAACGTGTATTGGTTGTAATGACATGATTCATTCGTGTTTGGTCATGTTGCCAACATTTTTTAAAACAAACTAAAGTTACTACCAAAATGCTACTAATCAAAATCATAAAAAGAAAAACCTTGTTAACCTTCAAGAAATTAGTATAGTGGTTAAAGTGGATGAGAACAACCTAAAGATCTCAAATTAAATTCCTATACTGAGTGATTTTTCTTTGATGTTATCGACACAGTTGTTTACGGTGACGTTTTACATATGCCTTCCGGATTTTAAGTATTGGGGAAATCCAGTACGTAGTTTATCACGTAAGTGGACTTCAATGTCAAAATAAAAAATGAAACCTTTGTTGGATCTACTCATCTACACACGTGTATTTGATTTAGATTTTGATCAACTAATCGGAACGTTTACAAACACTCTTTTTTATTTGGGACATTTAGTATTATAACTATTCAAGTTATAAACTTATAATTGATTCTGAAAATTATTTTTGCCACGCTAAACTTGCTTTAGCGCCAAATCGTCAAAACATGGTGCGTGATCAGCTTTTTTAGACTGTTTTTTATGAATTATAAATACAAATTGCATTCCATTTATGTGCCGTTATTAATTTATCAAAGCTCAAAAAGGTTAATTTAAAAACTCGGTATATATATGCTTATATTTTATATAACCTTCTTTCTTTTAAAAAAAAATTGTTGCAATTTTTTTAATAATATAAGAACCCACTTGCCCACAATACCCAACTAAGCAAAGGAAACAAATAAGCGTAGCCATAAGCAACCGACTAGGTGGTCACCAATAAAAATTACGTTCATAGAAATAGCAATTATGATACATATATAGACCAGGTCAGTCACTCATGTATATATTAAAAGTACCGAATTAAAAAATTATATTAAATTTTACAAACTAATAAATAACCATTTTGTTATATATACCTAATAATTATTTTATTATCTAATATTATTTTAATATTAGTCAACTTAAATAAATGGTTATATATCATATAACCATTTATTTAAGTTGACTAATATTAAAATAATATTAGATAGTAGAAATCATGCATTTAAAATTAAATAACCCAAATTGGTGGTATTTTATTAAATTAATATTTTTTATATAAAAAAATGAATATGCATATTTGAAATATGACAATGCCGGGGTTTTTTTTTAGAAAAAAATAAATATAAATAATGTATCATTGCATAAAAGCATAACAATATTTAACTAACTTAATTGGTATATAAAACTTAAAAAAGATATATCAAAACATTTTCTTTTGCATCAACCCACTTTGAAATGTAAAATTTTGATAATATATATAATATAATGTTCAGGATGGCTTTAAAAACTTATTGAAACAAAATTACGGAAAAAAAACATTTTAACATTAACTGTCACATAATATATAGAATGTTTAGTAAAATTATTGTTTCAAAATAGTTAGGCAAACTAAACCCATATAACCATTTTTAAGGTCATAACGGATTATTTTTATATAGGGTTTTTATTTAAATACTCCTAACTTTAACCAGTTAGCCGGCAATACCCCTAACTGACGAAATGTTTAGTGTCACTCCCAACTTTTAACATAGTTTCTGGTGGCACTCTCCGACTAACTGAAGGATAACAGTGTTAACTTTTTTGATGACATGGCACCTGTTTATCCATGTAAGCTACTAATTTGTCTTTTTTTCTTGCTTTTTTTCCTCTTTTTTTACACACGTGACTTTTCCGACGTCACTAGAAACCTAAACCGTGCACTAACCCTTGTCCAAAAATGTCGCCGGCGGAGCATCTTCCTTTGCGTCGTCGCCATCGTAAGCGCCGGTGAGTTCTAGAAAATTGTTCACACTCCTTGACGCCTCCATCGGAGGCATGAAATGACTGCTGAATGTATTTGACGCCAGAGGTGATTCCGGCGCAGTTTTGTCGTTACCGCCGATCGCAAGTAACGATCCGATTATAGCATGGGTTTGGTCTTACATCTCTTTGCTTTATTTGTGTCCATTAATTATTCGAATTGAGGTTTCTAACGAGCTGTGTTCGTTAGCAAATGTTAACGTTAGGAACAAGAAAATAATAGCAGAAGAAGGTGGGATTCCGCCATTTGTTGAAGCTTCTAAAAGAAGATCACCGGAAGCCCAAATTGCTGCTGCAATTACAATCTTAAATTTGGCAAATGATCAAGATAAAGCTAGAGTAATCACGGATGGGCTTGGTGTTATGATCATAGTGCAATCTTTACAGAAATCCACAATTAGGAATTAGGGCATGCATATGTTTTTTTTGTGGAGAGAATGAGGGAACTGGGATATTTAAAAAAAAAAAAAAAAGAGGAAAAAAGACGAATCAGTAGGTGACGTGGATAAAGTGGTGACACGTTATAAAAAAAGTTAACACCGTTTGAAGTCTGTTAGATGGGAAGTGCCACCAGAAAATATGTTGAAAGTTGGGAGTGACATTAAACATTTCGTCAGTTGGGATTATTGCCGGCCAACCGGTTAAAGTTGTGAATATTTAAATCCAATAACCCTTTTATATATGACGTGTTGTATTGAGTGAATAAAAAAAACATAGAAGGGATCAGAATGGGTAATATATAAAATAGAAATTCAAATAAATGATCAAGATGAGTATCTTCTAACGACTAAGGGTTTAACACTTCTAACCTAAAAAATATACAAGACAACAAGAGACAGAGAGGACTATATGCAATTCGACGAGCGAAATCGAGTAATCTACCATCGCTTGGGAAGAAGAAATCAGATTATCATGCAATCAAGTTGGAGCAAATTGTGACATTGACTAATCAACCATTGCTTTAGAAGAAGTAATCATATTTGTAATCGCGCGATTGCAAGTGTTAAGCTGGAGTGGCCGAGTGTCTTAATTAGGTTAATCGAACCTGAAATAATCGGGTATGTGTTCTATCTTTTTTGACCAATTTCTTGACTCAGACTAAAAAAGTTGACATATTTCTTTACCATTGATTCAGATTAAAAAAAATGTTGTAAATGGTATAAATTTTGTGTTTGTCTGTGGAAATTGACACTCGGAACCTTCTCTGAATCCCGTGCTAGATTGTTTATCAATTTGAGGAATAAGTTTCACTATCAGAATTGTTGTCTTGGAATGTGCATCCTTGAAAATGTGGTTTAATTTATACAAGTTTGGATAGGGGGTTTACCTAGTTGTGGGTTCCTTCTGGGGTGGGCTCGGGCATACGCCCTAGAGCGTCAAATCCGAGGGGACGGTTGAAATCCCGTCTTGAGTGTCGTTGTATCAAGCCGTTAAAAAAAATTATACAAGTTTGGAGTTTTTGCATTTCTTGCTCTATTATGTTATTCAAACTTGTTCTGACCTAACCAAATTTGACTATATTTTAGATTATATGTACTGACATGAAACAATTTTAGTCATACCTTTTTCAACCCGGGACTAGAATACCCAATTTTTTTAAAAACAACCAATCTTTATCCGAACAATTTTGATCTGCTACCCAACCCGATCCAATTCGCCATTTTATTAGGCTGAGTTTAAAGTTTAAAGATTTATGTTTGAACAAACTTACTAACGATTCACATACTAACCAAAATACAAAGCATCAAATCTAAATAATAAACCTCTACCAACCCGATTGCTTCCGGTCATGATTTATAAACCTCTACTAGCAAGCAAAATACTAATTTTTCTCGAAACATAAAATTATACCTTTAGAATAGAATGATGAATTTACTTTTGATATGATTAACTAAATTATACTGTTTGAAAATTTTAATTAGAAATATATAATTAAAGAAAAGGAAAATGATAATTAAATATGTTAAATATTATAATACATACTTTATTTTGAAAACAAATATTTTATTTTATTGATATTTACTACTTCAATTAATTGAATCTTTGAATATTAGAAATTTTAAAAATTTAATATTATTGATCAAATATGAAAAGTTTAACAAGATTAGACTTTAATTAATATTTAAAAAAATGAATTGATTTTATATCAAATTTGAAAATTTGACTTAAATATATTTATTAAATAAAATTAATATGTAATACGTTCAGAATAAATATAATGATGAAAGTGTGTTTAATTATAACTTTTCTAATTTAATTAATATCAAAAGTCATGATGATAATTAAGAAATTTCAGCCAGTCTTTATTAAAATATATTATATACTAAAATAGTGCTAATTGAAAAAATAACCTAAATAGTATTTATTTGAATTTTTTGTCAATCCTAATCTTATTCAGTATATATAAAGTTTACAACTTTATATCTTTAAAATGATTATTTAAAACCTAAATGCAAAATTTGTAGAAAATTTGAAAAAAGATTATAAAATACTGTTGTTTGAAAGCATATGCAGATGGAAACTATTATAGAAACGCTTTTACTTTTAGTTTCCTTTTTTTATAAAATATTATAATTTTTTAAATGCTTTTCATAGATGTTTTGTTTTTTAATTTTTTAAGACTGTATATTGTTTAAATTCATTTTTTTAAATAAATTTAAAAAGTTAATTAGAAAAATTACTTCAAAGAAACCTAAAAATGAATTTTCAAATTGCTTTTGTAAAATATAATGATTAAATTAAATGATTTTTAAATAGTTTACTTAATTATTTTAGAATAATTTAACTTGAAAAAAATAATCGAAAAATTCAAACATATTTATGAATGCTTCAAGGTTGAGGTGATATGTTATAGGCATGAGTGATCAAGTTTTAAGGAAGTTGAAGTACGTACCAACATATGGTAGATTTTTGGTAACAACAAAAGTCATCATTCTAGCATTGAATACCGAAACGCTCCGTGAAATAAAATTTAGAACCCTAATAGGATGATCGAACATGTACTATAAGATCATCGAGAAGGTTTCCCAAATCGAAGAAAGGTAGAAAGATTTTCAACCTTAAAAAACATTGTAAGAGGAGAAGATTTATCAACTTTAGTGTAAAGGCTGACAAAACATGACTTATCGTGTTTAATAGCTTATACACGACACGATTAATGCAAATATAAAATATGAAAACGACTTGTTTAACACTTGACTAAGTTTAAATGTGACATTTCTATTTTTTAATGTATCAAAAAAGAGAAATGTTAAAACCTAGCCGCTAAATTTTATTATTTTAAAAAAGTATAGAATCAAATAATATACTTTTTGCTAAACAAATCTAATCTTGTTTTATCATGTATGTATTTTGATAGCAACCAATTTAGGCGCACTAAAAATTGTTGCAAGAATTGGAAAATATATCATTCAATATCAATTATATGAAGAGCTGAAAGATACACGATGACTATGTGTCAACTTGAAAAAATATTTAATTGATGATGTAACATAATTGTTAATAGGGACATAGTGATTGATGATAAGAACAATTACATTAAATATAGAATAACTATTCTTGGTTGTAAGATAAAATAGATGTGATATCGATCTTGTTGGAGTGAATTGGAAACACCAAATGGGAAGTAGAAATCGAAATATGAAATAGTATGCCTTTCAATTTTATGTATAAGTGTGATTTTGATGATAACTCCAAAATTAGTCGGGAGATCTGTCACATCCTGTATTATATTAAACATAACAACTACTTTGAGATAAATTTATAATAAATTGCCAATTTGCAAAGTTGAATTTTAGAAATATAACAAAAGATGTGTACGTTCGGGTGGCTCTTTTTGAAAAATGAAAAGAAGTGTATACACAAGGTGTTAGTTTATATTTTTTAAAAAAAATAATGGTACATGTTAGTCTACAAATGATATAGTGAGATTATAACATTCCACATACTTTTGATTTAGATTCATAGCAAGTTGGTGTTTATAAATTAAATAGAAATTAGTTAAAGTTAGTTCAATTTGACACAAAGTGAGTTTAAATATAAAAAAAAAAAAAAAAAAATTAATGTATGATACTTATGATATCTATTTGTAACTGATTAGTCACCATCAAAAGTCCTCGGGATGGTAACCCAACTACTAAATTTGTTATTTTTCAATAAAAAAAAATAATTTTGAAAATTTTGATGAACTAAATTTTAAATGTTTTGCAATACTCCCACAAGTGTTGGAATAAAAACAATTGGTGTTGAAAGTTATAAACTGGATAACATTATTTATACTAGAATTAAAGTCGTTGGTGTTGATAGTTAGTGTTTTGGGTAACCTCGTACTAGACCTAACCCAACACCTTTTGCGTAACTTAAGTATGCATAACTTCAATAAGCACAAGTCATGACTGACCAATTAGGGTCAAGGACCTAGATCACCTTCAATTCCTACATAAAGGAATTTCGAGTTTTTTTCCAAAAGGGTGTTGGTGGGAAAATTATTTACTAAAATGGATGATTTGAAAAATATTTACCAAAATGGGTGTTTTCCACTTATTCATTTATTTATAAGTAATTTATTATACCATATAACCATTTTCCTTTTTTTTTTGATCAATTCACTTAGACACTTTAGTTTTTCTATTTTGATTGAATAAAAAAAAATTATAATACACTAGTTAAAAATAAAAAAAATAAGTGAAACACACCCATTTTGGTAAATATTTTTCAAATCACCCATTTTGGTAAATAATTTTTTCATCAACACCATTTTGGGAAAAAACTCAAGGAATTTCTCACCAACAGATTGACTTTTGCGTATGTTTCTCATCTAAGAAACATATTTGCTTGAGTATCCAAATGTCGTCAGATATAAGACTGTGTTTAACACCCACCCCATGGAGTGGGCGGGGAAGAATAGTTAGGCAGGGGTGAGCGGGAACACCACCCCCGTCCCCGGCGGCCTCAACTATGTTGCCCCAGCGGCTCCCGTGCCCTGTTGGGGATACAATTCCCCTATTGGTTGGTTTTAAAAAAAAGGGACCCACACCTCAAATATACTAGTGATGATGTGACTTATTGGGGAAGCTTTTTCAGTAGGGTAACCATTAAGGGGTTTTAATTAAGATTTTTAGTGGGTGATGACGTGGCAGAAAATTTTAGTAGGGTGGGTTTTACGGATGGTTTAATACCTTAGAGTTCTCTAACAGATTTTTTTGGTTGCAGTGTAAAGAGGAAACATGATTATACACCAAACATATAAACGGTTTAACACAGTAGGAGTCACACTCCTGATAATTTTAGGCTTTGGCAGGTGAATTTCTGGAGCAACCTTGAGGAATATGTCAATTTGCAAGATTATTGTGCCAATATATGTGTTTAAGGGGATTTTGGCGACATAATTAGTTGTGATAAAAATTACCATTTTAAAATTAAAAAAAAAATTGACTGGATTTGTTCTAGAAATATTCATGTGTATATATAGGGTGTAAACGAGCCGAGCCAATCCTGAGCTCGTTAAGGCTCGAGCTCGGCTCGATCAGAAAAATTAGGGCTCGAGCTCGACTCGTTAAGAGCTTTATTTACTAGGCTCGAGCTCGGCTCGGCTCGGCTCGGCTCGGCTCACTCAGATTTTATTTATATACTTAAATTGCTAATTTAATTATATTTATAATCATATTTTCTAAATTTAACATAAAATATTTGATTTAAATATATTTATCATAATTTTATATATAAAAATAATTAATTTTATAAATAAACACTTAATATAATAAATAAAAATTATATAAACAAAAAGCTCGTGAAGACTCGTGAGCCGGCTCGAGCTCGATATGTAAAGCTCGAGCTCGGGCTTGATAACAAAATGAGCCACACTTTTGGGCTCGGGCTCGTTAAAGCTCGGCTCGTTTGAGCTTTTTACCGATCCGATCCCAAGTATTTCACGAGCTGCCTTGGTTTGTTTACATCACTGTGTATATGCAAATAAACATTGGTTGTTTAAATAGTACGGCCAAGTATATGCGGAAGTTAAAACTTTGAGTAGAGCACCTCAATTTTGTTGTCATTAAAGACTCTGGGACGAGCAAACCCGACTTTTGCTCAGAACTCATTTTTTTAAATGTAAGAAATTTTAAGAATCATTTTTGCATTATATATTCATTTATATTTAAAATATAAAACCAAGAAAGCACAAATTTACAATTTGTTAGGGATTTTTTTTACTCGACATATTTAGGGTATTTGAATTCTTGAAACACCGTCCATGTTTGTTGTCATATTTGTTGCTATGTGGAAACTTAATCCAAGGTCTCACAATCATTCTCTAAAAAGAAAATATACTTGATCAGCATTATGCTCATAGCCTAAGCCTAGTTATAACATCAGTAATTACAACAACAACAACAACCTTACCCAGTATATTCCCACTTTTCAGTAGGGTCTGGGGGGGAAGGATAGATACAAACATTACCCCTATCCCAATTGGGATAGAGAGGCTGCTCCAAAAGAGTCCCCGGCTCAAAGTTATCGTTTAAAATTGACCATCCCAATGATTTTAACGTTATTTTCACAAAATAATTGAAATAACGTTAAAATTAGTGCACTTTTACTTTTGCCCCTTAAGGACCCACACATATATATACATTATATGCGTGTACCACAAATGTGGCGTTTATAACATCAGTAATTACATTTCACAAAGTGGTGTATAATTATAATCTTACAAAGACATGATTTGATGGAATTTAAGAAAAAAAAATTCATGTAAAAAATAATAAAAATAAATAAAAAATAATAATAAGAACAACAAAAACAAAAACAAAAAAAGAAAGAAAATATGCTCCATGCAAAATTTGTCATTAAAGAAGTGGCTTACTAAATTGTTGAATTAACATGTTATACATATTTGTAAGATCAAATACGAATAGAGAAAATTGTTTAAAGTGTACGAAATGAATCTAAACGCTTAATTGACAAATTAATAGCAAACATAGGGATGGTGACAATTTAACAATTAACTCGAAGACACGGTACCAATTTTGTAATGAAGTGAGAAAAATGAAAAGCTAAAGAGGAAAAATCATAATTGTTAAACTTTTATTTATGTCCGCTACTTTTTACATGAAAGTAACTTTTTTATAATTTATCACCTGAAAAAAACAGAATACAATATACCATATAAGGCTCACTATTCAATAGAACTAGCTTTGATTTAAGTAACACAAACCTTACTCTTATCGTAATGATATTAATATGTTGCTTCTGGTGAGACCCTTACTCAAAGATGTGACTACTTTAAATAAAATAATAAAAAAAACCCGTAACATTAAATCTATTATTTTATTCTCTTGAATTTGAGGATACCTAATAATATAGATAAAGAAACAACTATAAAATGGTACCAATATATTTCAGTGAGTCTTGATCTTACTACTCATGGTACCAACATGTTTTCGTCAGATGATGTAACCCCGAGTTACTATTTAAGAAAAAGTAATGAACGAACAAAAGTTATTTAGAAAAAAAAAATCAAATTATATATATAGTAGAGGGGAACAAACTAAAAAATTTAAAAATTTTGATATTTTACAAAGTTGAAATATGAGTTTTGACTCGATATGAAAACCTAAACCTAAATAAATACAATTATATAATGACACTGTTGTTCATGAGTGCTAGTTTGATTTTTCATGACAGCAGTATCCAACCACACTTGAAAATAAAGGGTTGAGTTGAAACGATTTGGATGCAATAGAGCGTACTAAAGACAGGAACAATCTTGAATGTGAATTTGAGGTTGAAGAAACGACACACAAGGTAGAAGTTGAGGAAGAAACGAGAATATTATTTCCTAATAAAGAATAATTTATGGATGAATAGATGCAGAACAATAATCCTGAAATCTATTCTAAAAACAAAATACGTTTTCAACAATAGCTTTATATTTCTGTTTTGTATTTCTAATTTTGTGCAACTAATGTTAGTTTTTTTTATTTTGTTTTGTATTTATAATTTTGTGTAATTCAATATTAGATTTTTATTTATAAATTTTTGTAATAAATAAAAGATTTTGTATTTAATTTTTTTTTCATTTTGTGGCATACCAAGATTTTTTTTTTATGAGAGTCAAAAAAATTTTATGGTTATTTGAGAGTCATTACATGATAAATTTTTTTCTCTTTTGTTCAAATAGGGTTAGGTAGAATCAGGTCGAGTGATGTTATGAAAAACAATCAAACGAAATTGTATATGTTAAAGCATAATAAACAGACAATATATCTAAATTATACATCTTAACTCGCATTGTGTTAAGGTTGTAGTTATTTCAACTCATTTATGTTGTAATATTACACATTTCAACCCAAAATACATAATTATTACCCAATCTACATGTTTATCTTGTTATGAGTTAAAATTGTTATGCCTAGCTGTTCTCTACTGGTTTTTATTTTTTTTTGAAAGATGTCTAAAATAACTTATATGGAGACTTTTTTAAGTAACGCTTTCATCAAATAAACAAGTATAACTATCACTTAAATTCTCATAAGAAGTCTAGTTATGCAAATTTAAGAGAAACGATTGCAAAATATTAAGGGGGTTAGTCATAATTTTAATATATATATATATACACACACACACACTACTGGACAAAATTTTAAGGAGGACGACTGCCCCCAAGACAAAGAATAGGTACGCCACTGTTTTTATTTATAATTTCATATAATTAACTAGAAGCTTTTTAATTAATTTTTTACATTATATATGAAAAGCAACACAAGGTTCGAGCAAAACAAGAGAGATTTAAGGAGTTGGTCACATGCACGGAGGACGAAAAAAAGGAAGGCTTAAGGACAAAATACAAGGATGCGAGACGAGAGGCAAAGAAGTCAGTGTCTGAAGCTAAAAACAAAGCGTACATGGAGATGTATAAGCGCCTCGAAACTAAGGAAGGAGAACATGACATGTTTAAGATTGCCAAAGCAAGGGAGCAAAGGAGGCAAGACATAGGATTAGTGAAATTCATAAAGAATGAGGACGTTCGGGTCCTGGTGAAGGAGAATAACATAAGGAAAAGATGGCAAATGTATTTCCATGAGTTATTCAACAACAACAGTGACACGGAAGGTAGGGACAACCCCATGATCAGCGGAGAATCAAGAAACAACTACTACTGTAGACGCATAACCTGGGATGAGGTGCAGAGAGCGCTTAAGAAGATGGGAAGGGCGAAAGCGGTGGGACCGGACAATATTCCTATCGAAGCGTGGAAATGTCTAGAAGACGAAGGGGTTACATGGTTGACAGCTTTGTTCAACAAGATACTCAAAACCGGTAAGATGCCAGATCAGTGGAGAAGTAACGTCTTAGTCCTCCTATATAAGAAGAAGGGAGATGCCCAGAGTTGCAAAAACTATAAGGGAATTAAACTTTTGAGTCATACCATGAAACTTTGGGAAAGAGTGATCAAGACAAGACTGAGGAGAGAAACTCAGGTAACTGCGAATCAATTTGGATTCATGCCGGGGAAATTGACCACAGAAGCAATACATGTTCTGAGGAAGCTCATAGAGAAAAAAAAAAGAGATTTGCATATGGTGTTCATCGATTTAGAGAAGGCATATGATAGCGTACCACGTCAGCTAATATGGGATAGCCTTCAATATAGAAATATTCCTTGGAGATATATAGAGATGATAAGGGATACGTATGCAGGCGCTAAAACGAGTGTTAGAGCTCCAGTGGGCGACACAGACTTCTTTTCGGTAGACGTGGGACTACACCAAGGTTCGGCACTGAGCCCGTTCCTTTTGCAGTAATTTTAGATGAGCTGTCAAAGTATATTCAAGAAGAAATCCCATGGTGCATGTTGTTTGCAGATGATATTGTGCTGGTGGCAGAAACAAAAGAGTGTCTAAATGCGAGGTTAGCAGAATGGCAATTGGCCTTAGAGAGTAAAGGACTACGCATCAATAGGTCAAAACAGAGTATCTTTGTTGTAACTTCAGTGGGACCAACGAGGAGGAAGATGAAGATCATCAACTGACTATTGGAGGTCAAGAGATGCCACAGACAACAAAGTTTAAATATATAGGATCTTTCGTTCAGAGTGATAGAGATATTGATTGCGACGTAGCTCATCGTGTTCAGGCAGGTTGGAACATGTGGAGAGCAGCTACAAGCATATTATGTGACAAGAGGTTTCCAGACAAATTAAAGGGTAAATTCTATAAAGTAACAGTTAGATCGGCCATGATGTATGGAAGTGATTGTTGGTCGATCAAAAAGACTCAAAAGAGGAAGCTAGAAACGGCAGAGATGAGGATGCTAGGATGGATGTGTGGCCACACAAGACTTGACTGAATAAGGAACGAAACCATCAGGGGAAGACTGGGGGTAGCATGCATCTCAGATAAAGTAAGAGAAGGAAGATTGAGATAGTTCAGTCACGTGAAGAGAAGAGATGTGTTGGCTCCGGTTCGAAGCGTAGAGAACTTAATTGTGGACGGGAGGAGGTATAGGGGATGACCTAGGTTGACATGGGATGAGCAGATTCACCAGGATCTGTTACCATTGCACCTATCGGAGGACATGGTCAGTGATAGGATTTCTTGGAGACGTAGAATAAAGGTTAGAGACTACTAGTTAGTTAGGATATGTGTTAGAAACCATAATTTATGAGGAACGTGTGTTTGGCATGTTGGTATGTTTGCTATATGTGTTATATGTTTGTTTCCGTGGTGTATGTCAGAGATAGTATGTGACTCTTGATTGTTGATTTAATCTGCTATCTGCTAATATGCTATGTTGGTTATTGCTCTAGGTTAGTCTATTATGTTGATTTATTGCTCTATTACTATACATATTTTGTTTTGCTTTGTTTTATGTTTGCAAAACAAAATAAAACGGGAACAATGATAATAATAAATAAATAAATAATAATAATAATAATAATAATAATATTATTATTATTATTAAAAAATGATGAGCCGAGTGTCTCTTCTGAAGCAGTCTCTCTACCCACTTTAGATAGTGGTAAGGTTTGTGTTCATCTTTTCCCTCCCAGACCCTACTGAAAAGTGGGATTTCACTGGATATGTTTGTTTGTTTTTTATATTTGAAAGAAACGGTTTTTGAACTGTTTCACCCGTTCAGTTCCATCGGTTACAAAATTTTGTTTAAACAAACTGGTTTTAACTGAACCGATTTATGGGATAACCCTATCTGATTGGTTAACGAGTTCGGTTAATCCAAAACTTATCACTGACCAGTTAACACATGTTTGTGAATTTCTCCTACAAACTATATGTATAAAACGTATCAAATCATAACCATTCTTGTGATAGAGGTGTGATTGTGTGATCGCACACAAGAAAGTACACTGTTCTAACATTTCACGTGAACATTCAAGATGCATGTGATCAATATTGCAACTTCTTTATTGTCGAAAAGACCAATGGATTACTTTCATGAATTAATCAGGCACAAATATTAAAAGTTTATATATATATATAGGGTTTGAATCCTTTGAAAACCCGATCTTAAAGAGAAAACCCTTAAACCCTACGTAGACCGTTAGATCAAAGTTATTTTAGTTTTTAATTAATTAATCAGAAAAAACAAATGGTCCACAATTAAAGGTGAATATTTTATCGGGGTTTTTAAGAGTAAATTTACTCTTTTACCCTTTAAGGATATAATTGACTTTGGTGGTGTTTGTTTCTTCAGAGGTAAAACGTCTGCGGTCTGCGGACCACATCTGCAAACCTCTTTTGCAGAAGAGGTGGACCAAACCCCTGCAAGAAGAGTGTTTGAGGGTGTTTGTTTTCTCAACCTCTTCCCAACCCCACCGTCCCCCAACCCCACTGTCTTGCTCAACCCTACCGTCGACTTGTTCTTGAGCCACCACCGTCCACCACTGTCACCATCACCTCAATCGAAGGAACCAGGGGCGACGACCGAATGAACCAGGGGCGAGCCCTAACCTCGATCGAGCCTTCGTGGACCAAACCCCTCCTGTCGATCGAGCCCTAACCTCGATCGAGCCCTCGTTCTAAAACCCTAACGATCTAACCCTAACCTGCAATCTCGAACGAAGGAACCCTCAATCGGTGGTTGCTTGAGGCGGAATCACGAACGAAGGAACCCTTGATCGAACGGCAGTGGAGGAAACGGAGTAGGTCGAAGACGGCGGTCGAAGGCATGGAGGAGATCGGCGATGGCGATGGTGGTGGAGTAGGGCGGCGACGGCGAGCAAGGCGGTGGAGGAGTTCGGCCGAAGGGCTGAAAATGGGGGAATAGGCTGGAAGAGGTTTGAAGATGTGGGAAGATGTTGGTTCACGTCTGCGCCAAAGAAGAGGACGCGCATACGTTTTTTAATGAAATGTCTGCGAGAAAACAAACGGTCTGTAGAGGTCCAACCTCTTCCCGCGTCTGCGCGGCGCAGACATAAGAGGTCACGCAGACCGTTTTGGAAAAAGCAAACACCCTCTTTGTCTTTTCTATCCTCTCTCCTCTATATATATAATTTATATATTTGATTTTCCAAAATAATACACATGTGTAGTGTTTTATTTTTTGGTTACAAATTTATTTTTTTAAATATTACAACTACAAAAATGTATAATTTTCATACAAAAAAAGTCACATTTTTTAAAAAACAAAAAATATGCGCATGTGTATCAACAATGTTCTTAACCATAATAAAACTTGTACATTTTTTTGTACACATGTGTAGTTTTCAGATTTTATGGGTATTGCTTGACAAGGTGTACTTTATGCACTAAAACTTGTACATTTTTATGCTACACATGTGTACTTTTTCAGATTTTATAGGTGTTGCTTGACAAGGTGTACTTTAGGCAGTAAAATTTGTACATTTTTAATACTACACATGTGTAGTTTAAATATATTATAGATGTTTGCTTGACGAAGTGTACTTTACGCAGTAAAACTTGTACATGTTTATTACTACACATGTGTACTTTTTCAGATCTTATAGTAGTGCTTAGACCAAGTGCATTGTCTGTTGTAAAATTTGTACATTTTTATTCTACACATGTGTAGTGTGGTTTTGGTAATTTTGATATTCTGTATAAAATTACACATGTTTAATGTTTTTATTATGGTTGATACACATGTGCATATTTTTTGTTTTTTAAAAAAATATGACTTTTTTTTGTATGAAAATATACATTTGTGTAGTTGCAATATTTTAAAAAATATTTTTTAACCAAAAAATAAAACACTACACATGTGTAGTATTCTGGAAAATCAAATATATAAATTATATATATAGAGAGAGAAGAGAGGAGAGAGGAGAGAGGTGAATATTTTATGAGAAGGTGAATAAAATCAAATATTTATATGGAGGGAGTGTGGAAAAATACCATTATACCCTTTTTATTTAATTAATTCAAATATAAAATAAGTTTGATCTAAGTGTTGAGATTGGGTTTAAGGGTTTTCTCTTTAAGATTGGGTTTTCATTTGATTCAAATCCTATATATATATATATATATATATATATATATATATATATATATATATATATATAGGGGATGACTCTTAAGAAAACTCTCATGTGACAGTTGCGTACGAAGAATTCGGCATTTATGACGTGAGCACATTTGGTCGTGCTTGAAATTCACGAGGATTTAGTAACTTTTATTATTGGGGATTGATAGTATGTGAAAAATGATGAACGTGGGCGAAAACCGTGCGCAAAATGGAGTTCGTATGCTCCCGGAATTGTGAAACAAAGTTTAAATCAAATATTGGAAGAAAAACACGTGGGGCGGTACGCCTCACCCCAACCCTCCAGTTGGGGCGATACGCCTGGCGACCTATGTCGGCTAAAGTTGGTTTAAACGATCAGGATGCGTGGAAAACATCAAAAATCGCATTTCTTCGACCATAGAGGACCTCCAGGCGAAAAATTTGCTTCCTAACACCTCTAATCTCCATTTTAAAGCCTCTTGAACATCCAGATCATCCCAGGGATCATATATACAAGTTCTGATCGTCGTTCTAACCGCAGAAATTCGTCAGAACAGGTAACGGTTCGTTTTAACCTTCTAGTTTGATTTTGATTGATTAGATCTTGATTTTGAACGTAATGAGATAGTTAGGATTGTTGATTATTGCCTAGATGATGGCTAGGATTGATTATAAACGAAGAACACGAAGTTCTAACGGTTAAATCCTTGTTTTGATCCGTTGTAATGCCCGATTTTCATAAAATCATAACTATGATTATAATGGTTTAAACCATTTGATTGTAACAATGTAGGTGATTAGTTTGATTAATCTTTGAAATACAAAGGTTAAATCCAAGTGTTTCAAACTAATCATAATCATTAACATACTCATTGGAATGATTATCTGATGTTTGTGATAACAGTCAGATTAGTATGTTAAATCTGGTTATTTCATCTATTCTGATGCTACATTGTGATATTTCATGATATTTGGGTAATCAATAATAAGGATTAATCATTTCTAAGTCATTAAATCATCTAGAAACTGTTTGAGCATTATAATCAACAACATTAACTATCTGATTAATCAGAGATTATTCTGATTAATCTAGAGTGTCATCAACTTTGTGTTAGGAATCTAATGCAATGTAGGTTCCTACATTATCATACATTGTATGATATGACATTAAATTAATTAATTATATAATTAATATCGAGTTGATGATTTACTAAGCAATGTCTTTGACATTGAACGTTCAGAAGGATCTAATCAGTAAACTAGAACATAAATTACTTATTAAAGATACCTAAATGCAGAATCATCTATATATTATCAGTTTGGTGATACCCTGCTACCCTTATATCATCAGGTGAGTTTCGTACAACCCCTTTTATTTTTAATCTTTTATAAACATCGGGGAAACTCTGCAAACTATTGTCTGAACATATGATATGCATCAATGATATCTGTGTGATTTCATGTGATTTTGTGGGATTTCATGGGATTTTGCCTGTAGACTGAACTCTATCATGGAACTGAAAGTCCTCATTTTTGAACTGTATCTAGTGAACCCATGTATGGCCGAGCATAAAACATTGATAGTACTATTGGTTGACACCCCATTCGCTGGGAGGGTTGCATCTCGCCTTGTGTGAATGTTTGTTATCTGTTTTCTTAACTTCTTAATGGTGTGATAGACATTAAGATAATGAGGCACTAAGATATGTACCGACGGGTAATATCTTGAGACAGACTAGACGTCCGAAAGGAACTAGATACAGGTCCCATGGTTATCCGGAACTGAACTTTTGAGAACGTGCGCTTATCATATCATATTGTTTTAAAATGAACTGTCGATCTCACCAGCTTTGTGCTGACGTTTCAAATTTAAATCTTTTTGCAGGAAGACAGTGACACTCGGTGAGGCAGCACTTCAAACACTAGTAATTAAATAAGTCAGTTGTGTAATAAACTTAGTTGTAAATTATGATACTGATTGTAATGACGAAACCCTGTATTGTATTTATTTTAAG
Organism: Mikania micrantha; assembly: GCA_009363875.1. NCBI lineage: Eukaryota > Viridiplantae > Streptophyta > Magnoliopsida > Asterales > Asteraceae > Mikania > Mikania micrantha. The sequence continues at coordinate 111,242,783 of CM018691.1, forward strand.
TTAATCTGTGTGCTTATGATATCGGTTCAAGTAAGTCACCCCTCACCTCGGAGATATCACCACTATGCTTCCGTAACCGGTTCGGTGACGTCAGACCAGACACGAGGTGACGAGAGGTGGGGGTGTGACATCTCATTCTCAAGAAAACTAAGAAAACCACTTTTTCACCATTGATTTAAGCAATCTACGGCTGAGATCATAAAATGACAATTTTGTAAATAAATGATAATTAATAGATTTAATTAAATGATCATAAGGGTATAATAGTCAAACTAATTTTTTTATCTCTCATGTATTTAATAAAATTTCTAAAATCACTCTTCTCTCTCCTCTCTTTTCTTTCTTCTCTCTTAATTTATGTTAAAAAAAATTAATTCAATTCTTTTTTCACTCAAAAAATTGAATTCAAACAATCTGAATTTTTTAATACAAAAAGTTCGAATTTTTTCAACAAAACCATATGATTACATATATGTAATAATACAAACGAATTAATTTGATCAAGTTACATACATGTAAACATGCTTACATATATGTAATTATACAAGTAAACTTGATTACATATATGTAAGCATTAAAAAAATAGATATGTGTAACCATTTAAGAAAAAAACATCTGATTACATATGAAATTTCATACGTTACATATGCGTAACAATCACAAAAACCCCAAAACATAACAAATATGAAGATGATAAAAGATGAAGATGAAAATGAAACACTGAAAAGTTATTTTGATTACATATATGTAATCAAATCGTTATTACAAAAAAAAACGCTAAAAAGTTGATTACATATATGTCATCACAATGTTCTCCTACAAAATAAACAAGATAAACCTGATTACATATATGTTATCATAAACTTATTACACATACGCAATCATATATAAACCGGGTTAGTATAAACACGACATTCGTAATCATATATAAATCTAGTTTTTTTAAACCTAATTACATATATGTAACCATATGACTGGTTAATAAAACAAAAAAATCTTAACCGTGATACATAAAACAAAAAATCAATCAAAGAATATTTAATCAAACAATTTGAACCAAAATTCTGTAAAATGGTCAATCTTAACCGTCTAAGATGTATTCCATAATGGCAGCCTCGATCTGGCCGGGTGGTGCTTCGGTTCGTGTTTCAGGTGGTCTGTAAACTCTGGCTTACCTTGCATAACCTCGGCAAAAACGGCCGACAAAACTTCTGATAGCAATGCAAGCACGTTAGCTTCGTACAGGACCATGGAGGCCATCCCAGATCCCACGGTGGTGCCGTTAACCAGTGCTAGGCCTTCTTTAGTCTGTAGCTCGAAGAACCCACCGTCAACTCCGGCGACGGTGAAGGCGTTTTTGGCATTGAGGATTTCGCCGTTGGGGCCGACGGCTTTGGAATTGGGGCGGCCGGTGAGGAGGCCGGCGATGTAGGAAAGGGGGATGAGTTCACCGGAGGCGGTTATGGTGCCACGAAGGGGCAACACAACAGGTGATGTTGGTGTTAAGGAACTTGTGGATGGCTTCCAGTATCTCGAAACATATGCCGGAGTAACCCTGGAGGAGGGTGTTGATTCTTACGAGCATCGCGACGTTGCTGATTGTGGAAGCGTGTGGCATGATTCTCTACAAAATTAACTCAATAATATAAAAGCTAATTATTAAAAAAAAAAAAGAAAGGAAATCAACAATTAGAATTTTAATCGCGTTTATTTTGGTCAACATTTAATATTTGTAAGATAAAAAAGGAAGGAAATCAATACAATACAATTTTATTAAATATTAATTTATTAAATTACATTTATGCCCTTTTGATTATAAAAAAAGAAAAAAAATATAAATTATTTGATTAGTTGAGGATAGTTTTCTTGGTTTTCTTAGAAATTGCTGGTTTTCTTATGATTCTTCCTCTATATATACATATATATATATATATATATAGGGTAGTGTTATTTTGATAACCCATTCTCAATGAGAAAACCATGTAAAAAAACGTTTTTTTTTAAATTTTTTTACGGGTTTGTAACATTATTTGGCACATTTTTATAAAAAAATAAAAAAAAGCGACGAGAAAATATTTTTAAAAAAAATATTTTATAAACCCACGTAAAATATACGTAACACTTTGTCTAGATGTTACGTATGTTTTACGTGGATTTATAAAATATTTTTTTAAAAATATTTTCTGGGCGTTCTTATTATTTTTTTTATAAAAATGTTCCAAATAATGTTACAAACCTGTAAAAAAAATTCAAAAAAAAAACTTTTTTTTTACATGATTTTTACATGGTTTTCATGGTTTTCTCATTGAGAAGTGTTTTTATTTTATCTTTCTCCTATATATATATATATAGGATAAGGATCCGTTGTTAACCCTCCTTATTGACATAACCCGAATTAACCCATGAAGATGACCCCGAATCTTTTGATTTTTTTTTTCAAAATCTTTGTTTTACAAGTAAAAGAGTATGTTCTTTTATGTGTTTGTGCAAATTCTTTTTCGTTTGAGATCCTACATCACTGTAATTTACCTTACAACACTGTAAATATTACAAACGAAAAAGAATTTGCACAAACACATAAAAGAACATACTTTTGTACTTGTAAAACAAAGATTTTGAAAAAAAAAACAAAAGATTCGGGGTCATCTTTTCGTTTGTGCAAATATTACAGTGCTGTAAGGCAAATTACAGTGATGTAGGATCTCAAACGAAAAAGAATTTGCACAAACACATAAAAAAACATACTCTTGTACTTGTAAAACAAAGATCTGAAAAAAACAAAAGATTCAGGGTCATCTTCATGGGTTAGCTCGGATTATGTCAATAAGGGTGAGTTATTATAGGATGCGAATCCTATATATATATATATATATATATATATATATATATATATATATATATATATATATCAATAACTAGTTAAAATCTCATATATTATATGAGTTAAATTAATAAAGATTTATTTATTTCGTATATAAAATAGTTATTAGCTTTCATAGTGGTTGAATAAACATGTATATTATAAAGATTAAATAAAATATAGTATAATTTGATAAAACTACATTTATCAAACTTTGTTTTTAAAAATCAACTTTTTGATGTGATAGATATAAATTAGGGAAAATTACCAATTTGATCAATGTTGACCCAAAAATTAACAAAATGATCACACAGATTCCGGCGTCTAAGACTCCCATTTAGACGCCCCTTTAGACTCCCATTTTGTGTACTTTTTTACAACATACGGACCCACATGTCGGCGACTTTGTCGGGGTGTCTAAGACTCCTTTTCAACCGGCGTCTTAGACGCCGACTTAGACGCCTTTAGATGCCGGTAGAAAATGAGTCTTAAACAGAAAAATGGCGTCTAAAGGGGCGTCTAAGTCGGCGTCTAAGACGCCGGTAGAAAAGGAGTCTTAGACACCCCGACAAAGCCGCCGACATGTGGGCCCGTATGTTGTAAAAAAGTACACAAAATGGGCGTCTAAAGGGACGTCTAAATAGGCGTCTTAGACGCCGGAATCTGTGTGATTATTTTGGTAAACATGTGGTCAACAATGATTATTTTGGCAATTTCCCCTATAAATTATGTTAATTTTATTTTTGACACAATTTTTTATTGAAATGGGCATTAACTTTTTTTTATGTAGTTAACAAATGTTTATTCATTTAATTATACTAAGTCCATTATAAATACTTTTATATACACTTAATTTGCAACGTCGGTTGCTTTACTTTATTATATATATTATTTCAACTTATAGATATATACTATACTTTCTACTCAATTTATAAACATAACCATTTGGAATAATGGTTAACACTCTAAGGTTTTAAACTCATAGTCTTGAGTTCAACTCTCGCTTCCGTCTTTTTTTTTTTTTGGGTTTTTTTTTCTTTCTTTCGTATTTTTCTTTTTTCTTTTTTACTATAACACCATTGATGTATTAACTTTAACACTTTCACTATGTAATATTTTAACCTAACGTGTGGTCATAAGTTTCAATAAAAATCAACCTGTAAGACCAATAAAGGCTGATGCTCACCAAACTCTTCTTTTGACTAAGTCTTGGACTCTTTAAAGCCTAACAGCCTTCGGAAGAAAGGAGTTAACCTTCGGAAGAAGCATTACTTCCGAAGGATTACTCACTCCTACTGAAGGCTATACAGAAGAGTAAAGCTTCCGATGACCTCCTCAGTCCTTAGAGCTCAACACTTAAAGCTTCAAAGACCAAAGCTTCCGAAGACAAAGCTTCTGATCAAGAGCTCAACAGCTTCCGAATACAAGGACTTCCAAAGACTTGGTGCTGACAAAGATTCTATACACTTGTAAAATAATCAAAGTTGCTTTCTCTCATGAAGACTAATAAAGAAGATATTTTTGTGAAAGTCAGTAGCAAAGAAGATTTGTCAGAACCACAAAAGATAACAAGATATTAATGCCTTTTGTAGTGTAGGCATTTATTGTAAAATTTAAATGTGTCTTTTGTATTAATTGTAATTAATATGGCTTGGCCTGTCAAGTCCATAACAGATACTAGTTTTAGCATTAGTTTGTTTCTAGTATTTTGTCCAGCCTTGTATCCCTACGAGGATACAGCTGTAGGTCTTAGTATAAATACGTTCACTTGTTAGTTAGCAAATAACGAGTGTGTGCTTGAGCTAAGTGTTGTAAAGCTTAACAGTTGAATGCAATATTCTTTGACCTTGAATTTATAACTGCTTTCTGTATTGTGTTTCAATCTGTTTTACAAACCAAGTTGATATAATTTCCGCAACTATCAACTTTGTATAAGATAACTTGTGATAGTGTTGTGTAAGCTACATAACCTGATCCAACACAACCCCTTTTATGTTTCCAGTCGGGTTAACTCTAGCATTTTTACTTTTTATGCGTTTTGTCATATATGTTAGTCAAAACCAATTTCGTCTATGTTTCTGGTATGCTTACCTATGATATATTTTACTTTTTTTTTAAAAAAAAAATATGCATTCACGTTTCGTAATTATAATTTTTACAAAGATATAATATTTTAGATGTATTTCATTTGTTTAAGTTTTTTCTTAACATTTTTTACAATGATTTAACTTATTAATAATTTTCAAACATATTGTTGCAAAGTGTTTTTTTTTTTGACAAAGACGTGTTAATTGTTAGTGAAAATGAGACCGAGACCGACACCAACTTAATAACATATCATCGTTGTATAACTGTTTTTTTATGTATATAATTCGATCTTCGGAATTGAGTTGCTGTAACATTTTGCATTTCTTGTGTGTACATAAAACGCTACATAATAAAATTCGTAAACACGTCGCAACCTGTGATTTTGATTTTGGTTTTTCTTATATTTTTTCCTGTTAATATATTTTTTTTAATTCATGTAACACAGCGTATAAGACACGATAATGTTGTCTACCTACGTTTAAATCTTCAAAATTGATTCAAAGAGACTTCACATACTTTTTTAATCGTACCACCACGCTGCAACACACGAATCTTAATCGTATCACCCATCGTGATCAGAAACTTTGGGGGAGGCGACGAGAGCTATGTCGATCGGAAGCTATGGGGAAAGCGACGTGATCTGTGGAAAAAGGGGAGGAGACGACCCTTTTCTTCTTTTTCTTCATTCAGACTTAATTTAAAGTCTGAACCAATTAGACCCTTATTCAGACATCATATCCCATTCAGATATGTTTTTCTGCACAAAACAAACGATCTGAATCTGAACCATTCAAATTCAAACCCATTCAGATCTATTTAGACCCAAACAAACAGTCCCTAAAATTTCATTTATGCCTTTTGAATTTGAGTGGCAAATTATGGAAAACATCTATTTAATCTTAATTTTTTATAGTTTAACATTTATCTTCACATTTAATATAACAACTTTCTTTGTTTTACTTTGTCATTTTGACTCTCTTAAATATAATATGTTTTCATGTTTATTTTATGTGTTTTTCTTTTATATTCTATTTTGACATAATTTTTTTTAAAAAAAGAGTTGGGTTAAATATAATACGTATTCATTTGACAGTATTAATTCGAACTATTTTATGTTTTTACGCCGTCGCAACGCGCAGCGTGCTTCGCTTACTAGTTTAACTTAAATTGCAATTTACATTAATACATATTACAAATAAAGATTTAAAATTTGGATTCTTTTATTATTAACTATTATTTTATTATTTCACATCATTTAACTATATTAAGTATTTTATTATTTTAGTAATTACTTATAAAAACTAATTAGTATCATTAATCTTCTTCTTTTAAATAATTTAACAAATATAATTTGAATTTCTTGGTTAATGATATATAAATCGTTATGCATTCATAATCCATAATTCATTATCTATCTCTATAATAAATACAATCTATATTATTATCATCAATTCCTTATAACTCAATTACTAATGTCGGTGGCATACGTGGCTAATCAGAAATTGACGGGTGGCTACATTCGGTTTGCCATTCAAGCTAAAATGCAAATACCTGTCAACATAAATTCTCAACTCACATGGTTTTCTTCATACATCATTTTATAAAAAGAAAAATGTGTTGTTTCCTCCGATGTGGGTACTGCAAGCCACATTCCATAAAAAATATTTGGGTAGTGCAACAACCAAGATTCCCAGACAGCAATTTTTCGGGTAAATTACTCAAAGCTATTAAGTTACATTTTCACCTTATTTGCATTCTTTCATACACCTTTTTATACGAACATATGGTTGTTGTTTTCTTCGATGGGAGAAGTGTATGAACCAAAACTTCTTTCTAAACATATGAATTACTTTGATGACAAGTTTGGTTGGTTAGATTTTATGTGACGTGTGGTTTTAAATAGAACATTGATTACATACCAAAAAGTACTTCGTTGATTTTTATCTTTCGATTAGTGATTATTCTACTGCCGTGGCTTCATGTGATTTGTTAGATTTTTTTACCTATGTTTTGGTATAAATTTTCCTGGAAAACAAGTAATGTCAAATAAGTTTCATATATTTCATTTATGTACTTAACTACGTTAAAGTTATCGACATGGCCCGCGCTATGAATACCGTAAACATGTTCTATCACCCGACCTTAATTCTTTCAGGTGGTTTTTGCATCCCACCCGATGCAACTTGCAAGGTGGCTTTATATTACGATATCATTTTGTCGGCTAAGAACCCACCGACAAGTTCTTAACATTATAATTTATCATGCGTGAGATTAACAGTGTCGTCATTCTAGCTTGAAAGTAAAAGCTAGAGAATTTCATGTATGGTGCCAGATTTGAAATCGACATTGGTTTTTTTCTTCTCTTTTTAACGCCATAGTTGGGTCTAATGAAACATAATAATATTTTTTATATTTGTTTTTGTCTGCATAACGGATTCATTACAATCTTATATGTTTCTCTAAATTTCATAATGCTCGGGTTTTAATCATAACGGCCCGCCGCAGAGCGCGGGTAACACTACTAGTATAAATAATTAAATAGGAATTGAAGGAGACGGCAATCCAAAATATGAATGTCATAAAATGATAATAAGTGTTTCAAGTTATTTTCATTTATTAATAGTATAACGAAAAATATACATTACTTTTAAAATAAAGGATCATATTTTTATCGTTGAAGTGAGTCAATGATCTAGAAAATAGAGGTAATAATAACATAATTATAGGATTGGGTTATGCAATTAACACAACACTTACATTATTTTTCTTCTATAAGATTGATAGATGTGGAATCTCTATCAACCTTCTTATTTTCCTAATGAATAATAAGCAATTAACAACGAAAGAAATTCTTTCAAGTTCAAAGTATATTTCACTCAATTGCAAGTTGTACAAGATAGTAAGCACCAACACAAGCAAGCTCGCTACTTTCTAAGTTACAAGTGAATAGTTTTATAGTAAGAGGTATAACTGCATTCCCGTAGGAATACAAAGCTGGACAAATTACTAGAAAACAAATGTATCATATAACTAGTATATTGTGATAACTTGACATGCCAAGTTTTATTAATTACAATTAATATAAATAACTTTTTTGACTTTTACATTAATTACATACACTACAAAAGGCATTAATGTCGAATGTCTTATGTTTTGACGAAACTTCTTTGATGAGAATGTCTTCTGATTTGGTATTGATTGTGGAAAGCATCTCTGAACATTTCTTGATCGAGACAGACATCAACAAAATGATCTTCTCGGAAGTTTTTTGTATCAGAAGCTCTAAACATCATTCCGGAAGCGTTGTGTTAGACACGTGAGCTATCCTCTCGGAAGTATTCAGCCTTCCGAAGATTTAACATATCTTCCGATGCTCATCTTGGACTTTTGGAGATGAAGCCAAGGACATGGAGAAGTTTGGAAACCATTAGACTTCATATCTTACAATAATAATAACCTTTGTTCCGCTGAATTCATTTAAATTTTTTTGAATCACTTAATTTTTATTTGTAGTTTCGATGTTGTGTAATTGTTAAATAATATCTTTTCTTCATTTCTTCCAAAGATTTTGAGTTTTGCGGTTTTCTTTTTTCTTTAAAGTAGTGTCTTTTCTCCTCTAAGCGGCAAATACTAATCTACGTTTTCTTTTAAGAATACGGAAACTTAATTTTATTGGTTAACCAAGGCTGATTTGGATATATAGATTATAGTAACAATCTTTAGCAAAGTGATCAGTTGTATCAAAATCATATCACTTTCTGCTTTCTTCTTTCTTCTTTCTTTCTCAAAGATATCCTGAAGATCTTTGCTAGCCATTTCTTTTTTCCAACTCCTTTAGTACAGAACGCAGTTGTTGTTTCTTACGAGGAACTTATTGTTAGGTAATTTCCTATGAGATCCTTTGACTTTTTGCACCTCAGTTGTGAAACTATACGGCCCGTATAAAGTCAGTCAATCCGACAAAAGCAGTTGTTGTTTCCAACTCTTTTAGTTTAGAAAGCAGTCGTGTATTTCTTTATGTGGTTCTTCAATAGTTTATATAATCAAACGATTATGAAATTACCGATTTTTTTTTTAAAAGATAGTAATACAAGTTATTTTTACGCAAGTTTAGTCATAACATTAATTAAATAAATAACATATGTCGTACCAATTTATAAACAATTTTCGTAACGAAGCAAGTTTAAAAAAATGCGTACAAACTTATATCAAAACATACAAATATTCGTATGGGGCCTATACACCCATATCACATCTTCTATACGCCCGTATACGTGGGTCCTGGTGTATGGATAGAGGGGATGGTGTATGATTGAGGAGGCCTTGAAAAAACTGACTAGGTGTTTTGCTTCCTTTTCAAATTAGGACTCTTTGGTTTGCTTCTTGAAAAAGGGTTTGGGCAATTTTGATATTTATGCTTTTTGAGAAACCCATTTGATTTGTGTTCACTAAATGGGATTTCTTGAGCTTTATCCTAGTATCTCTTTTGAGAGATTTAGTTCTTCTTCATCTTTGTTTTCGCATTCTTATTTTCATTCTTAGTTAGAGGATAGCTCACATGATCTTAGTGGAAGAACCAACTTTATATATAGTGTGTGGTAGAAACTTTTATAAAATTGATTTTATTATTTACAACTTTGCTTACTGTGGTTTAAGAGAATATTCCTGTTAAAGTGCAGGACAATAGGAGAAGGAATGTTGAACATTGTGGGATAGAGTCTTGTATAAGTGTGATGTGTGTGAGAAAGAACACAAAGCTTGTGAATCAATGAACACAAAAGAAATACTTTTCAAGATCTTTTGTATATTACAATTAGAGAATAACTTTATAATGCAAACACTTAGAAAACTACGGATGCAAAATTACAATACAAACTAGCTATTTATCTACAATTACAATAAGTGTGGATATACTAAAAATTACAGCCGTATGTAAGCACGACAGTATAAAATACACTAGTTAACAAAAGCAATTAATTAGTATACTTTTATTATCCATCAGATATGAAATATTACTAATGAAACATTGAAAAATTCTTTTGATTACAAAATGTGCAATGTGTATAGTTAACAAAATTCTTTTCAGTCGCAGAACAATGATCAGATATTGTAAAAACGTTACCTAGCTTCAATTTGATGATCAGATAGCTTTAGAATCAAGGTTTGGGTGCTGGAATTCGAGTTGATCTTCCTGGAGAGCAAGTACGTTCGAGAGAAAGAGAATCAAAACTTTCTGCATGAAATATGAGTTTTCAATCTGATCCATCAGACCGACCTAGTCGTCGCGTACCGCTAAGGAGGCTGAAAAACTCTTGGCGTACCGTGAAGAAATCCGGAGTCCATTAGATATTTTGGACTCATCGCGTACCGCCAAAGGACCCCAAAATGGCCTTGGCGTACCACGACGAGTTCCGAAGTGCAATATCTTTGAATTTTTCTTCGTTTTACGATTCCGAAGAATCGGGAACTCCGTTTCTCGCACTGTTTTCGCCCATGTTCACAATTTCTCGCATACTATCAATTCGTGATAATCACAATCGTCCTATTAACATGGGTTTCAAGCATGATGTCATGTGCTTTCATTTTAATGATGACGTAATCCTCGAACGTAATTGTCACAAAATTCAATCATGTTGATATAGCCATGATGACACTAAAATCATTAATGCAGATAAGTTTCGCATAAAACAATATTCATAACATATGTAACATAATTAAGCATCTATAAAGTTGAAAGACATTAATTTCAAGGGTACGTACTATAGATCTCGAAATAGAAACATACATCTTTTATGGTTGTTTAAATTGTACCAAATAACTTGAAAATGAAAACTTAAGAATAAACCACTAAATCTTTTGACATGTGGTGGTATAAGCAGATTTGGGACACTGCCGTGCAAGAAAGGTTTCATAGTCTTGGAGTTGCTTTTTATAAAGGGGCTGATTGTTGCGTTCTGGTGTATGATGTCAACATTCAAAAAACCTTTGAAACCCTACAAACTTGGCATGAAGAGTTTTTAAAGCAGGTTACAAAACCATGTCGATTTTTTCCTTCTTTGTATACACATAGATACATATATAGATACGTATACATACACGTATATATAAACACACATATGTATCTGCATTTTTTTACTACAGGCTGATCCAAGTGAACCAGAGAGATTTCCTTTTGTGTTGTTGGGGAACAAGGTGGACATAAATGGTGGGACTAGTCGAGCGGTAAGTATATGTGGATATCTTTATTAGAATGTACATCGGATTAAGCTAAAGCTAGTATCAAACCCACATGCCCATAAATCGAACTAACCTAAATACTTATATATTTCTTATTATTATAATAAACAAACATTTATTTTGTCACTTGCCATATTTTTAAACATGTATTGCCACTTCTCACTCTCTGATACATCTTAATTCTCTATCAGATTAAATAATAATATTATATATATCCTATTATATAACTATAATATAATACTAATGACTAATTATATTATTTATATTTTTCATCTTAAAAATATTTTTCAATAAATTAAAAATAGAATATTTTTATTAAAAAACACACTTTAAAGTGTATAATATATAATATTTTCTAAATGTCAAAACTTATTAAAAGTAAGAAATATTTTAAATCTGTATTTTCTGAAAATTAAAAGTTTCATTTCAATTTTTCAAATCCAAAAAAAAGGAAACTGATGCTTATTTTCTTTAAATATTAATGAAAATTCAAATATATTAACTTTCTATTTATCAATAATTTTGAATTTCTTTTGAAATCTCATATTCAAATAGTCAATTTATTTTAATCAATCAATAACATTTTAACAAAATTTAATTATCAATATATGGTGCTCAAAAGTTTTAAAATCAAATTAAAAAAAGGGAAGAATAATGATAATAATTAATTTTTACGAATGATTTCTAAATTTTTTTAATTGAATTTTGATGGATGATAAGAATATAATGTCATATAATAAAAATATGCATTTTTCTTTTGAAAAAAACAAGTTTTAGTTCTTAATGTGTATATGTACTTATTATGTAAAAAATACAACAATTGTTGATTTTGTGCTTCATATAATTATTAAACATGTGATCATTAACACTTTTTTAATTATTATTATTAAAATAATTTTTTTCAAAATTTTGTTTATAATATCATATTTAAGATACTTAATTATCATTTATATAAATTATTTTAAAAATGAACAAGTATTGTACAATTATTTAAATTATATATTATAAATCTTATTTCTTTTATTTTAATTTAATACTTTTAAAGATATTCAATTTTAATTCTCATGATAATTCAAAAAAATAAATATAACTAATTTAGTTATTTAATAATAATTAGTTGTCTTTTATAATATTTCTTTTCTTATTATTTATAATCAGTTATATGTATTCATTATTATGAAATAATTATGGTAATAAAATCTTAAAAACCATGCTAAAAAAGAGGATTTTAAAAGTTTGAAAGCTGCCTTAAAATAATGTGTGTTTGTTGATTAATTGCTCATGATTTTAAAAGTTTGAAATTTATCTTAAATAATTTTCTATCCAAATAACCTAATATGTCTATCTATTTTGAATTTCACACAAAGATAATTAATCTTGTATTTACATCTTATTTATTAAATTTATTTATTCATTCTCTATTTAATCAAATTTCTTTTCAATTAATGTCATTCTACAACTTAGACAACAAAAATTTATCTCATACGAAGAACCTTTCTTATACGTATGAGGAGGCAACTAAATTAATAATATTCTTTTAATACTATATCCAAGATTTATATTGGGCCTTGATTACGGTGAATGTTGAGCATTTATTTTCTCAAAATGTTGTTTTCTAGCCACAAAACAACAAATGCAATTATTACAAACTATGTGAGACAGATAAAAGTACTTAGTCAAGTTTGATAAACTTAGGAACAAAGAAATGATGTATAACAATAGTAGGTCGGCATTCTACAAGATTGTATTATCTACATATCACATGCTCTCAAATTATGTGGATTTAGAATCCATAGAGCTTATGAGAAAGAGAGCTCTCAAAACTACATTGAATCACTCTTACACACTCTCTGTCTATGTTATAATACAAAATAGAGAATATCCATATTTATAGTTAGGGCTGACAATTTCAGGCACATACATGTTTACACGACACAACTCACATGTTTCGTGTTTACCCTTAACATGTTTCGTGTATAAAACATGTCGACACATTAAGGGATGTTAAGACATGTTAATACATGTTTATAATTTAAAATTTTAAATAAATAATATAATAAAATTGGCGGTTAACCGATTACCTTTAAAAAAATTCTAATTCTCTAACCCTACTTTCTTAACGGGTCCTTAACAGGTTCTTTAACGGGTTCCTTAACATGTTCTTTAACGGGTTATATATATTGTTGACTGTTAACATGTTCCTTAACGGGTCATTTCGTGTTTACGTGTTTTAAACGAGCCATTTTCGTGCTTGAAAAAATAAACAAGATAAATTTTCGTGTCGTGATTTGTGTCTACCAATTTTGCGTTTCAAATATCCAAATTAACCGTTGGTCTTGATTTTTCTAGGCCCAACAATTGGGCTCCTTGATGATTTAAACCGATCGAAATATAATTGCATGTCATGACGTACACTTACACTGATACACATTAATTAGTAGTGTTGATTAGTTACATTTAATCTTTATCACGAAACATAATGCTTGAAAGAAAGATGTGGTTGATGACAATCCATGTCCCATGTTAGAGAAAATAAATAATAGAATACTTACTAAACACGTTGATATCAATTTTGGGGGTTAACACGTTCATATCATGTTTGGGGGTTAGCTAATGAATTATCCTATCACAAACATTCATCATTATAATGGGTAGTGGTATGTGACACATCTACCATTTTGTGTTTTGCTCGTCATATTATATTGAATTATGTTTAACTATACGTTGTTGGATCTAAGTTACTATTTTACAATATCTAACGAAACAATTAATATCAAACAAACCTATATATATATATATATATATATATGTGTGTGTGTGTGTGGCTACATACCAATTATATTTAATTATGATTTAATGTGTTCAACCGAGCATATAAAATTGCAAGTACTAGTATTATTTTGGAGAAATAATACATCGACAATTATAACATGTTGCATTGCAAGTATTATCATTTTTATGCCATTATTACACTTGTAAAAAATGACGTAGTATCTAATGCTTGAATTAACTCCCACTTTACGTAGGGGATGGGCACGGTGATCAGGAAAGCATCACAAATCAATTAATTTACTTACTATAATCAAAAGAAAGGCAATTACCTACCGCATGGTCCATACCGGCCAGACCTTACCCCACACATTTGTAAAAGAAGTTTTTTCTCATGACTTGAACATATGACATTAAAGTCACAAATAACATATATGTTGTAAGGAAAAAATTGACATTTTATAGTGTTGTGAATATTTCCAGATAATTTTAGATATAACATACTCCAGCAGACATATGTCATATATAGACGGATGCAAGATAGGAAATTAACAACAACGATGCCTTATACAGATAATTATTTATATATTTTTTTTCATATAAATTGAATTTGAGACATAAATGATTGACATGTATATGCACCAACTTAATTAAATTAAATTGTGAAAAAGTGTAAACTAACTGTCATCTGCCTGTATTGATTTAGATCACATGACAATATATAGAAGTTCAATCCTCCCACGACCCTTAATTAAACTTTTTAAAAACATATATAATATATAGTCAAAAAAATGGACAAATAATTTTCTTTTAAATATATATATATATATGTATATATATATATATATATATATATATATATATTATTTTAGAAGTGCTTAATTTTTTGTTTGGCATTGAAAACAAGTATACCCTACAAAGATTAATTATGGTTTTAAATTTTATTATATGATTTTTCTTTATAATTAAATGGATAATTAAAAATCATTTTCTAACCATCATATTGTTATTTAATAGTTGTTCATCAGAGAAACTATACATACAATTAATGGTTTAAATCATTCTTTTTTTTTTTTTTTAATTTCTAAATCTAAATTGAAGGATATGTTAAATTATATGTTGGTTGAAATAATTAAATACTTTCTCAGGTTTAAACATACTTTCAAGAAAAAAAAATACTCAATAAATAAGCATCAATATATATTTCTATAGAAAAAGTAGACGTGTAGCTTTAAAATTATAAAAAAACATTCGTTGACTATGGAAAGTCAAAAGTCAAATATGCAAAAAGATAAGTATAAATTGGAAATAAGTAATGGAGAAGAGATGCATACAACATCACATCTTGTCTTTATTTCTCTTTTAACTCCTCTTTCTGTGGATTTACATAACATTGACAAACAATTAATCAACAAGCCGCAAGATGTTGATCTCGGATCGTATGTTGCTCAAGGTCATTGTTCTAGGGGACAGCGGGTACGTGTTATTATTATTTTTTAATCCAAGCATGTTTAAGTTTATTTTTTTGAGTCTTTATGTACTCAAGGATATGTTCAAGTTGTGTATCGTCATGATTCTAATATAATCAGCTCTCGTAAATGTACTTTGGTATCGGTCGGTTCAAGAAGTTGTTTGACTAGCTAATAGAGCATGAGTTCATATATATATATATGGGCTCACATATTTAATATTCATCTTTGTATGAGCTTGAAAAAACCTTGTTTTTTTTGTTCATCTTCAGATTATTTCAATTTCTTGAGCTGTTTAGAATGCTCAACTGACCAAGAATTTTATACCTTTTGTTTTTGTAGGGTTGGAAAGACATCTTTGATGAATCAGTATCCATAAGCAGTAGTATTTATTATAAATTTATCATGCTAACATATTGATGTTATATACTTAACTGATCGAACCCCACGACATCCTGTGGCGGAGCTTGGGCAAAGTGAGAGGGGGACGGAAATTTTTGAAACTTAGAATACATGTTAATTTTTTGAAGCGAGTGTGGCGAAACCACTATTTTTAACTAA
Organism: Mikania micrantha; assembly: GCA_009363875.1. Classification (NCBI taxonomy): domain Eukaryota; kingdom Viridiplantae; phylum Streptophyta; class Magnoliopsida; order Asterales; family Asteraceae; genus Mikania; species Mikania micrantha. Next base: position 111,258,767 of record CM018691.1, read on the forward strand.
AAATAACATTTTGGTCGAAAAACTAACACTATGGACGGAAAAAGAGGTGGCGGTTGCCCCTATTAAGCTTCGCCCCTGACGACATTAATAACACGACATTGAGGTGAACATTTAAACAAAATGCACGACAGAAGTACGTGTGGTGAATTTAAGATATGTATCAGTTGAAATTAACTGCTATTCTAGATATGTTTATACAAGATTCAACAAACAATACAAGGCAACAATTGGTGCTGATTTTGTGACAAAAGAGCTGCATATAGACGACAAGCCTGTCACCTTGCAAGTAAGTAATCATCCATTGCAATTCACATTTCTATTTATCCTTGTATATTTGTAGGGGTGTTTTTTTTTTGGATATCCTCTGATTCGGATATACATCCGAATGTTGGATATTCGAAAATTTCAGATAATGCAATTCAATAACTGAATATGTATTCGAAATCTAGAAAAAAGTTTAAAATTATAAAAATATTTTATTTGGATATTCGAAAATTATCCAAAATATACGAAAAATCATCCAAAATATATGAAAAATTCTGAAACATCTGAAAAATTATCCGAAATATCTAAAAATTATCCAAAAAATAAAAAACTATTTTGGATATCGGATATCCGGAATATCCAAAAATTTTCAAAATAGGTATATCCGAATCTGAATTTTCGGATATTTCAGGTTCGGATTTTCGGATATTTCGTATTCGGATAAGGATACGGATTTTTTTGAACAACCCTATACGTTTGTATGAAATATGTTGTTCATAGATAATTAGATATAGACTATATTTTGAATGAGAATAAACTGTTTTTGTTTGAACTGAAATCATGATTTTTATACATTAATTATTATGGTCTATATTTTTTTTAGATACATAGTTTTTCTACATTTAATTTAGATATAGATGAAAAGGGTGGGAAAAGTAGACTTGAACCGAAATATTGTGGGTAGAAATCGGACACAATAAACATTAGACTTGGCTCAAGTTGTTTAATCCTTGACCAACTAAGCAGAAAATTGCAAACTAATCTCAAATCTATTTTTCATAGAAAAAGTTGAGTCGGAAAAAAAAATGATTGCACAATGATGGACATACAGTTGTGAAAATGATGATTTTATAATGTCCTATATATTCTCTGAATCACTTATCGTTTGGCTGCTGCAACTACTCATAAGTTGTAACTCTAATAAGCAATTGTGACTACTCGTCACTAGCAAATGAAGTACAATTGATGCTGATGTTGATAGTTAACAGTCAATGCTTGATCAGCCAATTGATTTTTTTCCTCGTCGATAACCACTTACCACTGACCTACCACTGATAAAAAGTCGCTACTAACCCTTGATTGCCTTGCATATAGTTTTACAACGAAACTTTTTAGTATGCGTCAAGGGCTTTGCTCCTTACACCTTGCCAAATTTGTTGCCCCTTGGACTTGCATTGGAAACCAGCCATGAGGCAATGTTTGACATTCCATGGTTTGTGAAATCAAAACTCTTTTAATGAGTGTGGACTCGATTCTTCCTTACTCTTATTAACGTATATACTAGTTTCTTAATTGATTTAAGTAAATTTGTCACACCTCCACCTCTCGTCACCTATTGATAATGTCACTGATCACTATAAGAAGGTTGCGAAAGCATAGTGGTGATGTTTCAGAGATAGGGTGCAACTTACTTGATCCGGTATCATTACACACAGATTGACTTCAAGATATTACATTACAAGGGTATTGTTATTACAAACCAATATTCATAGTTTACAAACTAATTTATTTAATTATAAGTGTCAGAAGTGCAATCTCACCAATCGTCACTGTTGACCTGCAAAAGGTTTAAATTTGAATAGTCAGCACAAAGCTGGTGAGTTCATAATGATTAATTTACACAATATGATATGATATGCAAGCTTTCGATACACAGTTTCAAAGATAACCATGGGACCCATATCTAGTTCCTTTCGGACAAATCTATGATTTATGAAGATACTACCCGTCGGTAAATATCTTAATGCCTCATTATCTTAATGTTTATCACTAACATTAAGAGGATAACGGAAACATGTAACAAACATTCACACCAGGGGAGATGCAATCCTCCCAGCAAATGGGTTGTCAGCCGATAGTACTATCAATGTTTCCTGTTCGGCCCAACATGGGTTCTCTAGATACAGTTCGGGATATGAGGACTTTTTCGATACATATCATCACTAGTTCACATGAAATCACACAGATAACAGTGATACATAACATATGTTCAAAAACAGTTTTACAGAAATACCCCGATGTTTGTAAATCATTAAAGAGAAAAGAGGTTGTACGAAACTCACCTGAAATCTCAAAGCTAGCAGAATAATGTACAGCGTGGTAGTATGGTTTAATTATGCATTAGTTATTGTTTAATATCATACAATGTATGATAATGTAGGAACCTATAATGATTCAGGTTCTTAATACAAGGTTGATGACTCATTAGATTAATCAGGATATTCTCAGACTAACCAAATAGGTATTATTGCTGATTAAATCACTGAAACAGTTTCTAGATGGATTTCTGGCTTAGGAATAGTCAATCCTTGTTATTGATTACCCATATATCATTAAACATAAGAATGTGACATTAGAATAGGTTTAATAACCATGTTCAATGTACTAATCTGTTTGTTATTATAAACATCAAATCGTCATTCCAATGATTATCTTAATGCTTGTCACTAGTTTGAAACATTTGGATTTAACCTAGCATTTCGAGGAATGATAAAAACAATCACAAGCATTGTTACAATCAAATAGTTTAAACCATTATAATCTAAAATATAGTTTCATAATAACCGGGCATTACAATGGATCAAAACAAGGATTTAACCATTAACATACTGAGTTCTTCTAGACGTCATCTAGACAATAATTAACAATCCTAACTATTGCATTACGTTCAAAAACAAGATCTAATCTAACCATTATCAAACTAGTAGGATGAAACTAACCGTTGCCCGACTGGACGGATTTTAAGTCGCAGAACAACGATCGGATGTTGTAGAAACGTTCCCTAGCTTCAATTTGATGATCGGATAGCTTTAGAATCAAGGTTTGGGTGCTGGAATTTGAGTTGATCCTCCTGGAGAGCAAGTATGTTCGAGAGAAAGAGAATCAAAACTTTCTGCATGAAATATGAGTTTTCAATCTGATCCATCAGACCGACCTAGTTGTCGCGTACCGCTAAGGAAGGCTGAAAAACTCTTGGCGTACCGTGAAGAAATCCGGAGTCCATTATATATTTTGGACTCATCGCGTACCGCCAAAGGACCCCAAAATGGCCTTGGCGTACCACGATGAGTTCCGAAGTGCAATATCTTTGAATTTTTCTTTGTTTTACAATTCCGGAGAATCGGGAACTCCGTTTCTCGCACTGTTTTCGCCCATGTTCACAATTTCTCGCATACTATCAATTCGTGATAATCACAATCGTCCTATTAACATGGGTTTCAAGCATGATGTCATGTGCTTTCATTTTAATGATGACGTAATCCTCGAACGTAATTGTCACAAAATTCAATCATGTTGATATAGCCATGATGACACTAAAATCATTAATGCAGATAAGTTTCGCATAAAACAATATTCATAACATATGTAACATAATTAAGCATGTATAAAGTTGAAAGACATTAATTTCAAGGGTACGTAACTATAGATCTCGAAATAGAAACATACATCTTTTATGGTTGATTAAATTGTACCAAATTACTTGAAAATGAAAACTTAAGAATAAATCACTAAATCTTTGAACATGTGGTGGTATAAGCAGATTTGGGACACAGCCGGGCAAGAGAGGTTTCATAGTCTTGGAGTTGCTTTTTATAGAGGGGCTGATTGTTGCGTTCTGGTGTATGATGTCAACATTCAAAAAACCTTTGAAACCCTACAAACTTGGCATGAAGAGTTTTTAAAGCAGGTTACAAAACCTTGTAGAGTTTTTCCTTCTTTGTAGACACATAGATACATATATAGATACGTATCCACATTGTTTTTACTACAGGCTGATCCAAGTGAACCAGAGAGATTTCCTTTTGTGTTGTTGGGGAACAAGGTGGACATAAATGGTGGGACTAGTCGAGCAGTAAGTATATGTGGATATCTGTATTAGAATGTACATCGGATTAAGCTAAAGCTAGTATCAAACCCACATGCCCATAAATCAAACTAACCTAAATACTTATATATCTTATTATTATAATAAACAAACATCTATTTTGTCACTTGCCATTTTTAAACATGTATTGCCACTTCTCACTCCCTGATACATCTTAATTCTCTCTCAGATTAAATAATAATATTATCTATCCTATTATATAACTATAATATAATACTAATGACTAATTATATTATTTATATTTTTCATATTAAAAATAGTTTTTTAATAAATTAAAAATCGAATTTTTTTTAAAAACACACTTTAAAGTGTATAATATATAATATTTTCTAAATGTCAAAACTTATTAAAAGTAAGAAATATTTTAAATCTGTATTTTCCGAAACATAAAAGTTTTATAAATTTCATAATATTAATTCTTGAAATTTTAAAATTTCATTTCATATAATAAATATAATCATTTCAATTTTTCAAATCCAAAAAAAGGAAACCGATGCTTATTTTCTTTAAATATTAATGAAAATTCAAATATATTAATTTTCTATTTATCAATAATTTTGAATTCCTTTTGAAATCTCATATTCAAATAGTCAATTTATTTTAATCAATCAACAACATTTTAACTAAATTTAATTATCAATATATGCAACTCGAAAGTTTTAAATTCAAATTAAAAAAAGGGAAGAATAATGATAATAATTAATTTTTACGAATTTCTAAAATTTTTTTTAATTGAATTTTGATGGATGATAAGAATATAATGTCATATAATAAAAATATGCATTTTTCTTTTAAAAAAAAACAAGTTTTAGTTCTTAATTTGTATATGTATTTATTATGTAAACATACAACAATTGTTGATTTTGTGCTTCATATAATTATTAAACATGTGATCATTAACACTTTTTTTTATTATTATTAAAATAATTGTTTTCAAAATTTTGTTTATAATATCATATTTAAGATACTTAATTATCATTTATATAAATTATTTTAAAAATGAACAAGTATTGTACAATTATTTAAATTATATATTATAAATCTTATTTCTTATATTTTAATTTAACAATGACTTTTAATTCAATTTTAATTCTCATGATAATTTAAAAAAATAAATATAACTAATTAAGTTATTTAATAATAATTAGTTGTCTTTTATAATATTTCTTTTCTTATTATTTATAATCAGTTATATGTATTCATTATTATGAAATAATTATGGTAATAAAATCTTAAAAACCATGCTAAAAAGATGATTTTAAAAGTTTGAAAGTTACCTTAAAATAATGTGTGTTTGTTGATTAATTGCTCATGATTTTAAAGGTTTGAAATTTATATTAAAGAATTTTCTATCCAAATAACCTAATATGTCTATGTATTTCGAATTTCACACAAAGATAATTAATCTTGTATTTACATCTTATTTATTAAAGTTATTTATTCATTCTCTGTTAAATCAAATTTCTTTTCAATTAATGTCATTCTACAACTTAGATAACAAAAAATTATCTCATACGAAGAATAGATATTAAAAGTTTTAATGATTTATTATGTCTTTTTTCTAATATGAAATTAATGTATATCTTAAGAATAATTGTAATTTATTATTTTTATTATTGTTTGTAATACATAAATTCATCATAACAAGCATTTACTGATTTATGAATTATATTCTTTTGACAGACACATATCTTGTACATAAAAATATGTTTAGAAATTTGTAAAATATAGTTTTCTTTTCCTTTTTTAAAAATGTTAATTATTCATTTATTTGTATTTATTTTTTATCAGTGATTACTTTGTAATATTTATTTTTTATGTAACTTTATGTAATATACAAGTCAATAAATGAGTTCCTATTAGTAAACTAAGTTAAAACATGTGTATTACACATGTTAAATAATTGAATTTAAAATTAGTTATCTTAAATAGCATAGTATATATATTTTTAAGACGTTTTATAGAAAATTAAAAATTGATATATGATTTAATCACATTTTTAGCAAGTTGAATAAATTTATTAGTATTGAATAGGAGACAAATGAGAGAAAAATCAAAATATAACACAAGGTAAAACATAAATATTTAATAGGAGATAGATGTGAAAAACAATTTTTAGGTGATATAGAAATTTGACTTGTGTCTCACTAAAACTTTTATTTATTATTATATAGTATATATAAGTAACAGAGTAGACACGTGTTGTTTTGTGATGCCTTTTTAGTCTTATTTTCCCACATCTCTCACGTATTTAACAAGAGGGCATGTGTGATTATTTGATGTATCTTAATTTTTATTTTTTTCTTCTATTAAATAATAATAATTCAAAAGAATATATATAATATTTAATTATAGATAGTTTGATGTATGTATGCATGACACATTAATGAACTGAGTGTTACATGAAGGTTTCTGAAAAAACGGCACGAGAGTGGTGTGCTTTGAAAGGAAACATACCATACTTTGAGACGTCTGCAAAAGAGAACTACAACGTGGAAGAAGCCTTCCTTTGTGTCGCCAAAACTGCACTTGCTAATGAACACCAACCTCTAGATGTAAATGAAATGTTAGTACATCTTCTAATTCATTTTTGTTTGAATTTATGAATTTTTATTTTTTTATTAGTTATAATATTATCTTAAGTTTATTTTAATTATGTAGGTGTTTTGAAAGAATTCCAACTACAATCTCAGAAAATGATCAGCAAGAAAGAAGTTGTGCATGTTGATGTATACAAAGATCTAAACATTTATATATGCTTCATTCTATGTGGAATGTTTACCATGTTAATTTGTGTCACAATTTTTAGATAATTTTTTTTTGCAAATCATCCTTGAAAAGAATGGTAATTAATGTTTCAGACTTTGATCAAACCATATATATAGGTCTAAACAATCTTTTGATTTGTTCACAAAGATTGGTTTTACTACACATGTGTGACTAGCTAGTATATTTCTACCACATAGATTTCATTGATTTAAAGTGGATGAACACATTGTGGAAGTTATGATGAACTCTAATATGTTGTAATAGTCTAAGGACTTGGAATGTAAAATGTAGACAGGAGCGTCCTTTATATATGTGTGGTTAGTGTCGTTATAAAATCTAACATGCTGGTGGTGGTGGTGCTGCTGCTACTGGTGGTGGTGGTGTTGTTCTTGTTATGATGATGATGATGATGATGATGATGATTATTATTATTATTATTATTATTATTATTATTATTTTATTATTATTATTATTATTATTATTATTTTATTTTTTATTTTTTTTTTCTATCAAGATAGGGTTGTGTGTCGAAGTAACCCACATACTAACAAAAAAAGGGAAATTAACTTCAAAATTTCATTGAATTGCTGCTCATATTAATAAATTTGAAGGGGCTGTGTTTTTGGTAATACTCCTTCTTATGGGGCTCCTATTAAATCAAATAAGGCATTTGCCAATGGCCCACAAAGAAGCTAAGGTCTCTTTATATTTGGATCTCACCCATATTAGTAGTATTTAGCCCAGAACTCTTTAGTTTTTCTTTTCAATCTAGTTAAATTGAAACATTCTTGTTCACTTAATAAACTTTGGTTTGTTTTTGCTTTAAACAAATCTATTTGGCTAGCAAACCATCAAATTTATAAAGTAATTAGTTGTTATATAAATTCATTAATAATTTTTTTGTTAAAAAAATTGAAAGTATGAACCCAAAAAAAATTAAAAAAAAAGGCTTTTGATTTTTATTTATTCTTAAGTCTTAAAAATGATTGAGCCGACGTGAAGAAGATGATGATATGGAATGTGTTAAAGTATGCACTAGTAATTCCGTTTATCAATTAAGGTTAAAGATGATTTCGAGAATCAGGCATAGTAAAAGCAAGAGGCTCTTTCAAGAATAAATTTGGAATGGAAAATATTCAACATATAAGTACATGGAAGTGGAAAATTAATTAGAAGAATAAACTTAAAGATAAGATTTCAACTATCCCTCAGATTTGACGCTTTGAGGCATACGTATGAGACAGTGAACCACAACTACGTAAAAATCTTGATCTTGTCTCAGTATATATATCTCTGTCTAAATTCAAACTCAAGACCTCTAGCTTGTAGAATAGTCAAAGGATAACGACTACGCTAGAAGTAAATAATTTAGAAGACTTTAATTAGACAGCAATTAATTGGAAGAAGATTTGACATAGCATAGCGGGGGAAGATAATTTTTTTTCTGGTCTATCATCTTGCTCTTATTATACAAAGAATAAGAATATGAAACATTTGAGGCATGCTAAAAATATTTAATGTAATATGTCTAAACTAATGGCGTCATAGCATGATCTACAATGGACATTCGGTTGTTGATTAACAAATCTTTTTGAAACTTGCGATTCAATAGCCTGAGGGCATTTGCATACAACATGAGTTGCTAGTCACCCTATTAAAAATAACAAAATTCATTAAATATCCCTCCTATTAAATTATTGGCTAGATATGTAAAGGATGTGATGTAATAAAAAAAATTCTTGAACTTTAGAGAACAAATATTACTTCTAAAAAGACCTTAATACCTACTCTTTCTACTCTTTCCTAGTTCAGTACACTATAAGCTATTAAAGAAGAGATCATAATTCCTGTCGAGAATGCCCCGATATAAACAAACAACACTCAATTAGATAGTTTTAAACATATAGGATAAAAAAAGCTACCAGCAGAAAAGAAAAATGAAAGAAACAGATACTTAATACATGAATAAATATATAGTCATATTCGATATATCAACGCAAATATAGGAAGATAATAACGTGCAAAGTCCTTACAAAATGTAGAATAAAAATTAAGCTTGTAAAACATATGCATCTTTCAGTAAAAATTATTAACATTAAATAGTCAGATAGTATTTGCATTTAACATGTGTTACAAGTCATTGTTTTAAAAATGTCTAGTATATGCATTTAACATGTGGGGCTAGTCACTGTTTTAAAAATGTCCCACTAATAACAAAAGTATTCGGTCAGATATAGACAAACCTTTCTTGTATTTCTGAGGAAACAAATAATGCTTATAGAAAGACCTCCAACACCTAAACTAACAACAACCAACCGAAGGGAAAAGGATCAATATTATATATGTGTGTGTGTGTGCAAGTCCTCTTAGAACATAGAATAAAAATAAGTTCGTAAAACACCTTAGCTACATATATGTGACATCCATTACCTGATCGTCCGGCAAGTCCGTACAGTATGTGTATTTTCACTATTTACTATGGGTAAATACAATGTGTGAACAGGGTGTGTGATAACATAGCTCAGAAAACAAGAAACAGTTGTACGTATTTAAGTGAAAACTTAAATACCGTAAGTACAACAACTCATGATAAACAATAGTTGTTAGTATTTAGGTGAAAACCTAAGTACAACTAATACAACGAATCAAGAAAAACAAAAGTGTACAAGTAAACAGCAAGAACGTGTCGGTTGCGATCTGATATCCATAGATGACAGGAATCAGATGGCCAATAAATCAGTATGAAACAATGTGAAAACAGAAAGTTTAGTTGAGTCCGTCAGTGAGGAAACACAATTCAAAACACAATTGCAGTGTCGTTCATAATAACGAACTGACAGTGTGTTTGCGTGAGTGACGATTCACACAAACATATCTGTGAGTTTAATGTTCTGAAATGATGACTGAAAAGTAGAAAACAAAGGTCAGAAAGCGAAACCATCGTCGTGTTCGTTCGGGTGACGATTCGAACGAATACGCGCGAAGGTGATGCGATCTGATGAAACGAAATCGTTAAACGATTCGAACGATAATAATTTAAGAAAAACAAATTTAAAATATTTATTAGGAATCACAACCTTTAAAATATTTAAAAATAGAATTCCTTTTATTTAAAATACGTAAAATGCGCGTTACGTTTCGGAAACGCAACGAAGACGCGAACCGAACAAACGAAATGAACCCGAACAACCCCGGAGTATAAATACTCTAAATGAGGTATTTTTCCTCATTTCTCAATTCTCACTCTCTCTCTAAAACTAAATACCCGGAACTTTCTCTCTCTAGAATAATTTGAACTTCAAATCAACATATCTCACTCATTTCTTGATGAAATTGAGTGATTCTTGAGCCTAAACGAAGATCTTGATCTCCTCTACACGAAAGTACAAAGGATCCGTTTCAGAAATCCCAGAATCGAAGGTAATCTGAGCTAGAAAATGGTGATTTCTAGGGTTTTTCACCCTCTTGTTCGGCCACAAACCCTAACCGGTTTAAAAACCTTTCTCTCGAACTCTATAACCACGATGACCAGATCTAGCATACACCACCTTCAAAACCACCATGGGACCTGGAAATGGGGGCGATTTTGGGCTCAGCCCTTGCTGCGGCCGAAAGAGACACAGCCGGCTGAAAGGCTTAAGGTCGAATGGACAAAGGCCGAATGGCCTCATTCTCTCGACTGTAGTAGCAGCTCATGCACCATCTAGCCATTCGATAGGGACCTCCATTCGTGAACTTTGATTCGGTCGGACCCCCCCCCCCCCATTCGCCCTTATACATTCGGCCAACATCATTAACCGATCAAGCCCACTCATTCGGCCAAAGACAACCGGCCTAGGACCACCTCCATTCGAGACCTATGCTGGTCATGCGGCCAAGGAGGATCTGTTTCGGCCCAGAACATTCCATTCGGCCTGACCAGTTGGCTCAACTCCATTTGGAGCGGCCCAATGTCACTTGGTTCGGCCCAATGACATTTGGTTTAACTCATGTGATTCCCTCGGCCCATGCCCAATTTAGTCGGCCCATTATTGCTCAATTGGCCCATGAGATCCAATTCGGCCCACCTTCAATTATTTGACCCACATGGATTAAATTGTAAACAAACACACTAACACAACCGTTATTGACAACATGCATGGATTTTTCTTGAACTACTACAAAGGTGACAAGGTTTTGTGCTTAATTTCATAAAACCTACAATCTAATCTCTTGGAATAATGATCATGCAAACTCTTTTACAAAATGCTAAGTGTTGGGAATCATAGTGGTATTCGGTTTGACTTTTAGGTAAAAAACAAGTTTGACCAATTACTATATTAAATCCATATTTAATATAACGCAGCGGAATTAGGGTTTCAAACTTTAACACTGTTAAATTCCCAATCAGGATCATGGTTACAAACATACAAACACGGATATAATATTAACTAATCTAATCTACCGATGAGAAAAAATTATACCTTTTCGGTTAATGATTAACCGTTTAAGACACCGAGGTTCAACGAACTAATGCTAGAATAAAAACACGAACGGGTTCCTGGTTCACAATAGAAGCAGGAGATTGGATTGATTGATCGGAATTCACGAACTATTCCCTTTTCCTTTTTGATGTTCGACAACACCAACAAAATAGAAAAAAAAGAATGAAAACAATTACTTGTTTTCTTCTTGAGTTTCTACGGTAGCAAAAAAACAAAAACCAAAAAAATTGGTTCCTTTTCTTTCTTCTTTTATTGACGGCAGCAACAAAAAAAACAAAGAGAATTTTTGACGGCAGTATCACAAAATTAGTATTAGGGTTATCTCAAGATTAATCTTTATTAATCTTATATTAGTCACTTTCGGGCCCTAAAGTCTAATATAATTAGTTTAGGTCCAATATGTAGCATCAAGCCCAATACCATTAGTTTAATCAAATAAGTAATTAAACTTATATAATTTATAACAATTATAAATTATAAATCCGTTCATGAATACCAGTTAATCAAGTTAAGTGGATTTAATATTCGTTGACCAAGGTGTAACTCTTACGGGTCACAGCTCAGTTAGTTACGTTAATTTATCGGGTCCGTACATATAAATCCAACAATCTCCCACTTGGACGGATTTCGATAAAAATAAACGTTGACAGTCAGCGGTGCTCTAGCTGCACATAACTGCTCCTAACAAGGTATGACACTTTAAAGTCATTAACCAAATTACCGTGCTACTATAGCAGGATACTAGACTTATGATAATCATTGTCATATATCCTTTCTGTAAAAGACATCAATTGAAACAATGAGACATGGATCTAATTCATTCTCATATGACGTTCAATTATTATTGTTCTCGATTTAGATTCAGAGTGGTCCAATCAAACACTCAGTCAGTTTGGGTAAGGCCTTACACTTCACCAGTTTGAATCAACGAAGGCGCCATAATGTCTAACCGTTACATGAAATATGTAAGAGTATAGAATCCCAATCTTGATTATATACAACTCCCACTGAACCTCAGAACCATTCCCAATCAAAGCCTTTATGACTGGCAGTTACGCGACAGCGGTTGACAATGATCAAAGAATGCCCCTTAGTAAACGAAAGTTCTAATATATATCTCAGGTCAAAGGATACAAGATGAGTTTATCAATTTCAAAAACAACTCATGACTAAGATCCATGGAGATGATTTGAAGCGAGTTACATCCAACATCATTCATAATGATGTCTGTGAATTTGGTAGTCAACTACTTGAGACCAAATCCAGAATAGTCTTAATTCAGAGTCGTTCCCACGAGTCTGACTAACTACGGATAATTAAGAATACAATATTCATGGATTAAACGTATTAAAAACGAACACAGTTATAAAAAATTCAGAATTGCATTTAAACCAGTAAATCAAAAGTGAATTCAAAAGTATAACTGTTTATATGTTCGTACATCCAAATACTAAATCAAAACATATCGCTAGCAAATCTAAGCCCGATCGCATTCCTGTGCTGATCATACTTGTCCTGAGTCATGGGCTTAGTGAACGGGTCTGCTAGGTTTTGATCTGTGTCCACTTTGCTTATTATGATGTCTCCACGTTCCACTATTTCCCGTATGTAGTGAAACTTTCTCAAAATGTGCCTGGATTTGTGATGAGACCTGGGCTCTTTGGCTTGAGCTATAGCACTTGTGTTATCACAAAAGATTTCGATAGGTTTCCGAATACTTGGAACCACATCGAGGTCAGCTATGAACTTCTTTATCCAAGCAACTTCCTTTGCAGCATCCGATGCAGCAATATATTCAGATTCGGTGGTTGAATCCGCCACTACACTCTGTTTGGAACTTTTCCAAGAGACAGCTCCTCCATTGAGAGTGAATACGAAACCTGATTGTGAGCGAGAGTCATCTTGGCCAGTCTGGAAGCTAGCATCAGTGTAACACCTTACAGTGAGCTCTTCTTCCACTCCTCCAAATATCAAGAACATTTCTTTAGTTCTTCTCAAGTACTTCATAATGTTCTTGACTGCAGTCCAATGGGCAATGCCAGGATTTTGCTGAAAACGGCTGGTCATGCTCAAAGAATACGAGACGTCAGGTCTAGTGCATAACATAGCATAAATAATAGAACCAATCGCTGAGGCATATGGAATTGCTTGCATTCGCCTAATTTCAATTTCCGTTGAAGGAGATTGCGATTTGTTCAACACAGTTCCTTTAGTCATGGGAATAGTCCCTTTCTTGGAGTTCTCCATGTTGAAGCGTGTCATCATTTTTTCTATGTATGTACTTTGACTCAGCCCTAGAAGCCGCTTAGATCTATCTCTGTGGATTTTTATTCCAAGAATGCAAGCTGCTTCTCCAAGATCTTTCATTGCAAAACAAGTTCCCAACCAGTGCTTGACTTCGTTAAGCATGGGAATGCTGTTTCCAATAATCAGTATATCATCCACATACAAGATGAGGAATGATATAGTGCTCCCACTTGCCTTTTTGTAAACACAAGGTTCATCTTCATTTTTGATGAAGCCAAACTCTTTGATCTTTTGATCAAAACGAAGATTCCAGCAGCGAGATGCATGTTTGAGTCCATAAATGGACTTATTTAGTTTACATACCTTACTTGGATATTTTGGATCAATAAAATCATCAGGCTGAACCATATAGACATCTTCAGAAAGATGTCCATTTAGAAAAGTGGTTTTAACATCCATTTGCCATATCTCATAGTCATAATATGCAGCTATGGCATGTAATATCCTGATCGATTTGATCATAGCAACGGGTGAAAAAGTTTCATCATAGTCAACACCTTGAGTTTGAGTGAAACCCTTCGCAACCAGTCGTGCTTTGTAGGTATGAACATTTCCATGCATGTCAGTTTTTCTCTTGAAAATCCATTTGCTCCCTACTGCCCGTGAACCGAGGGGTAGCTCAACCAAGTCCCAGACTTGATTCTCACGCATGGATTGCATCTCGGAATTCATGGCATCGAGCCATTTCGCAGATTCTGGATCTGTTATAGCAGATTTGTAGTTAGTAGGTTCGTCATCAGGCTCAGCTACTACCAGGACTTCAGAACCATCAAGATGCCAAAGGTATCTATCAGGAGCATTGCGAGTCCTGCTACTTCTACGAATGCTTGTGTTTATGTCCGATTCATTAGCAACAACTTCTTGTTGATCAGACGTTCCGACTTCGTCAGCGGTCGTTTGCGGTTCTCGAATTTCTTCGAGATCCACAATATTGCTTCCAGTTCCTCGATCAAGAAATTCTTTCTCGAGAAAGTGGCCCTTCCTTTTGATGGAAATCAAGTTTGCATCAGGATGGTAGAAATAATATCCGCTTCTATTATGGTATCCGACGAAAACAACCTTTTCGCCTCGAGGATCAAGTTTGTCATCAGAATCTCTAGTGACATATGCATCGCATCCCCATACCCTAAGGTAAGACAAATTGGGTTTAGTGTCAAACCATATCTCATATGGTGTTTTGTTTACCTTCTTAGTCGGTGCCAGATTTACAATGCGGGCGGCGGTCATAAGAGCAAAACTCCAAAAGGAGTGAGGCAAGTTAGTTCTACACATCATCGATCGGACCATATCAAGTAGGGTGCGATTTCTCCTCTCGCTTACGCCATTAAGTTGGGGTGTGCCAGGAGGAGTGGGCTGTGAAACAATTCCACGTTCTTTCAGA
This sequence comes from Mikania micrantha, assembly GCA_009363875.1. Classification (NCBI taxonomy): domain Eukaryota; kingdom Viridiplantae; phylum Streptophyta; class Magnoliopsida; order Asterales; family Asteraceae; genus Mikania; species Mikania micrantha. The sequence goes on from CM018691.1 coordinate 111,273,858, forward strand.
TGATTGATGAACTCTAAGCTGAGATATTCGCCACCTCGATCTGATCGAAGTGCCTTAATCGTTTTACTGAGTTGGTTCACTACTTCGTTTTAAATTCTTTAAACTTTTCAAAGGTTTAATGCTTATGCTTCATTAGATAAACATATGCATATCGACTATAATCATCAATGAATGAAACGAAGTATCTTTCATGGTTTCTAGACATAGTTCTGAAAGGACCACACACATCAGTATGTATGAGTGCTAACAGATCTTTTGCTCGTCCACCAACATGGGTGAAGGGATCTTTAGTGAGTTTGCCAGCTAAGCAAGATTCACAATCATCAAAGGAGTCATGTCCAATGGATTCAAGAATCCCCTAAGACTGGAGCCTTTTTATGCGAGATTTGCTAATGTGGCCAAGTCTACAATGCCATAGAAATATATCATTAATGTCAGATTTGATACGTTTAGAAAGATTGTATATGTTATTGTTTGGTTGAACATCTATTTCATAAATACCATTTCGAGGTTTAGCCTCAAAATAAAAGACATCATTTAAGTAGGCAGATATAGTAATACCATTAAAAACGTACTTAAATCCTTGTTCAAACAATAAAGAAACTGAAATAATGTTTCTCGTCAAACCAGGTGCAAACAAACAGTTATTCAAAATAAGTACAAGGCCAGAAGGACATGTAAGATGATATGTCCCAGTTGCACGAATTGTAATCTGATTACGTGAGGATTGCAATGGATTCCTTTTAGGCTCTATGCACTTGAAGATGAGAACAAATATCGATTGGTTAACTAACACTTTTATTATGTAAAAGTGATTAATAGTTGACCCCACAAGAAATGGAATAATAACAAGGATCAGATTAAATTAATCTAAATTCCTTAATACGTTGAGGATGTATCAATACCTCGGTTTGATAACTAAACCCCTCTCGACCTATTATTCTACATATGATACAACGAGTGAATATCCAATGAAATGAACAAGGGAAATGATAATGGGTGTCTATAGTTGTACTACAAGTGGTGTTAAGTTCTAATAGGTATGTGGTAGGATGTTAGCTGGGGCTTGTTCCCTTACATATGCCCTATATATAAGCATATCTACTAGGATGATACTCTACTTGTGATTATAACTATGGAGAGGCCATTGTGTGAACGTGTGAATCAAACAATCTACAAGAAACATGTAGGACATTTGTGATTGTGTATGTGAACAATTCAAGGTTAACAATTATCAGACTTATGAACTCACCAACCTAGTGTTGACTTTGTTTAAATGCATGTTTTCTCAGGTGACAAACAAGTTTGGTCACCAGTATTCAAGAACATAGCTAGAGGAATTTTAGAAGACCTAGCTACATTTTGTGTTGACATACTTTTGGAATGACAAAACAATGAATCATCTTTTGTAGATCTTGTACAGTTACAAGATAGAAACATTTTGATTCTTTTGATTAGATTTACTTAGTTAAATTATGATGAAACAATGCAATTTAACTTTGTAATTCTATTTATTTGTCATGTTAGCATTTCTCGTTTATATATCATGTGCTATGCAAACAATCTGATCATTTATGATTATCCAACGATATCGCGCCCCGAGAACTTTCCACCCGACAGGAAAGTCGATCCAGCCCGCCGGCTCGAGGTGTGACAATATACACCTACCCTTATAAGTCTTTAGCCTTAAATAGTCAAAGAGCATTTGCATACAAACATGAGGTGCTAGTCACTCTTTTAGCATTTGAATACAACATGAGGTCCTAGTCGCTCGTTTGAAAGTTACTAAACTCAACAAAACCCACTAACAACAAAATTACTGATAATATCTATAGAGTGATATAGGCAAACATTTATTTATATAGTGAGAAAACAAATGATACTTACCAACTCCTAAACTAATGATACCAAACTAGACATTTTTAAACATATGAGATAAAATAGCTAACAATACACATAATATTATATGACAACACATGATTGTCTTTCAAACTAAACAATGATTGTCTTTCAATTAGTCTATCCCTTGCCCAACATGTTGAACATTTACAATGAAATAATACAACTGAGTAATCACTCAAGTAATTCAACTTTATGATCTCCTCAAATTGACCATAAAATGGTATACCATCTTTTCCAAATGAAACAACACAATTGTCGGAGTAGTGTATCCAAGACCACGATTGTGTACATTTCTTTCAAGAAGATCAAATTTACATTCCCTATATGAGACATTGACACTGTGTTCAAATTTTATTAATAAATTTTAAAATGAAATAAAAGAATTAACAAACTTACAGAAAAGTAGCTTTTAAGCTCATCGTAGTTGTCTAATACAATACATCCTAATGAATTTTTGGTCATTTCACAAAGTAAAGTGATTTTCTTTGATGACAGTGGTTGACGTTGTGATGAAAACACGAAGTATTTCCTTCTTGGAATGCCAATGCTTCTTCTACATCATAACCTTCATTGGGCCTTCAGGGCTAGATTTTTTTTTGACAAGCGTTATTAGCTTTTTCATGTATCTTTTAAAATAATATATCTATCTCACATACACCAGCCTCTTAAGAAGAGTAGGGCTGTAATTGAGCCGACCCAAGTCGAGCTTGAGCTTACCTCTTTAAAAAGACGACCAATGATAGTCGCTAGGTGAACCAAGGTGAATAATGATAGTGAATGTACTAGATTTAGAAGGGAAATAGGTTGATTAAGGGAGAGAATGATGATAGAGAAAAGAAAAGAGGAAAAGAAGCTGCAATTCGTTTAAGGGTACAAAACATTGTGCCGACAACATGTTGTCGGCATAAGGTGCCAGAAAAACACGATCGTTTTGTCTATTATTCATAATAAAATACTTTAAAAAATGATTTTTTTAATTTCCAGAAACATGTTGATGGAAGTCACAAAATGTGTAACACCCTAACCCGATTAGGGCTGACGTGTCATTTATACAGAATTCAGAGTTAATGCAACAATACGTAATATATATCCAAACATAATTTGTCTTAATTAATCAAGTAAACATACATAAAATCTTATAATTCATTTATTACATTTTTCAATTGGATAAGTTCTTGATTTTCTTTAAACACTCTTTTCTCAGTTCCCCGCCTGGTTTCCTTGATTACCTATACAAAACATAAGAACACCACAAAAACAAATACGGCTGAGCCAAAGAATGATCAGTAACGGATAAACAATAGTAATTAAAAGAACCACAGAAGGTAATGAAGATAATCAGAAATATGGCCAGAAACAGAAATTAGGAACATAACAGTAAACAGTGGTCTGACTTGAATAAAACACAACCTTCCAGAAACAACAATATGGTTTATAATGTAAGTCAGATATGTGTAAAATCCCAAAATATACCACGAGCTGACTGTACATATAAAAGTGTAAGGTTCACTAGTAGCTACTCCCGCTTACCAGACACATGAGATAATTAGTGTTGGCATACACGTCACTATCCCCCAGAAATCAGAAGTACAATTAAAATTTATCCTAAGACCAGTCCATAAGCCTCTCTAGAATTCAGTAAGTGCACAAGTGTACTATCAGAGTACTAAATAGAGACGTCGTGAACTCAACTAACCACTACGGGTGGTTCCACATCATGGTTGCCACCATGAAGGGGCATCCTTGCAGGTAGGGGCATGCTCGGGTTACAGATCAGTAGGTTCAGTAAGTTCAGTAGGTGCAGTAGGGTAGATAAACTGCCAAGTTTAGTAGAGTAGTTAAACTACCAAGTTCAGTCATATTTAGATCATACAATAATGAGTACAAGATAATCTAGATATATTTTATGATAAACGAAACAGAGAAACACGATATCATATCGTGACAATAACAAATCAGATACAACATAGAAACGGAAGTAAACGATTACAGAAACAAAATTACTATGATTTAATTAAACATGATCCGTACCTGGCTTTAGCAAATAATAAGAAATTAAGCGAGTAATCCCAATCCTTGGCAATTTAGCAATATGTGTTTTCGGTTAAATTTCACGTTAGTTTAACGAATTTTATCTCTATACGTACTCGTTTAATAGTAATTGGTGATTTTAACATTTTTATACTTAATCGTTCGTATCGGTTTATTTTATAAAACATTGCTTAATGTTCTTAACTTTTGTATATTGAATTTTGTAAGTTTTTAATTTAAATGATTTCATGTGGAAAACATTACGATTTAACTGGTTAATCTACATTCAAGATTGTTGTTAATTATATTCGGGTCCTTATTTTTTATTTTTTTATTCTTATTATTTATTTATTTATTGCATTTTGGTAAATCTAATTAATATTGAGGACAAAACCCAAAACATGTGCTGGAGGGATCTCACGATCTCCCAGACTCATTGCAGCACATTAACCATTTTAGTCTAGAATTCCTATTGTTAAATTCTCAGCACTTTTAATACTAATCCCTTTTCTTACAGTTCTTACCTATATAATTTATAGGTTTCTAAAACTTATAGTGGGTTTTTAGGCTTTTTCCTTGGCAATCCAATTATACTTACATGCATATATATTCATATATGAATAGAGTATAAACTATGTCAGGCAAAATGGTCGGGTTGGATAACGGGTCAGAATGAGTTCGGGTCAGGATGAGTGCGGGTCAGAACGGGTTTTAAGCGAAAACAATTCGGGTCTAAATGGATTTCTATTAAAAAAACATCAATTTAGTTGAACTTAAGATGTGTTATAAGTAAGCAAATAGTATATTTGGATAATTTTTATTGATTATCTCATCAAATATGTTATTAATCATTCTTAAATGTTTGAATCCATTGCATTTATATAGTTTTTTTGGCTACCCATCTTGACCTGCATTGTGTTTAAGTGTTGCCCATATCAACCCATTCAATATTATGATGTTACCCATTTTAACCAATTAAACTACAATTGTTTACTCAAACCAACCCATATCCTTTGATATGGGAAACAATTGCCACCTATAGTATAAAAAATAGTATCCAGTACAACATATGACGATTTATCTTTCATGTTATTTTCTTAACTAAACTCCTTATTTTCCGGAATACAAACACATCTCATACGAACGATTAAATAGCTTACCTTAACAGTGGCGAGAAGACGAACCGGAGTACAAAACTACCTTGATAGTTCACAAAGATTATGGTTGATTGTATCTGAGCCGTCTGCCTTGAATAGAGGATTTACGTGCATGTTCCAATAACCAACGAGGCTTCGTTGGATGTTGCGAATAAAAACGATCGAGATGCTGGTACTTCTCCTTTCAAATGCAAGCTTCTTTCGTTTCTTGGTGACGCGGTTGACGTGTCTTTTGGTAGCAATTTTGGATTACAGACTTTTAGAAACCACAAATGGAGTCATGTTTGTTTGTAATTATACTCTTGAAATATTGGAGCTTATTATTTCATGTTTATCTTTATCAACTGATGTTTATCTTTTTTTTTTTACCTCCTGCTTTCTTGTCCCACATATCAGGAGTGTTTGTTTTGTTTTCTTTGCTATTTATTTGGATCTATACGTACCAAACAACATGAATTAGAATTACGAACTGATTTGATTATCTTTTCACATCTCTGATTACCTTTTCTTCATGGTATTAGAGCCCACAAATCAAAACGAAGATCCTTAATTCAAAGGCCTTAATGGCAGGAGCAAATGGGTCAAAGAATGGGGATCAGATTGACCCAAGTTCGCCACTGTACCTTCACCCTTCGGACTACCCGAGACAAATGCGGGTAAACTGTAACATCACTGTACTTCCGGTTGTCCGTCCATCCGTACGATTGTACTGTTACAACCTGAGATTTTATTAATATTAATGAAAATGAATTATTGGATGCATTATTTGATGATTTTCACTGTTATTGGTATACATGTTTAGAACATATATTATACGCGTAAACCATGGGAAATTTAGTTGTAACCCAACTAAACAGAACCAGAGAGTTTATCGCAGATGATTACACGGATCATGGATGTTGTTTTGGAATGAAAGGAATTAGGAGTTTGTAATGGTTGGATTGCTGAACATAGTCAAGGACACATGGTCATGGTTTATCAAAATAGCGGTGGGACGGTGTAGGGGAGGTTGCGATCTACCTCTGCATATGCCCTATACATATGCATATTTCGGTCTATCATGGATGTGTCAGTGACTTGAGTTTAGCGGGTTTTGGATTGGGAATTATAATATTAAAGTTAATTTAATAATGAAAGGATAAATGAATAATAAATACGCGTTGGTGAGGTTACGAACATTATTTAAACGCGAATATTGATTTAGAAATATTAACTTGTTGATGTATTCGCGTGGGTAACGATTCGCACGAATATAATTATTAAGAATAATATTCTGAAACGATATTCCATAAATAATAAATCAAATCGAAATACGATACGAGCGTTGGATTCGCAAAGGTGACGATCTTTACGAATACGTACGTGAGTAACGCGTTTCAACGAGATAATTAAATAATATCCAATGATATTAGATTAATAATAATAAACTAAAAATATTTATTAGGAATCACAACTTAAATTAAATTCGAATAAACTGTTCAATTAAATAAATAATGTAACGAAAACTGTTTTATGAAACGATATTAATTAAAATCAGTTTAAATTGAGACAAAACTTATGTATTTAAATGCTTTATGTTTTAAATGGGTTTCACGTTAAAAACCGAGCATAACCGAACATTTTATATAATTTATCGCGATATAAACGAGACCGAACACGTGGGGACGGAACGCGATAAAAAGAAAGAGGAGTAACCTCTTCTCTTTCATTTTTCATCTTCTCTTTCTCTCTCTAAGTCCCAAAAACGCACTCTCCCTCTCTCTCTAACTTCTCTCTAGCTTTTCGGGCTCGTTTCTTGATGGAATCGTGGGATCTCGGCGCCGAAATGACCACAAGATCGAGGGGAACAAGAATCTACAAAGAAATCCCAAGATTTGTAGCTGATTCGAGGTACATTTGAATTTTTGTTTTCGGTTTTTACTAAAAACTTAATAGGAGGTTATTACAAACTTTAAACGAGGATAGGGTTTATAGATCTTGTAAAAACGAGTTGGTAGGGATATAACGAGACCACGATTTAACCTATGACATGCAATAGAACGAAGATGATGATGTTGATAACAGGTTTGTCGGGGTCAAGGCTGATCGAAATGGGCAGGGTTCGTGAGGGAAACCATGGCCGAACCTGGGCCATGGCTGCGACTGGGCCGAACCTTTCCTTTGGCGAGCCTCTCATGAGCCGAACCCAGGGACTTCAACGAACCTCCTGCCATCAGCGAACCCTTGGAGCTCTACGAACCTTGCATGAGCGAGACACGAACCATGGCTGAACCAAGGGCCACAAACCCTTGTATTCTTCAGCCGAACCCTAAACCATTGACGTCCCTAACCCACGAACCCATGTAGGTAGCCGAACCTAGGGGAGAAAAGGCAAAAGGTTCGCTGTTCCCATGTGAGGATCAAGGGGCGGCTAGGTCTAAACATACAACTAAGGTCAAGGGTGAACTAATTGAATATAAAGCTATATACGTACATGCATGCAAGATGAAAGATGCATTGTCACTTGGTCTTTTCTTAATAACTTAAGTTAGAACATAAGGCTTTATTTAATGTGAACATTTTATGAAAGTAACTTGAATATGATCCATTAAACTCCAAATGTAAACCTTGATAACCTAAGTTAAGATGGCCAATATTTCATGATGCATGCATGTATTGATGGATATGTAACTAATTCCATTGATTTTTCCTACTTAGCTATGAGGGTTACATGAAAGGTTACATATGAGTAAACTATAAGCACTACTTGATTAAAACACACAAGTTAAAGTTCAAGAAGTGATGATAACCCTTGTAGCCATATACGCTTATTTTAACTTAGGGAAATTACACTAAGTCAATAATATACTTCTGAGTGTAAAAGTGAACATTTACAAATATTGGTGACAAAGGAAACACAAATACTTATGAGCATGAAACACACTATAATTACAGATAGTTGAGTTGATTTTGAGTTCACTTACGAGAGCGCGCATATTACAGGAACACTGAATCTAAAGACTCAGGTGAGTTCTCATAACCTCCCTTTCTTTTAAACTGTTTTGTTTTAAAACTCGGAGGTGAAACGTGTATACCAACTTTAAATATTATTTTGATAACACAAGGGTAGTACCTGTTTATCAATATGATATTCATATTATGGATTATCATTATTATGGATTATCACTGATTATTATACATCCGTTTAAACATTGTCATTGACTTCGGTCAATAACAATGATTACATGAATTGTCACTTGGATTATCACAACTCCGTGAAACATTGCCTTTGACCTTGGTTAATTGCATTGGTTTCATGTATTGCCACGTGGATAGCTTCCACTCCATGGATCATGTTTTTAACTTATGTTAATTACATAATGTCCATGTATAGTCACGGATAATATTTGAGAATATTGATGTTGAGATTGGTTGAATGGTTATGTGTTTGATTATCTATTATTGACTTTGATGATCTCTGATTGTCTATGACTGAATTGATATGTGGTTATGTGTTTGTTTATGTGTTTGATCGATTGTGATTTGGATATGTATTGGATTGTCACACAGGTACTCTTGTGGATTTCCTCAGAAAGACCATAAGTTCTTATACTCATTTTATCTAAACTTTTTATAAAATCTTTTCAAAATACAAACTTTTATACTCATTTTATAAAACATTTTTAAAGTATAAAAACTTATGATTACTCACCAACTACTTAGTAGTTGACACTTGATTTCTTTACATGTTTCAGGTGATGAAGCTAAGTAGGTTGAAGAAGATGAATTCTCACTTTTGGACATCATCACATAGGATCTTGGACTTAGCTAATTAACTTAAATTCTGGCGATTAGAGTTTAGTTAGTTTAGCTAATTCTTTTGTGTAATTGATGTATTTAATTCATGATAAACATGATTTTTGTGTAAACATTTATTTGGTTTGATTGATATGTGATGGTTTATATTTAGATGCCCACGAGCTTTTGAACAATCTACACATCCCTCGTGGCATCCCGACGTTTCCGCCATCGGTCGGGGTGTTACATAAATGAAGGGTTGACGGACAGTAACTTCAATGATTGGCTCCAAGAAATGTCGAACTTCTTATTTGCGAAGAATAAGATTGGGTTCGTAGGTGGGACGATCAAGAAACCAGAAAACGCGGACAAAGACTACATGCCCTGGATGAGATGTGATGCAATGATAAAAGGCTGGCTTAACATGGCCATGAAAAAGGAAATACGTGGAAGTGTGAAATACGCTAACACGACTGCTGAGATCTGGAAATATTTGAAGGAACGTTTCGGGAAGGAAAGTGCGCCGAGAGCTTATGAATTGAAGCAAACGCTCAACGTAACAAAGGAAGAAGGGGCATCGGTATTGGCATATTACACGAAACTCAGAAAAAATATGGGACGAGATAAATACCGTTCTGCCAACACCAAGATGCACTTGTAATGAGTGTAAATGTGAAATCGGGAACAGACTCGCGGAATTGAAAGAAAAGGAGCTTATGTATGAATTTTTGTTGGACTCGATGGTGAGTTTGCTGTCATACATACTCAGATTCTAGCCATGAGGCCAGCATCAAGCCTAAGTAATGCATATCACATCGTTGCTGAAGACGAACCACATCGAAATGTCACGGCAAGAAAAGGGACGGTTCTAGAAGCAACAGCTTTCCAAGCAAACAGGAAAGAGGTTCATTCAATCAAGAAGTCATGGCAGAAGAATGAGAAGGGCAGTACCAGTACGAACAAAACCGAATATTGTACGTCTTGTGGTAAAGATGGACATAACAAGGAAGGATGCTTCAAACTAATAGGGTACCCGGAATGGTGGCCGGGAAACTCCAAGAAAGGGAACTTAAAACCAAAGGCAGCATTTGCAGACACTATACGAAGTCCAGTTCCCGGGTTGACAAATGAACAATATGACTTATTCCTGAAGATGTTCGGTGGAGATAAACAACAGACTCGTGAGGAGTCCACACCTCAAGCCCACTTCGCAGGTACGTTTGATGATGAAGATGATTTGGGGGCCATGGACACAGGGGCAACCAACCACATGTTTTACCAAGACGAAGTGCTCGGAAATGTCACTAGCAATACTGATGACACACCTATCACAGTGGCTAATGGGATTAATGTACCAGTTAAAGGAAAGGGAGAAATCTTCCTTAAGGAAGGAATACAAATAAAAGGAGTCTTGTTTGTTCCAAATTTCAAGTGTAACCTTTTATCCGTCAGACAACTAACTAAAAATTTGCATTGTGCAATCACATTCTTTCCGGATTTTTTTGTGATGCAGGAATTGAAAACGAGGAACTTTATTGGTGTGGGTAAATGCGTCAATGGTCTTTATCGAATGGGGGTCACAAGAATGGAAAGAAGAGGCATGGCAGTCACCTCGAACACATGGCACAAGAGACTTGGGCATTCTCCTGTTGATATTTTATCTCGTGTGAATTTCCTTAAGGATGTTAATTTCAATTCAAATAATAAAGTTTGTGATTCTTGCATGCGTGCTAAATTTACAAAAGTGTCTTTTCCAAATAGCTCCATAAGAACGAACAACTTTTTTGATATGAAACATTGTGATATTTGGGGTGGTTACCGAACACCATCATGGACACGAGCTAACTATTTCCTCACCTAGGTGGATGACTATAGCAGATCGATTTGGGTATATTTAATTAGATTAAAGAGTGATGCAAGCTTGTGTTTAATGAACTTTCATAATTGGGCTGAAACAGTTTGGAAAGAAAATAAAATGTCTTAGATGCGATAATGGGGGTGAATTTACATCTAACCAAATGAAGATGTTTTATGCCAAACAGGGTATCACCCTAGAGACGACCTGTCCCACACCCCTCAACAAAATGGGGTTATAGAACGGAAACACATACACCTCTTAGAATGGCACATGCCATCTGTTTTGAAGCAAACCTACCCATTAAGTTTTGGGGTGAGTGCTATCTGACTGCTACATACATCATAAACCGCATTCCCTTCAAAGTTTTAGATAATAAAAAACCTTATGAAGTTCTGCTTGAAAAACCACCCAATTATGATCACATGCGGGTTTTTGGTTGTCTAGTTTATTATTGGAACAGTGACACAAAAGGGGATAAGTTCGAGTCGAGAGGTCGAAGAGGAGTGTTCCTTGGTTATCCTTATGGAACAAAAGGATATCGTCTCTATGATTTTGAACTAAAGAAATGTGTTGTTCTCCAGGCATGTGAGGTTTGTAGAGGATATTTTTCCTTATGCAGAAAATGAGTCATATTACCAATCAAAAGAGCCAAACATTGTCAAAGAAACGAATGATAAGGATGGTGATGATTGGACGAAAGGTGGACCTACACCTGCTGTTGATGACTACATCCATGTGCATGGGAATTCCTCCACACCAAATGACATCATGCACCATGAAAATGATATGGGCCTTGATGTCGACGGAGCTTAGCTAATAAACTAACTAAAAACCGACTTTAAACTAGACAAAAAGTAATAAATCTAGACTCTCTAAAACCTAAGCTACCGACAGGCAAGTGTACATATCGTATGTAGCAAGACAAAAGTAAGTCCGGATATCGAACCCACAGACTTCTACAGACTGTACTAACTAGACTCTATGACTATTCTATACAAAATTTGTACTTAAATAAACTAATAATAAAGAGGGGGGTTTTCTAACAAAACTAAGAATGACTTAAATAAACTAAAACAGACGAGCAAACAAAGACTAAACCAGAGAAGAAAAGAAACACTACCTAGGCTTGAATCATATACATGCTTGACAAGGTTCTCTCGGGATGGAACTAATGTGATACCGGGATCTTATAATACTAAACTCAAAGGAAACCTAGAGCACCCTCGACCCTTCTCAAGGATAGTCAACTAAGGATCCTAAAAGCTGTTAAACCACCGGATACATGGATTTCCCTCACAGGTTATCCAACTGTTTATGAAATATCCACTAGATTATCTACCTCACAGTACAATAATCTCAAAACACCTAAGAAATAACTGTTAAACACTCTACCTCACGGCACGAAAGTCACAGTTCACTTAAATGCTAGGGATAATTTGGGTTTTCCTATTGGACTCGATAAACAAGGTTTGATAGACATACTAGAAAGATCTTCTCACAAAGGCTCTAACTAGAAATCCAACATCCAAGACTTATTGACAACTTCTCACCTCACGGCTGTTGAAGCAAGTCGTACATCTTAACTGTTTAAATCTTGATAAGATATTCCTATGAATCACTCGGCCTAAGTAACTCATCCACTAATCAAAAACACACAGTAATTGATTCTAGCATGCACCTATTTCACGACAGACAATCGCCAAGACACATGAGGAACATAATATCAATCATTTAACAACCAAAGACATACATACACATCCAATATTCAAAACCAAATCTTTAAATCATAAATCCATCACATCAATATATTCCAACACCGAAATAAACCAAAATCAAACATGCATAATCATCTAACCTAGATAGTTCTAAGAGTTTAGCCACTAAACATCATATGAAAACAAACCATAATCTGTTTAATGTAAATGAAAGACATAGGAATCGAATAAAAACAAAGAAACCGAATGATGAACACCCGATGTCTTCGATCCTAAGCCTTGATTCTTCAATCCTTAGCTTCCAAAACCTCCAAAATCACCTCTTGGTCGCCTCTGCCGTCTCTCCTATTCGATGATGCCGAGTGTAACCCTAAAAATCCCATCTCCAGCCGTTATAATGAAAAAAACTCGATTTTCTGATTTTTAACCCGCGTCGCGTACCGCGACAGTTACACAGAAACCCCTCGCGCTACGCGAGGGTACCCACTACCCGACAAAATAGTCGGGTCAAACCCGCAATCATTAAAAAGGGTAAAACTGACTTTTCCACCTGTCGCGCTACGCGACAGGGTTTCTTGTGGTTGTCGCGATACGCGACAAGGTCTTTTTCCAGCTTTTAAATTCTTTTATCTTCGGGTCCGTTCTTTTCCAACCAGGAGCTCTATTTCTTGATCTTTAACACCAAATAAACATGTTTATTACCTGCAAGCATGAAATTACCAAATTGTGAAGAACCAGCATAAATCGACTCTAAAACCTAATAAACTGTACAGAAACTCAATAGAAACAAATGGAAAAACAGATGTGTTTCACAACACATCACATCCCCACACTTATCTCTTTTTCGTCCCTGAAAAAGGCTTATGCAAAAATCTGGGATCATAGCTAGATAAAACGGTTTCTACACAATTAAAGTAGTTAATTCAAAATTCAATGCTTTGGAAAAGATTGCAAGTATTTTTATCCTTTTAAACCCATACTGATTATTCATGCCCCTTAATCATGGTTCATTAAGTTCATGTTCTACATTTCATTTCATTTGACCCACACTTAGGTAATTTAAAACCAACTCAATCCTGGATTCTAGCTTTCAAGTCATCCTTACATATAAACAAACAAGAAATTTCTCAAATCAGATTTTTATAATGGAATCAGATGAAAGCGTGAGCGTTTTTCTTTTATTTTTCAATCCATTGAATTTAACTTAGTGGTGTTTCAACCAGGCTGCAACCCGGCGTGTGACACATAAGTTTTCATCCAAATTCTTTCTTTTATTTTTCTTTTTACTCAGCTTATTTGGTGAAGTGGAGGCGCCATAAGACTCAGATTTATTCTCATAAAAAGAATACTTATGTGCCAAACAAAAATCAGATTTTCAAAACTCTAATCTGTTATTATGCAAGGATTCATTTCTAACTAGAAAACAATTTCATTAATTCCAAATCCCCAAGATGTTTTCCATGAAATTCATGCATTTAAGTAAAATTTTTACCAATCCCACGGGATGAAAACAATCAGTTGAGCCTACCTACACATCCCATGACCAAAGCATAAAACCAAACCAACAAGTTAACCATGAATGAAACCACAAAACCCAACTTTTCTATCATTTCCCATCATGCTTTTACAACCAACTTAAACAAAGACAAGAAAGATCTAAGCCAAAGATGTAGAAACAGAAATAAAAATAAAATTTTCAAAAATTTTGACTCAAGAACTTAAGTAAACTAAAACTAAAATTCAAAAACTAACTACTGAAACAAATTTAAACTAAGTTTCCCATCCCCACACTTAAACTTTACATTGTCCCCAATGTAGAGAAAAAGGAAACCCAAAAGAAAAACTAAAACTAAAAAAAACTAAAAACTGAAAATGACTTAGCTGGTTGAATAGAAGACTGTCGAGTACCAATCTTTCCACGTAGCTCCACAATCTACAATTCTGCTCCGCAAGCTATAAACAATAACATAAGATCTACACAAAACAAAGATCAAACAAGCATCAACACTTCCAAAACAATATAATGATATCCATGATTAAGCCCAACCACCAACCGACCTTACCAATTAACTAAAATAAATAAAGAAAAACACATCACACAAAGAAAATTAAAAACTAACTAAAAATTTGAAAAACATCAACTCAATGCAACAAAAATGAACTTAGAAAGCCTCCTACGGTAGTGAACACGATGTATGAAAGGAAATTGGGGGTAAAACTTGAAAACTAGGGTTTTTAAACATTTAAAAACATTCCAGGATTCGTCGCGTACCGCGACATATTTTAGAAAGTCCGTCGCGATACGCGACAGAAGTTTGACCCGCGTGTTGACCATATTATCTCGCGTAGCGCGACAGATGTCCCAGTGGGTGTCGCGTGACGCGACGGGGTCATTTTTCCAGAGAGTTTCTGGCATTTCCATGCCTTAGCCAAAATTTTTACCCCAAATCTCACAAAACTACTCCAAAACTTTCTAAGGCATACCTGGTGGCTCCAATTCATCATTATGGCATCAAAGTGATTAACAACCTGCAAAACAAATTAAAACACACAAAAACGAAAAACGAAAAACAACGAAAAACAAAAACGAAAAATGAAAAACACACCAACGACACCCAAAATAACTTACAAACTCTACAATTGGGAGTTTAACCCAAGAGCTTCCTCAAACTCAACTCAAGTGGGAGGATCGAAAGAAATCTCCTCCCATTCGCTCGGAAACAAACCATTTTCAACCTCCTCCCACATCTCACCATCAACAAAACTCCTCATCACCTCCGGCTTCTTCTTAACATCCCCACACTTGGGTTTATCAACACCCTCACCAATCCCTCCTTTACTAATGGATTTGGCTACCGCAAAAGTGACCGTCTCGTCACCGACCCTAAGTGAGAGCTTCCCGTCAAAAACATCAATGACGGCCTTAGCGGTTCGAAGAAACGGACGTCCTAAAATGATGGGAACATTGGTATCCGCCTCCATATCCATAACCACAAAGTCCACGGGGAAAACAAACTTATCAACCTTCACTAGCACGTTTTCCAAGATGCCCCGAGGACACTTCACGGACCGGTCCGCTAGAGAAAGTGTCATGCGCGTTGGGACAAGGTCACCAAGTGCAAGCTTCTTATAAAGAGAATAAGGCATCAGATTGATGCTAGCACCCGAATCTGCCAACGCGTGACTACGCACATCGCTACCAAACGAACACGGGATCTTGAGAATACCCGGATCCGTCAGTTTCTCCGGTAGTGCGTTCGTTATCACCGCAGAACAATCTCTACTCAACGGAACCTCAGTTAACTTGCCCAACCGGTCCTTACCCTTCAACAGATCTTTCAAAAACTTGGCGTATTCAGGCATACGCTGAAGGGCCTCAATAAATGGGAGATTGATCTTTAGTTGTTTAAAGATATCAAGAAAATGCCCATATTCCTTAGCATGCTTTTGATTAGCAACACGTGCAGGGTAAGGAATACGAGATAGATCAATCTCAGGAGTGGGCTTTAATGTAGCCGGCTTTTTCAAGGGAGACTCACCGCTCGGTGCGGTACTTGCTGGGGCTAGCCTCGAGTGCATCCCCACGGGAGTCTCCAACTCCACTTCTTCAACAACCGATTCTTTCTTAACTACAACCGGTGCTCTCACAACCTCACCACCTCTACCACTACGAGTGGTGACCGCATTCACGTGGGCGTTTGGATTAGGTTGGGTACCCCCTGGAAATTGGCCTTTCGGCCTTTCATCCAAACGTTTGGCGATGTCACCAACCGTGCGCTGCAAATCAAGGAAAGCAGACTGCTGGTTCTTAAGAAGAATGTCATGCTCATGAAGAATTTTCTGAGTGCTTGCATCCTTTGCAACTAACTGTGTCAGCAGTTCCTCGATCCTACCTAAGTTACTACCACCGCCTCCCTCCGAGGTAACTCCAGAATTATTACTCGAAGACTGACCACCCTGCCCCTGGTTGTCACACCCCGGGCCGGCGGGAACGGATCGTGTTTTCCCGTCGGGCGGAAAGTTCCCGGGGCGCGATATCATTGTGTTGATAATCAAATGATCAGATTGTTTACATAGCACATGAGATATAAATGAGAAATGCTAATCATGACATGAAATAGAATTACAAAGTTAAATTACATTGTACTTCATAATTTAACTAAGTAAATCTAATCAAAAAGAATCAATGAGTTTATATCTTGATCTGTACAAGATATACAAAAGTGATTCAGTGTTCTGTCATATCAAAAGTATGCAATCAAAAGAAAGCTAGGTCTTCTATGAGCCCACTAGCTTAACACTTGCATATAGTATCTACACCTGTCCGTCACCTGAGAAAACATGTAATTTAAACAAAGTCAACACTAGGTTGGTGAGTTCATAAGTAAATACATTGAAAACCATTGAACTGATCATGCACACATTCACAATGTATTAACTGTTGCTTGTATACTTGTTTCACCTGTTCCACCCAATGGCCTCTCCTTAGTTATATGTACAAGTAGTATATCACCTAACTAAGTATGCTTATATATAGGGAATCACGAAAGGGTCAAGCCCAGACTCTATCCCACCACATACTCAACCAAGTTCCACACTACTTGCGATACAACTAAAGATATCCATTTCCCAACTATCCGTATTGTCTGCTGTGTCATCATATGTAGAATAATAATATAGTAAGAGGGGTTTAGTTATCAAACCGAAGTATTGAGAAACCCTCGTTGAATTAAGGAATTTAGACTATTAAAATCTGATCCTTATATTATTCTATTTCTTGTGAGGTTAACTTTTATGTTACACTTTTAATTTAATTAAAAGTATTAGTTAACTGTTCATCTTATGTCTCCAAATGCAACGTATAGAATCCGAATGGAATCCATTTTAATCCTCACGTAATCAGATTAAAATGCATTCCATTCTCTCCTATCCCGCCGTGTGATCCCAAAGTTTCCGTGTGGGATTGAATCATGTGATTAACAAAGTCGAATAAGAACTTGTCTTATTACATTATGTTAATCGGGTGTAAATGACAAGAATCCCATGAAGATACGTTATCATGATCGTCATTTACTGTAAATGATAAGAATCGTCATTTACTGAAATCCATGTGTTCCCAAAGTATCCATGAGGGAATGTTCTCGTGTGTTTAACAAAGTCGAATAAGAACTTGTCTTATTACGTTATGTTAAATATGTGTAAATGACAAGAATCCCATGAAGTTACGTTATCATGACCGTCATTTACTGTAAATGATAAGCATCGTCATTTACTGAATCCATGTATTCCCAAAGTATCCATGAGGGAATATTCTTGTTTTACTGTTAAGTGTAGATTGTTTAAGTACTTGATTATATGGAAATAACTAAGTGTTATAAGTTTAATCTTATAACTGAGTTATTATAATGTGTTAATGATTAAGAATCATCTTATCATAACCATATGAGTTTCCCTGTTATCTCATATCATACAAGCATGCATACAATGATAACGATAATAAACAATTTAATATTATCAAATCAAAGTATAAATAACATGTTAAGTAAACTTTTAAATAAATAAAAGTAAACATGTTTCTCAGCCCCGAGAGTTAAAATCAGTAAAGATTTAAAGTAAAAAGGGGCATATGAACTCACCTTGTAATTGTTGTGTTTGACTTAGCTTAAACAAGAATGTACGCGCTCTCGATTGTACTTGAGTGTATTTTCACGATCCTGTATTGATTTCACGATGTTCATAACTTATTAGTATGAATTTTAGGGATTTTATGTGTATGTATGTGTTAGCCATAAACTTTGGCCAACACTTAAGGTCTTCGGTCTCTGTTGGCCCATCTTGATTTGTTATCGTTTCTTGAAATCCATAGACTTTATTTGATTTATTCTTGGCTTATATAGCTTGTATCAAAGCCCATTTGTGGTTTCATGAAATCATGTTATATGTTACAAGACCTTATTGCAAAAATTGCCGTTTCGGTAGTAATCCCTTGGTTATCATACTTGTTATGTTAATTTAAAGCGTTGCAATAGTTCTTTAGTCATGTGGGCCAACAATTTAGGTTGGGCCAATGATAGTAGGTGTTGAATCATGAAGGCCTTGCCAAAAGTTACAAACTAATGTTCAAGTGGCCTTTTGGGCCTTGTTTTGGGCCTCCAAGGAATCCATTGGGCCCAAGGTGGGCCTTGGCTATATTTGTTGGGCCTAGAGTCATACAAGACTGTTGGAATTGATTTTGGATCAGAACTGGGTTGTTGACCAATGAAATGACAAAGTGGCTCCAAAAGGAAGGACAAAGGCCTCCAAATGGGCCTTGAATCAGTTTTCTGTGGGCCTCGGGTAGATTTTGATGGGCCCCTTGGGTTTTGTCTCGGGCCTTTGCTAAAAAAACTCAGTGGGCCCAGACACATATAACAGGCCCAACACCAGGTGTGAGCCCAATAGCACTTCCTTGTCCTAGTTATCTCTCATTTCTTCTCCCTCAACCTCTCTCCTACATTCAAAACCCGTCACCCCCATTTTTAGGGTTTTCAAGATCTTCAAACATTCATATCTCCTTCATTTCTTCACCAAATCACCCCATTCTTGAACCCACTTGAAGCTCTCAACCTCTACTACACGAAAGTACAACCGATCTAAGGCCAAATCCACCTGAAACCGAGGTATGAGGCTGTTTAATTACACTGGTTCTGAGGAAAATTGGAATGAAAACCAGGGGGATTACCAGAAGATCTGAACCCGGGATTTTTATGATTTCCCCAATTGGGGTTATAGGAATTCCCATATCGGTTTTGACCTCCCACAAAACCGACCTGCTCCTGATTCAGCACAGGGCACTCAACAGTAGCATGATCACCACGACACATCTCACATCGTGCCACCCTCAATTTAAGCTCTTTCACATCTTTCGCCAGAGCCTCAAGCGCAGCAGCTACACTAGTGTCCACATTGACGTGGTGAACACCCCTCGAAGATGAAGAGGTACTAGTGCTAGGATTTGAATTCCTAGTAACAGATCGCTGCTCATATTCTGCCTGAGCGAAACTCTCAAACATGTCATTGCATTCGGCCACATTCTTTTTACCCATAAGGTGGCCACCTGCAGAAGTATCGAACCGCGCGCGAGTCTCATATGTGAGTCCATTGTAGAATTTCTCTACAAGGGCCCAGTCAGACAGACCATGCTGAGAGCATCTGCTAAGCAGATTTTGAAACCTCTCCCAAGCAAGGTAATATGGCTCATCGGGTGCCATACGAAAAGAGTGGATCTCATCGCGCAACCGGGCGGCCTTCGCGGGTGGAAAATATTTGCTAAGAAAAGCATCGCGTAGGCCGGCCCAGGTTCTGAAAGTACCCGGAGGGTGCGAGTCGAGCCAAATGGCTGCTCTTCCCGCAAGGGAGAATGGAAAAAGATGAAGAAAAATGGCATCAACTGTGGCACCTTGAAGATTGAAAGTACCACAGATGCGGGTTAGACGGGCTATGTGGGCGGGAGCATCCTCATCATCACGACCATTGAATTGGCAATTGTTGATTGCGGTCATGATATATGAGGGTATTTGCCATGAATTTTCATTTGTGATGTTTGGCACATTAATGGGATTATTAAGTCCCGTGAATCCCGCAGTAGCCTGCTGGTGAACAGTACGATGCTCCGCCATCGGTGGGTCTAAATGATGACGGGGGCTAGAAGAAGAAGAAGAAGAAGGTGTGGAATCAGAAAGATCAGCAGAATTGGGAGTAGGAACACTTACCTCGCTCGTAGAACCTTCAGAGAAGTCCCGCGAATCACTCCTTAAGGGCAAAGAAAGCTCAGGTGGTGGTCCGTGTGAGCGTAGGTGTGGCATACACTACCAAACCTGCAAATCAAATAAAAGCAAATCAAAAAGAAATAAAAGAAAATAAAAGAAAATAAACACAAATGTGCACAAATAAGAACAAGAACTAGTAAGCGCAATCGACTAAGAAGTCCCCGGCAACGGCGCCAAAAACTTGATGTCGACGGAGCTTAGCTAATAAACTAACTAAAAACCGACTTTAAACTAGACAAAAAGTAATAAATCTAGACTCTCTAAAACCTAAGCTACCGACAGGCAAGTGTACCTATCGTATGTAGCAAGACAAAAGTAAGTCCGGATATCGAACCCACAGACTTCTACAGACTGTACTAACTAGACTCTATGACTATTCTATACAAAATTTGTACTTAAATAAAATAATAATAAGGAGGGGGGTTTTCTAACAAAATTAAGAATGACTTAAATAAACTAAAACAGACGAGCAAACAAAGACTAAACCAGAGAAGAAAAGAAACACTACCTAGGCTTGAATCATATACATGCTTGACAAGGTTCTCTCGGGATGGAACTAATGTGATACCGGGATCTTATAATACTAAACTCAAAGGAAACCTAGAGCACCCTCGACCCTTCTCAAGGATAGTCAACTAAGGATCCTAAAAGCCGTTAAACCACCGGATACATGGATTTCCCTCACAGGTTATCCAACTATTTATGAAATATCCACTAGATTATCTACCTCACAGTACAATAATCTCAAAACACCTAAGAAATAACTGTTAAACACTCTACCTCACGGCACGAAAGTCACAGTTCACTTAAATGCTAGGGATAATTTGGGTTTTCCTATTGGACTCGATAAACAAGGTTTGATAGACATACTAGAAAGATCTTCTCACAAAGGCTCTAACTAGAAATCCAACATCCAAGACTTATCAACAACTTCTCACCTCACGGCTGTTGAAGCAAGTCGCACATCTTAACTGTTTAAATCTTGATAAGATATTCCTATGAATCACTCGGCCTAAATAACTCATCCACTAATCAAAAACACACAGTAATTGATTCTAGCATGCACCTATTTCACGACAGACAATCGCCAAGACACATGAGGAACATAATATCAATCATTTAACAACCAAAGACATACATACACATCCAATATTCAAAACCAAATCTTTAAATCATAAATCCATCACATCAATATGTTCCAACACCGAAATAAACCAAAATCAAACATGCATAATCATCTAACCTAGATAGTTCTAAGAGTTTAGCCACTAAACATCATATGAAAACAAACCATAATCTGTTTAATGTAAATGAAAGACATAGGAATCGAATAAAAACAAAGAAACCGAATAAACCGAATGATGAACACCCGATGTCTTCGATCTTAAGCCTTGATTCTTCAATCCTTAGCTTCCAAAACCTCCAAAATCACCTCTTGGTCGCCTTTGCCGTCTCTCCTATTCGATGATGCCGAGTGTAACCCTAAAAATCCCATCTCCAGCCGTTTTAATGAAAAAAACTCGATTTTCTGATTTTTAACCCGCGTCGCGTACCGCGACAGTTACACAGAAACCCCTCGCGCTATGCGAGGGTACCCACTACCCGACAAAATAGTCGGGTCAAACCCGCAATCATTAAAAAGGGTAAAACTGACTTTTCCACCTGTCGCACTACGCGACACTGTTTCTTGTGGTTGTCGCGATACGCGACAAGGTCTTTTTCCAGCTTTTAAATTCTTTTATCTTCGGGTCCGTTCTTTTCCAACCAGGAGCTCTATTTCTTGATCTTTAACACCAAATAAACTTGTTTATTACCTGCAAGCATGAAATTACCAAATTGTGAAGAACCAGCATAAATCGACTCTAAAACCTAATAAACTGTACAGAAACTCAATAGAAACAAATGGAAAAACAGATGTGTTTCACAACACATCAGGGCCCACAAGAAGAACACAACATAAACACAAACATGGATGTTGGGTTTGACGCGGCACCACAAGACAATTTGATGAAGATGCCTATGATCCTCATGAACAGGTTATTGAACCCACTTGGCAAGGAAGGGTTCGCAAAGTATTCTATTTTTTCGTCTTAAATGAAATCAACAGGCTATAATAGGCATTTTGCCTGGCGGAAAAGCTACATCTAGTACCGTTTGCTATCCTGAACTATTTTTGTCTTTTCTGAATGAGAAAAAAAAAATAGGTCTGCCTCTGGCCTAGATTAACCTAAGTGAAATGAAGTACACAACCACAGAGACTTAAGGATTACAATGTGACCCTCCAACCTTCGATAAACGATGCAGACCTGGCTCACGATCAAGAGACCTCTATGGTACATCCCTTAGCTCACTATATTTAATACAACAATTTCAATACTAATCACAAAGCTTTTCTCGCTGCCATCGACTCACTCGATGAGCCGAAAACTTTTAAACAAGCATCTCAGGATCCAAAATGGCGAGAGGCAATGGAGAAGGAAATTCGTGCCTTAGAACAAAACAATACGTGGACTCTTGAGGATCTCCATGCTAGAAAGAAGCCGATTGACTCTAAATGGGTTTATAAGATTAAGTATAAACCCGATGGCATCATTGAAAGGTACAAGGCCCGCTTTGTTGCGAAGGGATTCACACAAATGGAGGGTATCGATTATCATGACACTTTTGCACCTGTTACAAAGCTAGTGTCTGTTAGAACTTTGTTGGCTTTGGATGTGAAACGTGAATGGCACATGCATAAACTCGACGTAAACAAGGCATTCTTGCATGGCGATTTGGAAGAAGAAGTGTACATGAAAATTCCACCGGGTTTTCAAAAGGTGAAGAATCAAACACGTGTATGTCGTTTGCAAAAATCCATTTATAGTCTTAAACAAGCTTCGCGTAACTGGTTCCACAAGTTTACAAGTACATTATGCGAAATGGGTTACAAGCAATCTATCGCAGATTCGTCTTTATTCATCTACAAAACCGATGTTGTGCATGTAGCAGCCCTCATATACGTAGATGATGTCATTATTGTCGGGGATGACATAAACAAGATAAATGATACTAAATATGAGTTACATCAACGTTTTACCATTAAAGACCTTGGAATCCTAAAATATTTCATTGGGATTGAAGTATCTCGAACAAAAC
The DNA here is from genome assembly GCA_009363875.1 of Mikania micrantha. NCBI lineage: Eukaryota > Viridiplantae > Streptophyta > Magnoliopsida > Asterales > Asteraceae > Mikania > Mikania micrantha. The sequence continues at coordinate 111,297,244 of CM018691.1, forward strand.
ATGGTGTTGTACCAAGCCAAAGGAAATACACGTTGGACATCTTGCAAGACATGGGGCTTGAAGGATGTCGGCCCAGTGCCTTTCTCTTGGAACAAGGCTCAAAACTCGACAAAGAGGACGACGAAGAAAGGGTGGATCTGGACAATATCGGCGATTTTTTGGTCGCCTCTTATACTTGCAAGCAACTACGCCTGACATTGCCTATTCTGTTAACCTGTTGAGTCAGTTTGTGGCTGATCCAAGACAGCCACATCTTGACGCAGCCATTCGGGTGGTACGGTATCTAAAGACAACATTGGGACAAGGCATCATGTTACCCAAAGGAGGTGGTTCACAACTCGTTGCATACAATGACTCAGATTGGATGGGTTGCCCATTCACAAGACGGTCTCGTACAGGCTATCTTCTTCTATTTGGTGGAGCTCCCGTCTCTTGGAAATCAAAGAAACAATCAGTTATTTCCCGATCTTCACCCGAAGCAGAATATTGAGCTATGGCAACTACCGTTAGTGAAACATTGTGGTTTCGGTGGTTACCAACAGAACTAGAAACACCACATGATAGTCCTACTACTCTCTTTTGCGACAATGAAGCTGCACGTCACATCGCCAACAATCTCGTATTTCATGAAAGGACCAAACATGTGGAAATGGACTGCCACTTTGTTCGAGAAAGAGTCGAATCAAAGGAAATCTCACACCGGCTCATATTCAGTCTCATTTGCAACAGGCTGACCTATTTACTAAACACTTAAGTAGACAACAACTTCGTTTCTTACTTGACAAGTTGGGCATTATGAATCTACATGCTCCAACTTGAAGGGGAGTATTGGAGCTTATTATTTCATGTTTATCTTTATTAACCGATGTTTATCTTTTTGTTTTTACCTCCTGCTTTCTTGTCCCACATATCAGGAGTGTTTGTTTTGTTTTCTTTGCTATGTATTTGGATATGTACGTACCAAACAACATGAATGAGAATTACGAACTGATTTGATTCTCTTTTCACATCTCTAATTACCTTTTCTTCATGAAAGGGTTTAGCCAATGCATGAATGGTATTAAACGAGTGAATTTATTTCCATTCATTTGAGACTAGCGAATTGACATCCTTAATTTCGTTCAGTTACAATTTAATAATCGGTGTTTTTTTTCTTTAATAACAGATAACCATATGTCACTTTACGGTTTGCGTACAAGATGGTTTTCACTTACGTTCAAGTTTTCATATTGAATAAATTTATAGTAACAAATAGATCGTTATATTTTATTACGTTAATTAGTAACAGAATCAACAGTCAATCAGTTGGACTGATTTTTCCTATACCTTGAATGTTCATAAACAACTCGTTTAGTTTTTCGTACATTGTAATTAATTGAATTCGAATTTGTTAAATATTTAGTTACTATTTGACTCCGTTTATTTAATTTATTTTAAATCTCATTATCTGAACTTATAAATTGTATAATTACATATTTATTTATTTGATTATTTACATGTATTATAAAATGATTTGATTTTATTTGATTTTATTTTATTTAATAGACAAAAAAGAAAAGGAAAAAAGTATGTAACTTTTGCCCGACAAAATGTCATTGGGATAAATTTTTAGACATGCTGGAATTTAAATTTGCACACAAAAATAATCCCAAGACCGAAGAATGCCCGCTATTTTTATGCTGGTAACATGTCATTGTTATAATTTATTTAATAAAAACAAATGTCTAGCAACTTTTGTCAACAACTTATCATCATGAAAATATTTCTCTACTTGACAAATTCTTGTCGACAAGAAAAGTGTAAGTTTTCTTGTAATGAATTCAACTATATTATTAAAATAAAGAAGGAATTGACGTAAAAGTGGCACACTCAAAACCATCAAAGAAAAAACATACATGAGAAACAAGAGTGTGCCTGATTATACTAGACATTTAAGGTTTAGGATTTGCATATAGCTCGGTTTTTTAATGAAAAAAAAATTATGTCTATAAACCCTTTTCAACGTAATTATCTTCTATTGCTTATGACAAGCCATATAAATGGTGAATTCACCATTAGGTGTCCCTTACTAACCGGTCTCACGTCCAATATGAGGAGGGTAAATCGCGTGACTCAGAAAAAATTGGGTGGTGTCTGGGTTTGAACCGTAGACTTCTAATATAGATTCACACCCCTTACCAATAGGCCACCATCGCGGGGACATGACTGCCATATAGAGCTTGTCTCATACCGTTAAATGAAAGTTATATTACATTTATTCATTTTTTTTTCTTTTTACTTGTTTTGGAATGAGTCCACTTAAATTGGGTTTCATATAATTGAATTGTAAAAATCAGACATTTTAGGTTACATTGAATAACAGTCCTGTATATATATCATATTTGAAGCAGTGTTAAAATTTAAAAACAACAAGAAGAAATAGAATTTCAAACTTTTTATTGAGACGATGAAATTTATAACGATTAGGAAAAGCTGTTGGCACAATAGATGGACAGTGTTAAGATGTCATTTTATTAACCCTAAAAATAGTTAAGCAATTTATTACTTTAAAAGTGTAATGTATGGACATTTGGTGGTAGTTCGCTTTATCACATTTAATTCCTTTCTATTTTCATGAATTTAAAATTCATTACACCAACTACGCATGCATAGCGTCTTCCTCTAGCCTAATTAAATCAATTACTTTACTTTACTTGCCGATGTTATCTAAAATTTATTTAATATAATTAATTTTGCAATAATTATTCTTTTTTGTAATATTTTAAGCCTCGTCACACGAGTAAACCCAATAGCGAAAGACCACAAACGCCCTTGAAACGCAGACAACACTGGTGACCCGGCTCGTCTACTATTTCAAAGGAAACACACCTTCCGAATACCCGTTGTGGTAAAACATCTGGCCTAACTGAAACATATTATTCCAAGCATTCACGGAGCTTGAAAAACAACTCATAGGGGGTCGAAAGTCACATGCCCATTTTTTTTCCTATCGCTATATGTTTCGGATTTTATATCGGGTCGCCGATTTGAGTCGAGTCAAACATTTATAAACTTAAATATCTAATTTTACTTGCACTCAAAAAACAAAATAAGTTTTTAACAAACAAGACATAAAATATTAAAGATGAAAGGGTGAGCATCCGCAATTAGGCAAGGCTGCAAAAGTCTCTAATTCATCTTTTCTCTTTTTTTTTTTTAAGTTGTAATGTTACATATTACCCACTACAACAATCATTTTTGTAAATAAAGTTTTATAATTCTACTAATATACTTATTTGAATTTTCTTAGCAAGTTAAAATCGTAAATCGTTAAACGTATAGTTTAAAGACTAGTTCAACCTTAGTAATTTTTTTAAAACCAAGAGGACCTAATGATTTTTAAAAAGAAAAACGGAGCAAGCCAAACTTAATACCTATAAAAAAAATTCACGAAATTCTACTAAATCGATCATTATAAACGGAAACACGGCAGGGGTCGGGGCACACCCTTGATTCCAAGTGATCTAAGGCTCAACACTTCGCAATAATTATATATCATTGATCCTAGTATACATGCAACGTTGTAAAGAAGTTAAAGTAGTTATGAATTAGATGTATAGTTTTTTCCTTGGTACTATCGGAATCTTCTTACCGGAATCAAACTAAATAATATGATGGTCAAAAGGAACATTATTGATCGACATTATTATTTAAAAAAATGGATAAATAATGATTATTCAATAAAGAGTAAATTACAGTTTTGGTCCATATGGTTTAGGTGTTTTAAGTATTTCAACCCAAAATAAATTCTTTTATGATTACAGCCCATATGGTTTAAAAAACTAACGTTTTTGGCCCCCAACCATAGTTAGGTTTTGGGGCCAAAACCGTCAAAAGAATAGTTAAGTTTGGGGGCCAAAAACGTTAGTTGTTTAAACCATAGAAACTGCATTGATAGAAAAATATATTTTGGATTGAAATAGTTATAACCTAAATCACAAAGGCTAGAACCGCAATTTACTCTTCAATAACTTATTCAAACATTCTAAAGTTATATTTACGTTTTATTTAGAACTGGCTCTACTCAATTTGACTAGCAAGGTTAGATTATTAGAAATGAAGGGTAATGAAAGGTTATGATGCCAAATGAGATGAAATAATGATCAAAATGTTGAACATAAAATTACAATTGAATGCCTTTTACCTATGTTATAAACGTAAAGTTTTGGATTATGAGCCAACTAGCGAACCAATGAGCAAAATAACAAGCTAGCCAACCAACAAGACAGATTGACTTGAGCTTCACTTGTTTATAAATCAAGCTAACTCGACTCATCTCATTTATAAACCGATTCAAATTTGAGCGAGTTTTTGACTTTTTTTCCTATCTAGCAAGAGAGGAACACGAGCTATTTGAATATTCTATTCATAAAATCCACATATTAATTGCCTACCTGGAAGGATTTGAATCCCTACTATATTTATTTAGGTAGGGTCCGTAGGGATAATATATACTGTTTTAATTACACATAGCTAGTTAAAATAATTTAACAAAATAAACTAATAATAAATATTCTGGTATGGTTGATTATCGAATATAATTAAACAAGTATATAGCATAAAGAACGTTCACATATATAGTTGGAAATTTTAGTGAAAACTATGGTTTTCACTAACGAAGTAAAGATGAATGTGATATCGATATTCTAATTTGTGTGTATTGGCAGGGTGATTGTAGAGCGCGTCAATGTGACGTGCTTCGGGTGAAGTCGACCGCAACTAGTTCAAGAGAATTGATTCTTTATTCAAATTCTAGATTAGTAATTTTAGTGTTAATCTAAAATTGAATTAAAACTATTCATATTACATGTTATATTAGAATTCTAGCTAGATTAGTAACTCTCACATTTATCTATGAATTGAATCAAGACGTACTATTCATATTACATGTTTTAATTAAATGTATTAAATTATAACTCTTGACATGACATTCATGTAGTATAAATACAAGACATATGCTGCCTTGTTAAGATGATGGAAAAAAATAGTACATGATTTACAATACACGTTTACTATAGAATTTTCTACATTTTTGATTCTACTCTCTCTTGTTTTATATACACTTTAGGGTGCTAGGTTAAACCCGACAGTATTCCATTTGTTGTACCCTAGGAAACAGAAGCGTTCGTCTTGAGAAGAGCCGCGAAATATGTTTTAACGAAAACGTATTGAATACGTGTCTCAACGAAATCATTAAAATGTTTACTTTATGTCAATGAAAAACAGGTAGAAGACATAATTGGTATATAAACTCATAATTTATATTATTTTATTTTAATCTTGTAACTGGTATTGTATTAGATTATTTACTATAAATAACGAGAATATCGTTATTATTTATTTATTATTATGATTGTGTTATAATAAAAACATAACATATTTCCTACATATAGGGGAGGGTTCCATCGAAAACCTCCATTTTGCGACTTCAAGTTTATTTATTACAAGCCAAATCGACCGATCTATCTATTATTTTTGGGTGCGTTCTATCAAAAATGTAGTTATTAAATCAGTAACAAAAACTTAAATACATGTGTGTGTGTGGATGGTACCACCTGGTGTCTTAAATTAATAAGATGCTTTTAATGATACGTAATTAGCTAGAAGTCTTGTCATCATCACTCGTGCCAATTACGAACGTTTTAGAGTAAAAAGATTTTACATGGCTAAGAAAACTAAGACGAGATTAATGGTGTAGTTTATAAAAGAAATAATAAAACCAGATTTTTGTATTAAAAGTAGAAAAATTGAGAAGTTCTCAAAATTAAGAGATATTTTTGTTAAAAATAGGAAAATTGGGAGATTTTAAATCGTAACATTTGTCAAATTCTTGTTAAACCTAGTTTTTTTAGAGGTTAAATGACTAAAATATATTCTTTTAATTTTCTAAAAAAGTGTTTAGATTGCGAATTGTTATTAATTGAAACGAGTTATTTTTTCACAAAAATATAAATTTATATTTTATTAACAATATATATATATATATATATATATATATAGTATTCTATAAAACCAATTTTAGAAATGAAACCTTAAACTTATTTGGGTCATTACAATAAAATTGATTTGTTTATTTGAAACTAAATTATTTATTCAACTTTATTGTAGACCATATTGTTATTTTTAACATTCTAAATAAAAAATATAGATAAGGTTTAAAAGTGTTCTATATAAGATTGAGTTTTAATATAATATATTTGTATAATTCTGATTCTATCATAACCCATGGAATAACTAATTAATAACATATTAACTACTTTTTGCCATTTGATTTAATATTAGTTAATTTAGATGTAAAATTAATGATTGAGATAAGATGAAGTGTAAACGGGTAATTCTTCCATCAAAGATTATCCCTTTTGTTTACTGTAATTTTCATAATTTTTTATACAATTTTATTTTTTTTCATTTAAATTGCACCATTAAATTAGGTTTATTTTACTTTCTATTTTTATTATAATATTGATATTTTTATATAAATATTTGTGATTAGAACAATGTAATGCACAAACAATACTACACCACAAAAAAATAAATAAAAGATTCCGTCTTATGTTTAGATTTTTTATAACGTTTTTATATAATCTAACGTTACTTTTTAACTTCGTTACAACATTATTCTATTATGTAGCTTAACTCTACTTCATTTCTAGTGTAAGTTGGTTTCAGACTCAAAATTTGTTATTTCTCGTTAGATTAATTTAAATGGTGTTTTATATGAGGTAAATAATGTGTTTTCAAGGTTCTATGTAATTTGTGTTATTGTAAAGTAAAACGTGTTTTGAATTGTTGTAGGTTTTACATTGTTGAAAAATGTACTTTATGTATTTTATTTAATATGTTAGCATTGATTTAGTTACAATGATTTAATTAAACAATATGTTGAAAAATGATTTAATTAAAACAATATATCTTAGGGGCTATTTGATAGCATCTGAATGGCTCTGAATCTGAATGGTTCAGATTCAGACCGTTTGTTTCGCAAAGAAAATCACATCTGAATGGAACCAAATGTCTGAATGGAGGTCTGAACCATTCAGACTTGAAGATGTGTCTGAATGATTCAGACGTGAAGGAAAGGGAGAGCGATGGGCCTTGGCCGGCCAAACCTTCCCTCGATTGAACGTACCGCTGCCGCACCACCCACCGCACCGCCGCACCACAACCGTCGTACCGCCGCACCCGTCGCACAGCATCCCCGCACCGCACCGCCTGTTGCACCTAACCACGGCACCGCCAAGAAATGAGGTCGATGGGGATGGGAGATGGGGGTGAGAAGTGAGTGTTTTGCTTACCTTCGAGCCGACTAGGCATGATCGGTAGACTGCGACAGTGGGGGTTAGACCGGGCGACGTAGGTGCGAGATGCTAGACCGCGATGGTGGATTCGACGAGAAGGAGACCGCAGGATGCGATGGTGATGACCAAGGGCTGGGAAAGCTCGACGGAGGAGGCGACTGGCGGAGGCTGCGATGGGCGGAGGCGGCGATGGGCGGAAGGCGGAGGAGGTGCTGCGAGCGGCTAAGGAGACGGAGGAGGCGACGGCTAGGGTTTTTAAGGAATTTTTTTTTTCATTCAGATGCAACCAAACACTTAACCATTCAGATCTCTTAACCATTTAGACTCTCTTAACTATTCAGACCTCTTAACCATTCAGCACTTAATGATTCAGACTCAACCATACGCCCCTTACTCTTATAAAGTAGAAAGTATGAGTAAGAGACGTCAGCGTATACGTGACGTTGCATATACGTCGTATTAAACCATAGTGCTAAATTAAATATGATCTTATCATTTGTTGTTAGCATCCGATCCATGCAAAGAAAGCATCATGCATGTTTCTCAATTCTCATTGACTCCAGGCTACATGCATGGTATCATAGGCTTTGGAGAAGGGCAAATCCGACCTTCGTTCAAGGCTATTTTTTAAGACAACAAAAATTTTAAAAATCCGTTTTATATTATATATATATTTATCTATATTTAAAAATATAAAAACTAAAAAAGCATAAAATTATAATTTGACAGAGATCTTTTTTTCTCTAATCATTCAGGGCACTTAAATTCTCAAAATCGTTTGGCTACATGGTCAAACAACCACCAACCAATCGCCATATTAACTTCACCGATTATGTATGAATCCCACGTACTATACGTATACATATTTCAACTCCTAGCTTCATCATTATATATATACTATACTAGCTCCCACACAACTACACGTACCAAACAATGATGCTGCCTTTCGGCTTCTTTGAGCTCATCCTCGCCGCTATATGCTACACCTCTTTGTCTTTATTCCGGCAACGGCAAGCGATACTTTACGACTGGCCGTTGCTAGGGATGCTTCCGTCCTTAGCCCGTGGCGTTGGAAGGATCCATGAACGTTGTGAAGTGATCCTCCGGTTAACCGGTGGCACCTTCTTGTTCAAAGGACCATGGTTCGTCCATATGGACATGTTGGCCACCGTTGATCCATCTGATGTGCACCACATCATGAGCTCAGAGTTCTTGAATTTCCCGAAAGGTGACGAATTTAGGGAGATTTTTGAAGTTCTTGGAGACGGTATCTTCAACTCCGATCATGACTTGTGGCGTAGCCATCGAAAGATCACAAATGCTTTGATTAATAATCAAAGGTTCCTACAGTTCTTGGCTAGGATGAATGTTCAAAAACTGGCTAATGGGTTGATTCCGGTTCTTAACCATGTGGCTACAAAAGGGCTAGATGTGGACATGCAAGATGTGTTCCAAAGGCTCACTTTTGACACTAGTTGCATGTTTGTAACCGGATACGACCCTGGGTGTTTGTCAATCGAGTTCAAAGACGTGCCATTTGCACGTGCCCTAGACGAAGCCGAAGAAACCATTTTCGCGCGTCATGTGGTTCCAAAAGCCGTGTGGAAACTCCAAAGGTGGCTAGGCGTTGGGAAGGAGAAGAAAATGAAACATGCTTCGGAAACATTAGATCATGTGATCGGGGAACTTATCCGTCGAAAAAGAAAAGATCTTAGCGATGGAGTCGGGTTAGAAGACGATGCAACAGGCGTCGACATGCTGACATCGTTGATCATCGATCAGCAATCATATAGCGATGAATTCAAACAAGACGACAAGTTTTTAAGAGATATAATCTTGAATTTGATGATTGCTGGGCGGGACACAACGAGCTCAGGGCTAACATGGTTCTTGTGGCTCGTTGTGACCCACCCGAGCGTCGAGAAAAAAATTAGGGATGAAATAAATGCACTTATTCCCGAGTCTGGGCTCGGGAAACTGCGAGTTTTTGAAGCTGAAGAGACGAACAAGCTGGTTTATCTGCATGCTGTATTCTGTGAAGCGTTAAGGCTGTATCCACCTGTTCCGTTCCAACACAAGGCTCCGATTAAACCAGATGTTCTTCCTAGCGGACATCGTGTTGATCCTAATATGAAGGTAACATTTAAATATTTCTTTCCATAAAACATAAATACATTATATATCCTTTGCTTTTATTTGTAATTTCCAAAAAATAAATACATTATATATATAACACAAAATATTATATCATAAAATCTGAGAAGAAAAGATAAATAAAACTTTTAAACTAACTAACAAACATATAAATTTATAATTTTGAGTTAGGTACGAGTAAAGGATAAAGTCAAACCTTATCCTATCTAAAATAGGATAAAGATGCTGCTTCGGTAAAAACCCCGAACTCATATATCAGTTTTCTTATAAATATTACCAAAAAAAGGATATATTTTAGGAGGACCCGATTTCAATATTTCCCTTAAAAAGTTTCAGACTTTGCCTGGTATTCATTGCAAGGTATTGATTATTATATTTATTTGGTTCCGCAGGTTGATTTTTCTATTATTACTTTGAACCATGAGGGAAAATTTAGATACTTTATTGATGGTCCAACATTTAAAGTCCTAACGTTTTAAGAAATTGTATAAATGGCAAAAAGTTTGTAGCTCAATTGACACTTCATAATTTTATAAGACAGTTTTGTTAGGTCATAGGTTTTAATCCTGGCTAAAGCGATCAGTATGGAGTTTTACCACATAGTGGTTTCCTTCAGAGGGGCACATGGATTTGTTTGGTTTAGCGCTCACCAATACCTAAAAGTTGATAGCGGACTATGATTGCTTGCCGTTAAACCCTAGTTAAAAAATAGTGTAAATGCTGTATTAATTTTAGTGAGGAATCTTAAGTCATAGTACCTCTCCAACCGAAACATGAATGATATGAGGTGTGAAGGCAGATCCTGTTGAATTTTGCATTCATTCGCCTACATATGCAAGCATTTAATTTAAAAACAAATGCATCATATTTCAGTCTTTTAATTTATTTTAATTTTATTATCGTAAAAGAAGAAATATAATCTTATTCACTAAATAAGATATGATGAAAAATAAATAAAAGGTATAAATTAGATACTATATACTAGTCTAATATATATCGCATGTCATACACTAGTTAAATAAAAAATTAAATAGCTAGCAATAAAAAAAACTCTTATTTTTTTTTTACGAATCTTAGTGTTTAAAAAACCTAAATTTGATAAGTTTTGTTATTTATTTCTTCTATTTATAAAATTATTTATCATAAAGCTTTTATTTTCTTAAAAAAACAGTTTTTTAAATTATATATATTTACTAGACATAAATTTAAATATAATGCATAATAAACGATAATTAAATAAGAGAGACGAAAAACTAAAAGATAGATGACTAGAATTATGACAAGTGTCTCAAGTTATTTTATTTATTAAGATTAATTAATTAATAAGATTAAGATTAGGTTTTCATATTATAAAAAGAAATTATTTATTTTAATTCAGCCTAGCATAATTAACATATACATGTGTGCATGTACATATGTAAAGTTTTATACAAATAACCCATGATATATTACACATTATTATTATATATATAATGTCGTATTCGAATCACCAAAACGTACCGTTCGGTACAAGTCTCTATTTCTTACGTCTTTGTTCCAAACTTCCACTATTTCACCTAAAATTGTAACTTCTGAACTATTTTATATTTCTAGAATATATTCCAAAAATTGCAAATTATGTAGTCTATTCACTGTTTCTTATTGTTTCAATTATCAGATAATGTTTTCGTTGTATGCCATGGGAAGAATGGAAACAATTTGGGGTGAAGATAGCTGCGAATTCAAGCCGGAAAGATGGATCACCGACAAAAATATGATAAGGCACGAGCCATCATACAAGTTCCTGTCATTCAACGCAGGTCCTAGGACATGCATCGGGAGACAAGTCGCCTTCACTCAGATGAAGGCCGTAGGTGCAACCATATTTCATAATTACAACTTTGAAATGGTTAAAGGTCATGTCGTGGAGCCTAATGTTTCGATCATACTTTATATGAAACATGGCTTGAAGGTTAAGGTTACACCCAAATGGACTTGAACGGGAACAATCAAATATAAAATCGTCATGTTTAGTTATTTAAGAAAATATAAATATCGTATATTATGTAAAAATAATGTAACTAAACATGATGATTTGTTTTACTTTTTATGTTGTAATAACAAATTGAACGAGTTATATAAGATATGTTTATATATTATTATTATTAATATATTGTAAGTATATCTCACAAACAAAAAAATGTTAAATAATAATTACGTTAATTAAGAAATAATAGGTTGATATATACATGAAAAAATAAAATATAATAAAGTAAATAAATAAGGGTATAAATAAGTGAAGTTGGCTTGTGAGCTAGAGTTATCTTGTTAAAAGCTCTAATTGACCCGGGCATAAACAAACTTGAGCTCGAGCTTTTTACAAGAAGCTTGATTAATGCATAAGTCTGACCTTGATCCCAAGCTTCATTTATTGCAATCTAGTAAGTTTGCGAGTCTAGATGAGGCTGCTCTATATATATAATTTTATTTAATGTATCAAAAAAGGGGAGCGTTATTTGGACACCCCCTACCGATCAGTCAACACCTATCTCATCTATACGGGCCGTAAAGGGCTTTACGGGCCGTAAAGAAGTCAGAGTGTGTCAGAAAATGTCAGTGAGATGTCTGGCGGCTGAAAACGTAATACGAGCCGTAAAGGCCTATACGACTCGTTTTTAAAACTGAAAATTTTTAAGTTTTGTTTTTCTACCCGATATACGTACGTGTTTAACTTATTTGTAACATTGTAATTGTCTAACTGTTTTAAATGGTTAAAACATATATTTTAACGTAATTATATTTAATCGCTATACGTACATTATTAACGTTATAAGACAGTTTGTATTCCGGTATACGTACGCGTTATAAAATCCGCACGTTGTTTGTATACCGGTATACGTACGCGTTATTAACGTAATATATGATATATATATTATTATATATACGTGTTATAAAATCCGCACGTTGTTTGTATTCCGGTATACGTACGCGTTTAACGTTAATTGTTATATCATATCGTCAAGTTGTTTAATTTTTAAGTTATAAATAATATCTGTTTATCATAGCGTATAATCGTAATTTGTTGTGAAATCCGGTATTTGTTAAATTCAACACGTACGGTACGTGTTTAAAACGTAACCATTTTTAATCGTTTGTTGTAAAATAATAAGTATTTTAACGTTATTATTTAATTATTTTGACTATTTGACTATTTGTTTTGTTTGAAAAATATTTTAACATCGTGACGTTTAAATATAAATAACAATTTTTTTAAACATAATTAGTTATGATTTTCGTAAATTTAAATGTTTTGTTTGAAAATTATTTTAACGTAATCGTGTTTAATGATTTTAAAACAATATTTATCAGAATGTAAATAACGTTAAACGGTTTTAAGAAAAATTGTTAACTATCTATTATTCATTTCACAATCACGCACATTTTTTAATTATATAATAAAAGATAAAACAAACAATCACGCCATACACAAAATGTCTTGTGTGTTGATGTGACACCAACTATTTGAACAAATGGCATGTTGTATTTGTTCGTTTTATAAGTTGTGTCAATTAACAAGACATGAGGAAATGCTCGCCAAATATTATAAGATGTCTGGTGGATAAAAAAAATCTGTTCCACGACATCTGTCGACGCATCGTCTTGCTTTTTGGTAAATAAAATTATTTCTTTGCAATGTGCTAAAAAGGACCTGAATTGGAGTTTCCCCTGTGTTTTGTCCAATACGTAACTTCCGTCGCGCATTGTAAATATTTCTGAGGTTGGAAACATTATCGGGGTTTTGGTCCTTTACAGCTGCAAGTATATCACGGGGCAACATGTTTTGGTTTGACAGTTGCTCAACTAGATGGGTTTCATTTTCATTTAATCTCATCGCATATGGATGACCGCCTAGTTGTTCAGCCCCTAGGTGGTTGTGTTCATTATTGACTACATGCAACTTCCAACCACCACAACTTCTCTCGTATTTACCAATTAGCTCAAATTCACACCCAGTCTTCTTCGAACCAGTACGTCTAGCTTTTGGTTCACCGTGATACACGCCACCGCGATCGCATTTAAGCCACACCTTTATAACTACACCGGTTGCATTAGTTTTGCTTCGTCGTTTAACTAACACATAACCATTTTCACGCCCTCTAGCAATCGTCCAATCAACAAGTTCATCAACACCGGCAAACACCTGAAAAGAAAAAAAATGTATAAGATTTTATAAACTAACAACCGTTAAACGAATAAGTTTATTACCTGATCAGTTTCATAGACACACATATATTCATCACCGAAGTTGTTGCCTCCCATCGACATTGTTAAACGTTTATGAGTTTGAACTTGTTAAAGAACCCCAAAACCTGCTTGTTTTGAAAATCAAATTGTTCCTGTCTGCGTTTTCTTTTTTGATTCATGTATTCCATTATAACGTATGCCATCAAGATATATTTCAAACGATTTTAATTTACGCATACATCTATTACGTCAATGTAAATAATTTGCGGTGGTCAAATTATTGGCGTTCAATACGGGCCGTATAGACCTTTACGGGCCGTATGTACTGCGTGTCAGTCTGCGTCAGCCCTATGATTTGACGTGTCAGCTTTTGTCAGAAATATTCGTTTCAATACGACCCGTAAAGGGCTTTACGGGCCGTATTGCGGGTGTCCATTGATCCACTCGGGTGTCTCCCTAACAGGCCCCATCAAAAAATTATGTTTACGAAAAATAATAATTATTTATAAAATTATGAGTTAACTAAATCATATATATATATATATATATATATATATATATATAAGGAGAGGATCAAATGTTAACACGTGTTTATTGCGTTAACCGAATAACTACATCTTATTACTATGAGACCCACACTAAAGTAAATCTAAGTGTGTAGGTTTTTTCTTTTTTTTAATTAATGTAGGGATCACTTACATTAATAAAAAAATAAGAAAAAACCTACACCTTTAGATTTATTTTAATGTGGACCCCAAAATAATAAGATATAGTTATTCGGCTATCGCAATAAAGAAGAGTTAACATTAGAACCATCCCTATATATATATATATATATATATATATATATATATAGGATTGTGATCTTATAATAATTCACTCTTGTCACACCCCAGGCCGGCGGGAACGGATCGTGTTTTCCCGTCGGGCGGAAGGTTCCTGGGGCGCGACATCTTTGAGTGATAATCAAATGATCAGATTGTTTACATAGCACATGAGATATAAATGAGAAATGCTAACATGACATGAAATAGAATTACAAAGTTAAATTACATTGTACATCATAATTTAACTAAGTAAATCTAATCAAAAAGAATCAATGAGTTTATATCTTGTATCTATGCAAGATATACAAAAGTGATTCACGGTTGTCATCCCAAAAGTATGCAATCAAAAGTAAGCTAGGTCTTCTAAAAGTCCACTAGCTTAGTACTTGCATATATGTATCTACACCTGTTCGTCACCTAAGAAACATGTATTTAAACAAAGTCAACACTAGGTTGGTGAGTTCATAAGTAAGTTAATTGAAAACCTTGATTCATTCACATGCACAATCACAATATGTATTTTGTTACTTGTATGTCGTTTGTTCACTTGTTCACCCAACGGCTTCTCAATAGTTATATTTACAAGAAATATTTTATCCTAGTAGTGATGCTTATATATAGGGCATATGTAAGGGAACTAAGTCCTAGCCAACATCCCACCACATCACTACTAGAACTCCACACAACTTGCAATACAACTATTGATTTCCATTCCCAATCCACTTGTCCATATCATTCTTGAATAACCTGTGATAACTTGTATAGAATAATATATTGAAGTAATTTCAGTTATCGAACCGAAGTTTAGATAACCAATATATGTTAAGGATATTAGATTTATCAAATCTGTTCCTTGTATTATTCTATATTTGAGGGGTTAACTGTTGTTACACTTTTAAATATTAGAAGTGTTAGATAACCACTTGTACTTATTCTTGAACCATAGTGCATAGAGCCTAAAAGGAATCCATTGAAATCCTCACGTAATCAGATTTCAATGCATCCGATTTACCTCTACCACCTTGTATGTCTAGCGTCCTCAACGAAATCTATTACTAGTAGTGTATCATGAGAGATGATCACTTTCTCAACCTACTAGTCAATAGAGTGTCCGCTGGATTAATTACTTATCACTGCAGATTAATATCACCATGTGTCGCTTACCAGAACCTGACTTGAAGTCGCCCTGTCACCGGTCATACGTTACCGGCCAATGAATCAATACGATCAACATACTAGCCCTACAAGCTAGAGGTTTGTCAAACCTATGGTACCACTATGCTATCGTCGGTTTAGTCACGTCAAACTAACTGGTCAGCGAATTAAAGGGGCTTACATGATCTACTTGTACAATTTGGCACATGATTGAAGTGATATAATGCAACAGGTCAATAGTAACTAATTGTAATTGTATTCACTTGTATTCTTGTTCTCATTGTCATATGTTCTCCGTGTTATTAACAAAGTTAAATAAGAACTTGTCTTATTACATTATGTTAATCGTTTGGGTGAATGATGTTGTTATCATGAAGTTACATTATCATGATTATCATTCTTTGTTCCTTGTTCTCTTGTAATATGTGTTGAATTGAAAAGCTAAGTGTTATAAGAACTAGTCTTATTACACTTACTTAATTCTTGTATCGAATGATGTAATGAAGATGTGTTATCTTCATATCATTCTTATGTGTGTTCTTGTAATCATGTCATCATGTTCCTTGTAATTGTTTCTATGTTATTTCTTGTAAGAATAACTAAGTGTTGTAAGAGATAATCATACAACTATGTTATTCTTTTGTATTGATGAGTTATGATATTATAATATCATCATCATCTTATTTTTCCCTGTCATAATGTAATCATACAAGCAAGCATACAATGATATATGATAATAAACAATTTAATATCATTTAATCAAAGTATTAACAATATGTAAGCGAAACTTTTAAGTGTTAGTCTTAAAATTGATTGATCATTCGCGTGTCCCTGTCATTGTTCGGCATTCGGCCCATCTTGGTTGTTAAAGACTTGGCAACCTTTATCCCACTAGATTTGAGTTACACACTTTGTTATGGATTTTACACTTCGTTCTATTTACTTTTGTGACAAAAGTTTCTAAGTAATCAACTTAGATTTTTACATTAAAGTTGTAAATCTGTGACCTCTTTTAATCTATCTTTAAAACTTGATTGTTGTATTAGTTATAATTAAGACTTGTGGGACTACTATTGAACCAAGCGATATATGTATGGGCCAAAATGATGGGCCGGTTGCTTACTTGATTCGTTTAAGTTTGTGGGCCGAATGTCTATGGGCCGAAACAAAGTATCATGGGCCAAATGGGTTTTATTCGACTAGTCCAAGTGTCGTGGTCTTAAGTCACCATATGGGCCGAATTTAAGAGCAACTGGGCCTATTGAGTGTCATGGGCCGGTTTATTGATGTTGGGCTCAACAATTTTGGGTCGGTTGAAATATAACAAAATGATCCAACTGTTGGGCTAAACCGAATTGGGCCAAAGCATGGCTGGGCCTGTAACCGATCTGTTGGGCTAAAAGAGAGATAGCCGCATGCTTAATCGACTAGTGAAGTTGGAGCTTCTATGAAAGTTCGGTCATGGTGGTTGTATGTGGCAGTAGGTTCGTCTAGCATAGGAACTGCAGTAGGGTTCGTTGGCATCTAAGGGTTCGTGGTTAAGCTGGGTTCGTTGCATGCACTTTGGTTCGGCTAGGGTTCGCCATAATGAAGGAAGGCTCGGCCCTGGTTCGTTTGATGATGGTTCGGTTGTTGATGATTCTAGGGTTCGGCTGCCTTGTACTGATAAGGTTCGGTGAGCATCAAACATTGAAGGGTTCGCTGCTCAGTTGTGGGAACCAGTAAGGTTCGCCCGATGATGACGATGAAGGTTCGGTGGGTGTCATGGCGAACCTAGGGTTCGGTGACTGCTGAGGAGGGTTCGTAGGATGCATCATGATGTAGGTTCGTGGAGCAGAGGGTTCGCCCATAGCTATCGCAGGTTCGACTACCAAGCAGTAACTCACGAACCTGTTATGTTTCCTCATCAACCTCGAACCAGTGAGGTTGTGGTTCGTTCTAGAGCTTCCCCCATGCTTGCACGAACCTTATGAAGTTGGAATGATAGTCTAAGGTTGAGGATAACATGGCTTCAAACAGGTTGGGTGGCTAGACCGGAAATAGGTGGAAAATCCTACTTTTCCATATGTTTAAGCTTGTATACCTTGATTTTGGCCGGTTAATCACTCAGATCTGTTGTACTTTCTTGAAGAGGACTTCGAGAGCTACGCGTGGGTTCAAGAATCGCTCGAATCGGTGGAGAAATGAAGAATTTATGGGGTTTTGAAGGTGGTTTGTGGTGGTGAGGAGTGGTGGCCGGGTTTTTGAGAGAGAGAGAGGTTGAAGATGATAAAATGAGTTAAATGGTTTCATTTTAGGGTTTTTATACCCCGTGTGGTGTCCGGATCCGTTTCGGTTGCTCGGTTCGTAATTTAGTCGCGTATCCGGATTTTTACGCGTAATCACTTGTAATTAATAGAAAGAATTTATTTTAATTATTTGATGAGTTTCAAAATTGTAAAATGTTAAATATTTTATTTTATTAAATTTAAATTCGTTCGCGTCGTGTTTTATTTTTCGTTTCGTCGAATCGCGTCACCATCGTGCGTATTCATTCGAATCGTCATTCGAACTAACACGACGATGGTTTTGCTTTCCGACTTTTGTTTTCTACTTTCCAGTCATCATTTCAGAACGTTAAACTCACAGATATGTTTGTGTCAATCGTCACCCACGCAAACACACTGTCAGTTCGCTATTCTGAAACGACACTGTGCTTTAGGTTTGAATTGTGTTTCCTCACTGTCGGACTCAACTAAACATCATGTTATCACATTGTTTTCACATTGAATTGTCGGCCATCTGATTCCTGTCATCTATGGATATCAGATCGCAACCGACTTGTTTCTGTTATTCACTTGAACACTGTTGTTTCTCTTGATCTGTTGTGTTAACTGTACTTAGGTTTTCACTTAAATACACACAACTAATGTTTCAATTGTACGTTGTACTTACTGTATTTAAGTTTACACGAAAATACGTACAACGATTTCTTGTATTTAGGATTCCGTTAATACAAACACTGTTTACAATCGTTCATGTACACATAGTCACTGTAGAAAGTACACGTACCGTACGGACTTGCCGGCCGGTCAGGTACTAGTTGTCACAACTCTTAAAGCAATAACTCATATAACTGGACCAAGATCAATCCACATCTTTGATTTTTTTTTTCAAACACCATTGTAACACAAGTAAAATACTTTCTTCTTTTATGTGAGTGAGTAGATTCATTACAATTTAAAAGTTTACATCATTGTAGGTTTTTGTATCTAAAACAGTTACATTAATATAAGCAAAACCCTTAGTCCCTTACAATGTAGTAAACTCTTAAACGGTGATAAATATACCATAGACGTAAAAAAGTATTCTACTTGTGTTACAATGATGTTTGTAAAAAAAATCAAAGATTCGGATAGATCATGGCAAAGTTATATGAGTTAATACTTTAAGATTGAGTTATTATTAGAACACTGTCATATATATGTGTGTGTAGAGTATAGATAATTTGAAAACCATTTCTTAGACCCTTGGGTATGCCCCTTGAGTGGGCGTGGGGAGGGCGTGATAGGGCGTGGCACACCGCCCCCCTTGGGGCGTGAGTGGGCTTGAGTGGGGTTGGCGTGATTGTGGCAACGACAATGGGGGCATTTCTCTCTCTCTCTCTCTCTCTACACACACACACATTCACTTTCTCTCTCTTTCTCTTACACACACAGACTCACACACACACATATATATATATAAAAGTTTAAAAAAGGGATGATGACGTGGAGTGAGTGGGGTAATGGGGCATTTCCACCAAAATGGTGGGGTGAGTGGTTGTGGTGAGTGCTTATGTGGCGCCTACGTGGCGCATACGTGGAGTGAGTGGGGTGCCTTGGCACACCCAATAGTCTTAGTGTGAAAACTATGAAAACCACGTAAAAATCATGTAAACAACGTTTTTGTTTTGAATTTTTTTTACAGGTTTTTAACATTATTTGGCACATTTTTATAACAATATTAAAAAAACGCCTAGTAAATTTTTTTTAAAAAAAATATTTTGTAAACCCACGTAAAACATACGTAACGATGTGCCCAGATGTTACGTATGTTTTACGTATCACACCCCGACCGACGGCGGAATACATCGGGGCGCGAGCTCGTCTGTTCATTAGTTCATGGTACTATTAATAAGTTGAAATAATTATTGCGTCGTTGTTACAAAACAAGTACAAAATTCATTAAAACATAATCAAACATTACAGGAATTGAATGTACAAAGTATTACAAATTTGAAATACTAAACATTGGTTACATTAACTAGGTCCACTAACTTATCCTATGACTTCACCATATCTTCACTTTAATCTGTTACATATGTAAAAATGGTTTTGGGTCAACTATATGAATAGTTGTTGAGTATAACATACAGTTTAAATATATGTTTTAAAAGTAAATGAATCATTACATTCAGACTATATAAAATTAGGATTTAAGCACGTATAAATCATGTTTGCATATAAGATGAATACAATAGCAATAAACTTCTCTTAAACGAGTGTAATACATATAGCTTAGTCAACACTGATCAAATCTTAAAACAGATATTTAAACTGTATGTTATACTCAACAACTATTCATATAGTTGACCCAAAAACCAGTTTGAATAATAGTATAAAACTACTACTTCAACTAATTCTGTAATAGATTATAGTCTCTCAAACAATTTTCAATACTAGTATAACATCTAGTATGTCAATCTTGTTTGCAATAGATAACACATAAATATGAATCATAGATTTCACAAAACAAGCATTCACATATTAGGAACTCTAACTAAAATAGACTAATGTTTGCATCAGATGGTTTTCATTTGTAAACATTGTTTTGAGTAACATATGTAACATCCCAAAATGCTAAAAGTAAAAGAGGGAGTATGAATACTCGCTTGTATAAAGTATTAAAGTCTATCTTGTCCAAATTTCTTTGTTTTTGAAGAAGGAAAGTTAGGAATATTTCTCTAATGTTTAAAGCATATATCTTAGTCTAAAGTTCAAGTGTTTATTAAATCTATGGCTTCTATGGAATCATTAAAGTTCTAGTCATCGATTTATAATGTTTAACTAAGCTTAGAATAATAGTTTTGGGAATACTTAATTATTTGTTATAATTAATTATTCTCAATGGTATATAATAAATACATTGAAATATTTCTAATATTCCATTTATTTATTATAAAAGATTGAATAATATGAAGTTGTGCCCCAATGATTTAGTTTAATTTATTATGAGTTAATTAATTATATAGAATAATTAAATTATTCTATATAACACCTCGATTGTTTAAAAGGTTTTTTTTAATAATCTATTGATTTTAATAAAATGTCCTATTTGGATTTAACAAAAGTAAATCATATTGTTTAATGTTTCTTGAAAATTTTATAAAACTGCCTTTCAACTAATTTTATAAATCATAAGTTTTATTAGGTTCAAAAATATTTATAGTTTGTGTTTGAACCTTTTATAACTATTAAAACTTTTATTTGTTTAAATAAGTTTATGTAAAATAACATTATTATCAAAGAGATTAACATTTCTTAAAGTTTAATAAAAATATTATAAATGTAAGTTTAAGATTTAAATTGCTTAAAGTTTGTAACAATTTTAAAAATAAAAGTTATGTTATTTTAAAAATGATTTCCAAAGATTTATGTATTGTTTTAAAAAAATTATCTTAATTTAAATGTTTTCTTTATTATTTTATTAATTAAAACACTTTTTAACTAAATTATAAAATGTTAAAAATAATTTTTTTAGTTTATAAATTTTATTCAGAATTTATTATAAAAAATATACATAATGGCTTCAAAATGGTAAAAAAAGGGTTTTCGGGGCTACTGGCAAGGCTAGAACCCGCGCCCCTCTAAAGAAAAGTCTTATTACATGTTGAATTGCCATTGAGTTGAGCCATATGATTGAAAAATTGCTCCTACCGAAACTATTAAATATATAAAGGCGTAGTTTCCCCCCATTCCCTTTTAGAACCGATAAACCCTAGTTCTTGTTCTTTCAAATTTGAATCGATATTGAATCAGGCTCTTAAACAATCATAGGGCTTTGGTTCTTCACATGATTTCGATCCTATAGATGTAAGAATTACCTGGTTAACGTTTGGAATCGATAGGGATCGAGTTCGGCCGAAGGTTCGAGTGTTCTTGAGTTCGAAACCCTTTGTGTCGCGTTTGTTTGTATGTTTTGCTTGTCCAGAACGGTTCGTGAGAGTGAAAGAGTTCGAATGGTACTCTTTGATTTCGTTTTTATACTGGTTATCTATGATTTCGAAATCTCGGTTGACAGAGGTGTTTTTGGAAAGCAATTACGCGTTCAATCGACTTAATTTCGAGTAATTGGTGATTGATGTTTGTTAACACGTGAATTCCTTTCCAAAGTGGCCAGTGCAGAGCTATAATCGAGCTGGGATTACACGTGATTGAAGACGGGTTGGAACCGGTGTCTGTGGGTGATCCGAATGGGGAATACAGGTGAAGGGGGGAATGAAGTTTGTGGATTTGACAACTTTTGTCCCCCTTCTTTCTTTAATCTAACCTTTCTAAGTTAATATTTCTCCCATTCACATTTTGATTTTTAAAACATTCCATTTAACCCCTCCAACTTTGTGATTGGTTATTATTTTATGCACAACCCTTTTAATGTTTATAATGCTTTTGATTTACAAAATAAGTTTGTAGTTTTATTATTGTTGTTGTTTATTATTATTATTTTAAACCTAGATTATAACTAACATATATTCTTGTATATATTAGTTCTCATAATGTATTTAAGATTGACATATCGTTATATATATATATATATATATATATATATATATATATATATATATATATATATATAGGGTGATGTTCAAATGAGAACTATTTAAACTTGAGAACCAAAAGAACCAATTTTAACCACAAGTTTACAAGGGTATAAAAGTAACTTCCAATATTTTAAAAGAAAATTACTTTTATACCCTTTAAAATATGTGGTTCAAAATTAGTTCTTATGGTTCTTTGATATTTAATGGTTCTTAATTGAATAAGTCCCTATATATATATATATATATATATATATATATATATACATGTCTATTATATAAGTTTATTTTATCTATGTATATTTAAATACACATAAATATTTACTATTATTTTTTTAAAGAATCACCAACACACTTTGATTTATTAAATTTTATTTTATATGTATATGTTACATACAAATATTCCAAAGTAAATGCCCCAACTTTGCATTATTAGAATTCGAACACGATTACAATTATTCGATTTTTGAACCAACCTTAGGGATTACATTACGTGGGTTAACAAAATATTTTTAAAAAAATTTTACTCAGCGTTTTTTAATTGTTTTTGATAAAAATGTGCCTATTAATGTTACAAACCTGTAAAAAAATCCAATAAAAAAACGTTTTTTACATTATTTTTACGTGTTTTTCATAGTTTTCACACTAAGAAGTGGTTTTCAAATTATCTTTCTTCTATATATATTTCAAGGGAAGGGTTCAATTGTTAACCCTTCTTTTTTGCGATAACCGAATAACTAAATCTTATTACTTTGAGGCGCATATTAAAGTAATATAAAGGTAAGTGGGGCCCATATTAATTACATTAATTAAAAAATAAGATTAAATATACACCTTTAAATTTACTTTAATATGGGCCCAAAAGTAACAAGATGTAGTTATTCGGTTATCGCAATAAGTAATGATTAACAATTGGTAATTCTCCTATATTTTAAAGTCCATGTATATTTCAGAGTTATAAACATACAAGTTTAAAGGGTGAGATATGTTATTATTCCCTAATCCAAACTCCAAGTTGAAACTGAATGTATGCTATTTTTATTTTTATTTCTTTTTACTAATTTTAGATCATTAAAACTTTGAGAAGCAATCATTTAATCACTTCGACCCCGCATACAACCTCTAATATTTATCAAAAATTTGGCCCCTCAAATCATCACTATTCATTTTTTATAAGTATTTATGTGTTGTACAAAGTAGGTGAAACTTGGTTGTGTTTTTTTTATAACGAGAGACTTACCTCGTGTGTTGTTGAAGTACTCGTGTGTTGTTGAAGTAACCTTGTAATAGATACGTTCAAAACACGATATCAAATATAACACCCTAAAATAAAAGTTGCCACTTCGTCAAAAATCTAAAGAGTAAAGCCGTAAAGCACAAAAGTTTTAAAAAATTATAACAAAAAATTAGAAAAAAAACCTAAAACCCACGTCATACAATGCTACCTAATTAAAATTATAAAAATAATGTTGAGTCATAACGCTCTTTCGATATGTCTGCTTGATCATAGCGACGGTGACAACATCAAGAATGTCAAAACACAGACAAAAAATGTCACAACAACTTAGTCCTAAAACAATAAATCATATCAAACCCCATCACAAAACCGAATCCAGACATAAGCACGAACTCTAAAAAACATAGAATCATAATAGTAAAAAAATGTACTTCGTCGTAAAATCGAACATCAAGAAACACGAATCCAACGTAACCACACATCGTAAAACACATAAGACAAAATAATAAAAAAAAATGTCTAGAAAAGAATAAATTTATGAAACTCATGTCTAATTTCGTTGACCAACAGAAAAATGTGATTACTTTTATTCGTCGGCCAACAAATAAAATGAAAAATATTTTATTATTAGTAATATAATTATTACTACTATTTAATTGTTATAACTAAAAACTTAATATCGAATATCAAAACTTAAATAGGATATAAGTTGGTACTTCGTCATAAAACCTTAGCATGAAGCACAAAATGCAACCAGATTAAAATTCTGCAATAAAAATGATGAGTTATATCACTCAATTGATATGGCTGTTAAAATCACAAAGACGGTGGCGACATCACAAATATCAAAACATAGATAAATAACGACTACAACGACTGTTAATCCGTTATAAAACACGAAATAGAACATCGTCACAAAACACCCCAAACATATATGCATAATGTTAAAAATCAAAGAACCAAACAATAGAAAAGGTGTGTATAGTGGTAAAATTTAGCGTTAAAAAACACAAACCCAACGTAAGCACCCAGGACAAAAATCAAATTAAAATAATATACACGTCAACAAAAGTTTACATTTAATTTTTTTACCAAATTCTAACATTAAATAGAAACAAAATTCATGTTTGATTTCATTTGACCAATAATAATAAATCGGCCTCGTTAACTAACAAATAAAAACATTAATGCCACTGAAAAATGTGTCGCTGCAATTATAGCATGGGTGTAAGGCTGATGTTTCTCTGTTTTATTAAATAAATTTTCTCTTTTATTAAATAATTATAATATTAATAACTAATATATTATTTATCTTTTATTAGAAAACACACTTAAAAAAAGTTTATAAAATATATGAAACTTTTCTTAAATCAAAATTTTTTAAAACAAGAAATATTTTATTTTTAAAAAAACAAAATTTATGTAAAAAACAAGTTAGCTTAAAAAATGATTTTTTAAAAATAAAATTTACTATAAATCGGAGTTTTTTTATAAAACAAATGATGTATTTTTTAATTTATTTAAAAACCGAAGTAATAAAAATGATAGAGAAAGGTACACTTTTGGTATCTTTAAATTGGGTCGTTTATCTTTAATAATTACAAAAATTATATTTTATATTCATGATTTATAAAATTTAGTTATTAACATAATACAAACTGAAGTTTTTAACATCAATTATTTTAAAGATATCAAATTCTTACACATCAAAAGGTCATATATCATTTAAATGTTATTTTAACATAATTACAAATTGAAGTTTTACTCGTATGAACTCCACAAAAAGGTGACTAAGTAATGGTCTATGTTTTATTTTAAATGTTATCGATGCGAAATGTGGGTCTTAAATTATTGTAATAATAGATTAATTAACAAAATATGTGATGTAAATATGAATGAGATTTTTTTTATCAACTTAAATATCTAACTTATTTCATTTCTGTCTCTATTAAGACTTAACCCATTACCATTTGAAAATGGTCAGAACACCTAAAACCAATAGCTTAGGTGCAACTGAACTAATGGCTTGGGTGCAACTGAGCTATAATCCTATTGCTATATATATACTTCAATTTTCCCATCTAAGCTTTAAACTATTACTCACAATATGTGTCAAATGAGTTGGGTTGGCGACTTGGCGGGCCTATTGGTCAACCCAACATACACCTGAAAATCGCGTCATGCATATGGACCCAAAGACGACAAGAACATGAACACTATCCATTTGACCTAAAATACAATGAAAATAATCAATTACTCATATATGGAATAAACAAGTTAACCGCTCAACCTACTCGAGTTGACACGAACCAAACCTATATAACTAAATGAGTTCATATGTTCAACCCAAACATGACAGACGTCATTCATCCTAAACCCAAACTTGTTAATTTTATTTTATGTTAGTATAATGCTTTAATGTATTGTCAAAAATTCACATCCTTATTACTCACAATACAATGAGCTTCAAACCCAATGTAGAACAACTCAAATCTTTATGGAATTCATGGGAGGCCCCCAGGGGGAGCTAAGCGGAACTCAACATCAGTTTAGGGCTTATTTTTACAAGTGCACAAAAAGTTTAAAAAATTATCTTTATACTATATATTTATTTATATTTAAAAATATAAAACCAAAAAAGCATAAAATTATATTTTTCTTATGGGCCTTTTATTATCTCGTCTTATCGGGGGCATTTGAATTCTCAGAACCGCTCCAAAGCAAATTCTAAAGTTGGGGCCTTTTTCATAATTTTTTTATTTCTTTCGATCATCCTAAATCAAGCTACTATTTCCTATTTTGATACAAACACAGAGTTAACAAAGTCAAATATTTACCTTTCATGACAGCCAATGTGTAATTTTTTCACTACAAAACACTCGCATTCGAGCATAATTCCAATGCGAGTACGACCTGAAATTCTCACATTTCTCCATTGTTTCTACAACCTTTAGTCAGAAAGGGCAGAAAAAAGCTTTAATGAGAACAAAAATATCAACAGCAATTATAAAATATGCAAAACACATATACGAAAAAATAATAATAATAAAATAAAATAAAAAACCATGTGTAAAACATGATTTTACGTTGAACTCCAATCAATGTGATTTTGCAACTAGAATCCCAATCCTCCAGTTGAAGCTACTGCATTCTTTAAAAAATTAAAAAGAAAAGAAAAGAAAAGAAAAAAAGCCAACTTTGAGTGAAAAAGAAGATGATTAAGCAATAGAAAGGAACACTAATATGTACTTAAACTCTCATCAATTTTCCAAACAGTTTTATTCTAGGATTGATAAGCATTGCATACTATTTTTAACATTAATTTTGGTTTTTTTCAATTGAATTTTTTTAGAGTAAATTACGGTTTTAGCCCATGTGGTTTAAGTGTTTTAACTATTTTAGCCCAAAATAAAATCTTCTATCAATTCAGCCTCTGTGGTTTAGACAACTAACGGTTTTTGTCACACCCCGAGCCGGCGGGCCGGATCGAATGTCCCGTTGGGCTGAATGGTCCCGGGGCGCGATATCGGAAATGATAATCGGAATGATCAGATTGTTTACATTGCACATGATATATAATTGAGAAACTGCTAAATATAAATAGAATTACAAAGTTAAATTACATCAGTTTAGTTCATAATTTAACAATGTAAATCTATTGTCAATCATCATAAATCTTCTATCTTGTATCTGCACAAGATATACAAAATAAATCTGTAAGATGATGCTTCAAAAATATGCAGGTCCAAAAAGCTAGGTCCTCTAACTGGTATCCTAATCCAAAAGTAATAACTCCTTAGTTGACATGTTCGTCACCTGAGAAGTCATGCAAAAAGATCAAGTCAACACATGGTTGGTGAGTTCATTAAGTTTTATAAAAATGAATTTGAATGACCTGAATGACAACCTTAACCTCACCATTAACCACCTATACAATCCAGTTCAGTATGCTTATATATAGGGCATATGTAGGGTCGAACTTACCTGTCACACCCCCAATTTCCCACTTGTGGCGTATGTCCACGTGGATGTGACGTGTCCAGAATCACAGCTCAAGGTCATATAGAATACCCCTATATGCATTTACAAATCCATTGTTTGACACATACACATAATGAGATAGTTTGCAGCGGAATAAAAGTTGTCTTATCATAATGAAAGTAAATTGTTTTCAAATGACAAGACAGAATGCATGTAAGTTCCTAATTGCTCGTTCCTTAAAGTGTGCATTCCTGTCCTCCTGCTAGCCACGCTAGTTACCTGAGAATACAAGTTAGAAAAGTGTCAACACAATGGTTGGTGAGTTCACAGGTTTTGATATACATATAGTAATAAAAGTGTGTCATGCTGTTTATCATATGTTAGTACCGAGCCCTTGGCCCAAAGTGTCAGTGCGTCACTACCGAACTAGACTTGTTAGTCTTTGCCTCCGCCATGTCTCGTAATAACATGGCAAAATAGGTCAAGTTTTCACGTGTTATGACATCCAGTCAATATTTCGCCACGCGGGGTTCGTCACACCCCAAACGGATCCATTCAAACTCGCCTCGTTGTTTGTACATTAACGGTAAGACTTTGTGAGGACTTCTTACGATTACAACACTTAATGTTTGTCAAATAAACCAGCATACACCAAAATGTTTGTACAGTAATAGATGTTTGACTCGATGCAACAAGTATTCTCCCCCTATTTAAAAGCGTTTTGAAAAAGAGTAAAGAGGGGCCGTAAACTCACCTTAGTGATGTGAACGAGAGTATGCGTAAGCTCCTGATAAGCACGTCGGTCACCGGCAACCTATATCGTATACCGTTCGTGAGTTCGTGTAAGTGACCGTGCTAGTGTTCGTGTTAGTGCTCGTGTTTGTGTCCAACAACCCTAGGTTGTTCATGTTTGTCCGTGTCGGTCCACATTGACCGTGTTTGCTCGTGTTGGTCCACATTGACCGTGTTTGACCATGTTTGACCAAGTTGACCGTGTCAAGTCAACGACCCGTTGGTGAACCGTGTGACGATTGTGAATTGTGTAGCAAATGTGTAAGTGCTCGTCGTGTGCAAAACGCGCAGGTCGCGTTTATGGACAACTTACTATTTATAGTAAGTTTCCATTTAGGGAAAGTTCACAAAGCATATCGGTTTTAGAGTTCTAGTATGCTCATTAGTCCTACGTGATCATGTTAACACATAGCACATCATCATACGAATTCATATAAGTCGTTTTCATCATGTTAGTGCACAAAAGTTTCCTAAAATGGAAAGTTTCCATTTTTAGCATACGTGTTATCGGAAACCATCTAACTTAGCATCTAAACATCATGTTATAACATATTAAGTCATTTAGCATGCTCAAATAATACAACACGTTGACAAATCGGTTTTTGTAAAAATAAAGTTACTATAAATAGTAACTTTGTGGTTTTTGCATAAAAATGACCATTTAACATTTCTAAATCTATTTTCATGTTACCAATCATCATAATAATCAATCTAATATCACTTAGGCATACCAACATAACCAAAATCATCACTTAACATTATTTCAACTAATAAAGTTACTAAAAATAGTAACTCATAACATATGACCATTTTTATCACTAAAAATCATTATCAAGTATTCAAATCATCATTCTAACACCTAATATCAATTCCATATACATGCATGTCTACCATATCATTCATAACATCATTTTACCAACAAAAAGTTTCTATAAATAGAAAGATTGTCAAAAATCATATTTTAACCATTCTAAACTAAATCAAATCATGTAGTATGCTCCCAATATCATCTATGAACATACAAAAGTACTCAAAATCATCCCAACAATCATAGATCATACATGCATGTATCAATATCACCATAAATCATCATTTTAAGCAACAAGACCTATACCCACCATCATGGATCATCACAAAACCTTATCTAATCATCTTAGATCATCAAGAAATATAGTGAAATCATCAAACCCAGAAAATAATTTCGTGCATGTGCATCCTAGGTGTTTGCATGTGCGATCTAACACATGTATGTGTGTGTAGTAGTGATATTAAGCCATTAGGGGTGCAAGACTACCTTCTAAAGCTCCTTGAATGTGGGAATGGTCTGTGAGCAGCTCCTAAACTTCCTGGAAATTCGAGTGTAGCAGCTCCAAGAGAGTGGTGATGATCTTGATGAGTTCCTTCCTTGATTCGGGTCTTCAAACCTTCACTCTCAAGCTTTCAAGAGTGTAACAATGGCTTCCAGAGGTGTTAATGGTGATTTGCAAGTGAAAGAGACGAGCTTGAGTGTCTGGGGGTCGAGAAATGAGAGTAGGGTGGCTAGAAAATGATTACATCTTGGTTAAATAAAGATTCTGCGAACTGGGTCTCCTCGCGTAGCGCGACGCGGGTAAGGTTTGGTCTCGCGTAGCGCGAGGGAGTTCGGCGTTCAAATTTCCCCCGCCCACCTGTCGCGTACCGCGACATATTCCTTGTGGGCCTTCGCGTAGCGCGACAGATCCACTGAAGAGCCCAATAGGCCCATTTTCATTAGTTTGATCCGTTCGTTGCCGTTTTCACGTTTCCGAACTACCGTTTGGCCTTGTTTGAACTTCCAAGTTCAATGTGTGAATGTTTCGTGAAGTTTCGAGTGTTGTGCTACACAGTGTGCTTGACGTTCACCAACGTTCGTGTGTTTTGACACGTGTGTGCTGTTTGTCGATAATTCCACGAATTATCTAGTCGTATGCCAGTGTTCGTACTGTCGTGCCACGTGTCACACTAAATTAATCTAATTCTAGTGCCACGTGTACATAATGCATGTAAATAAACATTTAGATAAATAATAATCTGACCTGGAAATTACGGGGTGTCACATCCTCCCCATGTTATAAAGAATTTCGTCCCGAAATTCAACTTGTGTTGCTAGTGTTTGCCTGTTCCGCGAATAGGTGTGGGTACTTTTGTTTCATCTGGTCTTCACGTTCCCACGTGAATTCCGGTTCTCGTCGCGAATTCCATCGTACTTTCACAATCGGGATCTTGCTGAGTTTGAGCTTCTTGGTTTCCCGGTCCATAATCTCCACCGGTTCCTCAACGAAGTTCAATTGTTCGTCGATTTGTATTTCCTCGAGAGGAATAATAAGTGTCTCATCAGATAGGCACTTCTTGAGATTCGAGATGTGGAACACGTTGTGCACGCTGCTCAGTTCAACTGGCAGGTTCAGTTCGTAGGCTACAGGGCCTATTCGTTTTGTAATCTCGAAAGGTCCAATGTAACGAGGGTTCAACTTTCCCCGTTTGCCAAACCGAATGACTCCCTTCCAGGGCGAGACCTTGAGTAACACTCTGTCTCCCACCTGTAATTCTAACGGTTTGCGTCGTTTGTCAGCATAACTTTTCTGTCTGTCACGAGTTGCTGCCATT
The DNA here is from genome assembly GCA_009363875.1 of Mikania micrantha. Classification (NCBI taxonomy): domain Eukaryota; kingdom Viridiplantae; phylum Streptophyta; class Magnoliopsida; order Asterales; family Asteraceae; genus Mikania; species Mikania micrantha. The sequence goes on from CM018691.1 coordinate 111,328,414, forward strand.
CGCTTGCGTATTTGCACGATCTTTTCAGTCGTTTCGTGCACAAGTTCGGGGCCGGTCAGTTGGCTGTCTCCAACTTCCGCCCAGCAAATGGGTGATCGACACTTTCGTCCGTAAAGTGCCTCAAAGGGTGCAGCTTGGATGCTAGTGTGGTAGCTGTTATTGTATGAAAATTCAACTAATGGTAGATGAGTTTCCCAGCTACTCCCAAAGTCGATAACGCTTGCCCGGAGCATGTCCTTCAGTGTCTGTATGGTTCGCTCACTCTGCCCGTCCGTCTGCGGGTGGTAAGCGGTACTCATCTCCAATCTTGTACCCAGAGCCTTATGCAAAGACTTCCAGAAGTGGGTCGTGAATCGACTGTCGCGGTCAGATATAATTGAGATTGGCACTCCATGTCGAGTAACCACTTTCTTCAGATAGATACGAGTGAGTTTGTCTAGCTTGTCAGTCTCCTTGATAGGTAGGAAATGTGCGGACTTTGTCAGTCGGTCTACGATAACCCAGATGGTATCGCATCCACTTGCCGTCTTAGGCAGTTTAGTTATGAAGTCCATGGAAATTTGCTCCCATTTCCACATTGGTAGTTCCGGTTGTTGAAGTAACCCTGATGGCTTCTGGTACTCAACCTTGACTTTTGAGCACGTTAGACACTTACTCACGTAAGTTGCTATTTCAGCTTTCATGTTTGGCCACCAATAGGTTGTCTTCAAATCGTGATACATCTTGTCAGAGCCCGGATGTACGGAATACCGGCTCTTGTGTGCTTCGTCCATCACTACTTCTCTCAATCCCCCGTAGCGTGGGACCCAAATCTGATCCATCAGATAGTAAGCTCCATCATCTTTTACCTTTACTTGTTTATCCATACCACGCATGGCTTCGAGAGTAAGGTTTTCAGCTTTCAGAGCTTCCAGTTGTGCCATCCGAATTTGATTCGGCAGTTCAGAATGGATCGTGAGTTGTAGTGCGCGCACGCGTTTTGTCGTTTCTTTTCGGCTCAGTGCGTCGGCCACTACGTTTGCTTTGCCTGGATGGTACTTGATAGCGCAATCATAATCGCCGATGAGTTCGACCCATCTTCGCTGTCTCATGTTCAGTTCCTTCTGATCGAAGATGTGTTGTAGGCTTTTATGATCGGTAAAGATAGTGCATTTTGTGCCATACAAGTAGTGTCGCCAGATCTTCAAAGCAAACACCACGGCTCCCAACTCAAGATCATGAGTCGTGTAGTTCTTCTCATGCACCTTCAGTTGGCGTGAAGCGTATGCTATCACCTTCTCGCGTTGCATAAGCACGCAACCGAGTCCTTGTTTCGAGGCGTCACAATACACCACGAAGTCATCGCATCCTTCCGGTAAGGGTAGGATAGGTGCAGTGCATAGTTTCTGCTTCAACAAGTTAAATGCAGCTTCCTGTTTGTCTCCCCAATCGAATTTCTTATCTTTATGTGTCAAGGACGTCAGTGATTGGGCAATCTTTGAGAATCCTTCAATGAATCTCCTGTAGTACCCGGCCAGACCTAGGAATTGTCGCACCTCCGTCGGAGTCTTGGGTGCTTCCCAGTTCTTGATGGCTTCGATTTTGGCTGGGTCTACGTGTATTCCCCGTTTATTAACCACGTGTCCAAGGAATTGGACTTCGCGAATCCAAAAGTCGCACTTTGAAAATTTCGCGTACAGTTGCTCTTTCTTCAACAACTCTAAGACTAGCCTCAGATGTTCAGCATGTTCCTCCTGATTCTTAGAGTAGATCAGGATGTCGTCGATGAATACTATTACGAATTTGTCAAGATAGGGTTTGCACACTCGGTTCATGAGATCCATGAACACAGCTGGTGCGTTGGTTAGTCCGAAGGGCATAACCAAGAATTCGTAGTGTCCGTATCGGGTTCTGAAGGCAGTCTTAGGAATATCGTTTTCCTGTATCCTCAATTGATGGTAGCCCGATCTTAGATCGATCTTTGAATAGTAGCTTGACCCTTGCAACTGGTCAAACAGATCGTCTATTCGCGGTAAGGGATATGGATTCTTGATCGTCACCTTGTTTAGCTCTCTGTAGTCGATACACATACGGAATGATCCGTCTTTCTTCTTTACGAACAAGACCGGTGCTCCCCAAGGTGGGAAGCTCGGTCTGATGAATCCCTTGTCTAACATCTCTTGTAACTGGTTAGACAGTTCCTGCATCTCCGTTGGTGCTAGTCGGTATGGAGCCTTGGCGATCGGTGCTGCTCCTGGTGTAAGGTCTATCTGAAACTCGACTTGTCGTTTCGGAGGTAGTCCAGGTAGGTCTTCGGGAAACACTTCGGGAAAATCGCGGACTACGGCGATGTCCTCAATCTTCCTCTCTTTCTTCGGTTGCTCGGCGATGAGGGCTAGTATGGCAGTGTATCCCTTTTGTAGGTACTTGTTCGCCTTCATGCATGATATGATGTTCAGAGGTACTCCCCGCCTTTCCCCCTGAATCGAGATCTGTTCTCCGTTCTGCAACGTCACTCGTACGATCTTCTCGTTGCATACGATCTCAGCTTGGTTAGCGGATAACCAATCCATTCCAACGACCACATCAAAGCTTCCAAGAGTCACCGGCATCAAATCGATTTCGAGTTCATGATCCGCCAATACCATGACGCATCCTCGAAAGATGTGTTGTGTTTCAATTAGCTTGCCGTCGGCTAGCTCTACGGTATACTTGTAGTCTAGTGGTGTTGGGGTAATATCTAGTAATTTGCTAAACTCACTAGATATAAAGCTCCTATCGGCACCGGTATCAAACAATATGCTAGCATAGACATTATTTAAAAGAAACGTACCGGTTACGATGTTAGGATCGTCCTTGGCTTCTCCCGAGCCAATCACAAATACACCATCCTTTGTTGTGCCTTCTTCTGCCTTCTTCAGTTGTGGACAGTCCCTCCGCATGTGTCCCGGCTTTCCACACTCATAGCACCCCTTGAGAGTGTGTTGGTTATTGGTATTCTGTTTGGTGTTGGGGTTAGGGTTTGTTCGGCATTCCTTGGTTACATGCCCATCTTTGCCGCAGTTCGTGCATTTGACCCTTTTGCACGAGCCAAAGTGATGGTAGTTACAGTTGTTGCATTTTGGGCTTTTGCCCTGATATCCTCCTTTGCTCCGAGCGGCAGTGAAGACCTTAGCAAGGGTTGGGCGAGGCTGGGTTTGTTGTTGAGGTGTGAGGGATTGGTTGTTGTTGGGTTCCCACTTCCTCTTGAGTTCCTGGGGTTTCGTACGCTCACTCCTCTTGGGTAGCTCTCCCTGTGCCACCGCTTGGTCGATTAGTTTGTGAGCCAAGCAAATAGTAGATTGAATGAGAGTGGGATCTGTCGTGGTGATTAGGCTTCGGATTTGTTCAGGTAATCCCCTAACGTATGGATCGATCTTTCTGTATTCTGGGGTCACCATTTCTGGGTACTGTTTACACCATTCGTGAAATCGAGTGGTGTATTGTTCAATTTCAGCTCCTTCCATTTTGTGATTCCAACACTCCTCCGATTCCTTGATTTCGTTCTGGGGATGGTATTCTTCCTTCAACATCTTAATGAAATTTTCCCATGGTATGGAATTAGCAGTCGCCAAACTCAGCGTTTGGACCTGTGAATTCCACCAAATGAGGGCCTGTCCCTCTAGAGTTCCGGTGGCGAATTTCACTTTGTTCTCCTCAGAGCACTCGCATATGCAGAAGATTGTCTCAGTATTCTTGATCCATCGGAGCAGTCCCTCTGCTCCTTCCGACCCCTTGAATGTTAGAGGATGATAACTAAGGAAGGTCTTGAATAAGCATCCTCTTAAGTTGTTGCGAGTCTCATTGTTTGTTTCATTGTTTACGCGTATAGTCTCGTAATCCGCTATAGCTTTGTTAACCCGTTGTTCTATCATGGCTTCGATAGCAGCAGCATTGGTTGATTGATCGTTAGTACGCACAAACGTTCCTTGTCCAGCCATTGGTAAGTATGTATCTACAATAGGTTTTGGATTACTTACAGTTAGAGATTGCTGTGTGTGATATAGAGATAGTATATCCTCTTCCTTCATGTGTACAATTATAAGCTTTAGAAGATTACTATTACCAATGTGATGTATATGAGCACAACTCGCTCAATTAGATTCTAACAGTACTAAATACAATAAGGGAATAAACTACTTGGTGAAAATAGTGGAGTTCGAATCTCCACTAGCAGCAGTGTTCTACATAGTTCTCCTCGTGGGTGTAGCGTGTCATTTGAATTTGCTAGAATTCGTGTGTACCTATAAATTCACGATTACGTTGGCCACCATAATCGTTAATTTATCTTACACAGTCATTCTAGTTCATTCAATTTCAAACTACTAAACATCCTAGGGTTTGACGTTTGCTCCCTGAGTGTCAATACTATGGTCACAGTCCACAAACATGTGTCTTTTGACTGGGTTTACACTCAAGAAAGAGGTTGGAGGAGGCGCTCGATTCGAGTTAGATCGTGCTAGAGGAGTCTTCTTCAGAGCATAGAAGAGTTCCCTTTAGTCTTGTGTTCGTCCTTTCACTAATCCCATCTCACAGTTCTCAAGCATAGTCGGATGTGTATACCCGCGAAGGGTTCCAATGGTATGCTCGTAAATATCCGATAAAATCACAAAGCATATTGCTAAACTATGCATATAATTAGTTGTGCGAAACTAGTGTAGTGTCTAAAGTTGAGCAATGGCTATAGTCTAAGTTTACTACATGCAAACCTAGTTCTCTATAACCAAGGCTCTGATACCAGTCTGTCACACCCCCAATTTCCCACTTGTGGCGTATGTCCACGTGGATGTGACGTGTCCAGAATCACAGCTCAAGGTCATATAGAATACCCCTATATGCATTTACAAATCCATTGTTTGACACATACACATAATGAGATAGTTTGCAGCGGAATAAAAGTTGTCTTATCATAATGAAAGTAAATTGTTTTCAAATGACAAGACAGAATGCATGTAAGTTCCTAATTGCTCGTTCCTTAAAGTGTGCATTCCTGTCCTCCTGCTAGCCACGCTAGTTACCTGAGAATACAAGTTAGAAAAGTGTCAACACAATGGTTGGTGAGTTCACAGGTTTTGATATACATATAGTAATAAAAGTGTGTCATGCTGTTTATCATATGTTAGTACCGAGCCCTTGGCCCAAAGTGTCAGTGCGTCACTACCGAACTAGACTTGTTAGTCTTTGCCTCCGCCATGTCTCGTAATAACATGGCAAAATAGGTCAAGTTTTCACGTGTTATGACATCCAGTCAATATTTCGCCACGCGGGGTTCGTCACACCCCAAACGGATCCATTCAAACTCGCCTCGTTGTTTGTACATTAACGGTAAGACTTTGTGAGGACTTCTTACGATTACAACACTTAATGTTTGTCAAATAAACCAGCATACACCAAAATGTTTGTACAGTAATAGATGTTTGACTCGATGCAACAAGTATTCTCCCCCTATTTAAAAGCGTTTTGAAAAAGAGTAAAGAGGGGCCGTAAACTCACCTTAGTGATGTGAACGAGAGTATGCGTAAGCTCCTGATAAGCACGTCGGTCACCGGCAACCTATATCGTATACCGTTCGTGAGTTCGTGTAAGTGACCGTGCTAGTGTTCGTGTTAGTGCTCGTGTTTGTGTCCAACAACCCTAGGTTGTTCATGTTTGTCCGTGTCGGTCCACATTGACCGTGTTTGCTCGTGTTGGTCCACATTGACCGTGTTTGACCATGTTTGACCAAGTTGACCGTGTCAAGTCAACGACCCGTTGGTGAACCGTGTGACGATTGTGAATTGTGTAGCAAATGTGTAAGTGCTCGTCGTGTGCAAAACGCGCAGGTCGCGTTTATGGACAACTTACTATTTATAGTAAGTTTCCATTTAGGGAAAGTTCACAAAGCATATCGGTTTTAGAGTTCTAGTATGCTCATTAGTCCTACGTGATCATGTTAACACATAGCACATCATCATACGAATTCATATAAGTCGTTTTCATCATGTTAGTGCACAAAAGTTTCCTAAAATGGAAAGTTTCCATTTTTAGCATACGTGTTATCGGAAACCATCTAACTTAGCATCTAAACATCATGTTATAACATATTAAGTCATTTAGCATGCTCAAATAATACAACACGTTGACAAATCGGTTTTTGTAAAAATAAAGTTACTATAAATAGTAACTTTGTGGTTTTTGCATAAAAATGACCATTTAACATTTCTAAATCTATTTTCATGTTACCAATCATCATAATAATCAATCTAATATCACTTAGGCATACCAACATAACCAAAATCATCACTTAACATTATTTCAACTAATAAAGTTACTAAAAATAGTAACTCATAACATATGACCATTTTTATCACTAAAAATCATTATCAAGTATTCAAATCATCATTCTAACACCTAATATCAATTCCATATACATGCATGTCTACCATATCATTCATAACATCATTTTACCAACAAAAAGTTTCTATAAATAGAAAGATTGTCAAAAATCATATTTTAACCATTCTAAACTAAATCAAATCATGTAGTATGCTCCCAATATCATCTATGAACATACAAAAGTACTCAAAATCATCCCAACAATCATAGATCATACATGCATGTATCAATATCACCATAAATCATCATTTTAAGCAACAAGACCTATACCCACCATCATGGATCATCACAAAACCTTATCTAATCATCTTAGATCATCAAGAAATATAGTGAAATCATCAAACCCAGAAAATAATTTCGTGCATGTGCATCCTAGGTGTTTGCATGTGCGATCTAACACATGTATGTGTGTGTAGTAGTGATATTAAGCCATTAGGGGTGCAAGACTACCTTCTAAAGCTCCTTGAATGTGGGAATGGTCTGTGAGCAGCTCCTAAACTTCCTGGAAATTCGAGTGTAGCAGCTCCAAGAGAGTGGTGATGATCTTGATGAGTTCCTTCCTTGATTCGGGTCTTCAAACCTTCACTCTCAAGCTTTCAAGAGTGTAACAATGGCTTCCAGAGGTGTTAATGGTGATTTGCAAGTGAAAGAGACGAGCTTGAGTGTCTGGGGGTCGAGAAATGAGAGTAGGGTGGCTAGAAAATGATTACATCTTGGTTAAATAAAGATTCTGCGAACTGGGTCTCCTCGCGTAGCGCGACGCGGGTAAGGTTTGGTCTCGCGTAGCGCGAGGGAGTTCGGCGTTCAAATTTCCCCCGCCCACCTGTCGCGTACCGCGACATATTCCTTGTGGGCCTTCGCGTAGCGCGACAGATCCACTGAAGAGCCCAATAGGCCCATTTTCATTAGTTTGATCCGTTCGTTGCCGTTTTCACGTTTCCGAACTACCGTTTGGCCTTGTTTGAACTTCCAAGTTCAATGTGTGAATGTTTCGTGAAGTTTCGAGTGTTGTGCTACACAGTGTGCTTGACGTTCACCAACGTTCGTGTGTTTTGACACGTGTGTGCTGTTTGTCGATAATTCCACGAATTATCTAGTCGTATGCCAGTGTTCGTACTGTCGTGCCACGTGTCACACTAAATTAATCTAATTCTAGTGCCACGTGTACATAATGCATGTAAATAAACATTTAGATAAATAATAATCTGACCTGGAAATTACGGGGTGTCACATCCTCCCCATGTTATAAAGAATTTCGTCCCGAAATTCAACTTGTGTTGCTAGTGTTTGCCTGTTCCGCGAATAGGTGTGGGTACTTTTGTTTCATCTGGTCTTCACGTTCCCACGTGAATTCCGGTTCTCGTCGCGAATTCCATCGTACTTTCACAATCGGGATCTTGCTGAGTTTGAGCTTCTTGGTTTCCCGGTCCATAATCTCCACCGGTTCCTCAACGAAGTTCAATTGTTCGTCGATTTGTATTTCCTCGAGAGGAATAATAAGTGTCTCATCAGATAGGCACTTCTTGAGATTCGAGATGTGGAACACGTTGTGCACGCTGCTCAGTTCAACTGGCAGGTTCAGTTCGTAGGCTACAGGGCCTATTCGTTTTGTAATCTCGAAAGGTCCAATGTAACGAGGGTTCAACTTTCCCCGTTTGCCAAACCGAATGACTCCCTTCCAGGGCGAGACCTTGAGTAACACTCTGTCTCCCACCTGTAATTCTAACGGTTTGCGTCGTTTGTCAGCATAACTTTTCTGTCTGTCACGAGTTGCTGCCATTCGCTTGCGTATTTGCACGATCTTTTCAGTCGTTTCGTGCACAAGTTCGGGGCCGGTCAGTTGGCTGTCTCCAACTTCCGCCCAGCAAATGGGTGATCGACACTTTCGTCCGTAAAGTGCCTCAAAGGGTGCAGCTTGGATGCTAGTGTGGTAGCTGTTATTGTATGAAAATTCAACTAATGGTAGATGAGTTTCCCAGCTACTCCCAAAGTCGATAACGCTTGCCCGGAGCATGTCCTTCAGTGTCTGTATGGTTCGCTCACTCTGCCCGTCCGTCTGCGGGTGGTAAGCGGTACTCATCTCCAATCTTGTACCCAGAGCCTTATGCAAAGACTTCCAGAAGTGGGTCGTGAATCGACTGTCGCGGTCAGATATAATTGAGATTGGCACTCCATGTCGAGTAACCACTTTCTTCAGATAGATACGAGTGAGTTTGTCTAGCTTGTCAGTCTCCTTGATAGGTAGGAAATGTGCGGACTTTGTCAGTCGGTCTACGATAACCCAGATGGTATCGCATCCACTTGCCGTCTTAGGCAGTTTAGTTATGAAGTCCATGGAAATTTGCTCCCATTTCCACATTGGTAGTTCCGGTTGTTGAAGTAACCCTGATGGCTTCTGGTACTCAACCTTGACTTTTGAGCACGTTAGACACTTACTCACGTAAGTTGCTATTTCAGCTTTCATGTTTGGCCACCAATAGGTTGTCTTCAAATCGTGATACATCTTGTCAGAGCCCGGATGTACGGAATACCGGCTCTTGTGTGCTTCGTCCATCACTACTTCTCTCAATCCCCCGTAGCGTGGGACCCAAATCTGATCCATCAGATAGTAAGCTCCATCATCTTTTACCTTTACTTGTTTATCCATACCACGCATGGCTTCGAGAGTAAGGTTTTCAGCTTTCAGAGCTTCCAGTTGTGCCATCCGAATTTGATTCGGCAGTTCAGAATGGATCGTGAGTTGTAGTGCGCGCACGCGTTTTGTCGTTTCTTTTCGGCTCAGTGCGTCGGCCACTACGTTTGCTTTGCCTGGATGGTACTTGATAGCGCAATCATAATCGCCGATGAGTTCGACCCATCTTCGCTGTCTCATGTTCAGTTCCTTCTGATCGAAGATGTGTTGTAGGCTTTTATGATCGGTAAAGATAGTGCATTTTGTGCCATACAAGTAGTGTCGCCAGATCTTCAAAGCAAACACCACGGCTCCCAACTCAAGATCATGAGTCGTGTAGTTCTTCTCATGCACCTTCAGTTGGCGTGAAGCGTATGCTATCACCTTCTCGCGTTGCATAAGCACGCAACCGAGTCCTTGTTTCGAGGCGTCACAATACACCACGAAGTCATCGCATCCTTCCGGTAAGGGTAGGATAGGTGCAGTGCATAGTTTCTGCTTCAACAAGTTAAATGCAGCTTCCTGTTTGTCTCCCCAATCGAATTTCTTATCTTTATGTGTCAAGGACGTCAGTGATTGGGCAATCTTTGAGAATCCTTCAATGAATCTCCTGTAGTACCCGGCCAGACCTAGGAATTGTCGCACCTCCGTCGGAGTCTTGGGTGCTTCCCAGTTCTTGATGGCTTCGATTTTGGCTGGGTCTACGTGTATTCCCCGTTTATTAACCACGTGTCCAAGGAATTGGACTTCGCGAATCCAAAAGTCGCACTTTGAAAATTTCGCGTACAGTTGCTCTTTCTTCAACAACTCTAAGACTAGCCTCAGATGTTCAGCATGTTCCTCCTGATTCTTAGAGTAGATCAGGATGTCGTCGATGAATACTATTACGAATTTGTCAAGATAGGGTTTGCACACTCGGTTCATGAGATCCATGAACACAGCTGGTGCGTTGGTTAGTCCGAAGGGCATAACCAAGAATTCGTAGTGTCCGTATCGGGTTCTGAAGGCAGTCTTAGGAATATCGTTTTCCTGTATCCTCAATTGATGGTAGCCCGATCTTAGATCGATCTTTGAATAGTAGCTTGACCCTTGCAACTGGTCAAACAGATCGTCTATTCGCGGTAAGGGATATGGATTCTTGATCGTCACCTTGTTTAGCTCTCTGTAGTCGATACACATACGGAATGATCCGTCTTTCTTCTTTACGAACAAGACCGGTGCTCCCCAAGGTGGGAAGCTCGGTCTGATGAATCCCTTGTCTAACATCTCTTGTAACTGGTTAGACAGTTCCTGCATCTCCGTTGGTGCTAGTCGGTATGGAGCCTTGGCGATCGGTGCTGCTCCTGGTGTAAGGTCTATCTGAAACTCGACTTGTCGTTTCGGAGGTAGTCCAGGTAGGTCTTCGGGAAACACTTCGGGAAAATCGCGGACTACGGCGATGTCCTCAATCTTCCTCTCTTTCTTCGGTTGCTCGGCGATGAGGGCTAGTATGGCAGTGTATCCCTTTTGTAGGTACTTGTTCGCCTTCATGCATGATATGATGTTCAGAGGTACTCCCCGCCTTTCCCCCTGAATCGAGATCTGTTCTCCGTTCTGCAACGTCACTCGTACGATCTTCTCGTTGCATACGATCTCAGCTTGGTTAGCGGATAACCAATCCATTCCAACGACCACATCAAAGCTTCCAAGAGTCACCGGCATCAAATCGATTTCGAGTTCATGATCCGCCAATACCATGACGCATCCTCGAAAGATGTGTTGTGTTTCAATTAGCTTGCCGTCGGCTAGCTCTACGGTATACTTGTAGTCTAGTGGTGTTGGGGTAATATCTAGTAATTTGCTAAACTCACTAGATATAAAGCTCCTATCGGCACCGGTATCAAACAATATGCTAGCATAGACATTATTTAAAAGAAACGTACCGGTTACGATGTTAGGATCGTCCTTGGCTTCTCCCGAGCCAATCACAAATACACCATCCTTTGTTGTGCCTTCTTCTGCCTTCTTCAGTTGTGGACAGTCCCTCCGCATGTGTCCCGGCTTTCCACACTCATAGCACCCCTTGAGAGTGTGTTGGTTATTGGTATTCTGTTTGGTGTTGGGGTTAGGGTTTGTTCGGCATTCCTTGGTTACATGCCCATCTTTGCCGCAGTTCGTGCATTTGACCCTTTTGCACGAGCCAAAGTGATGGTAGTTACAGTTGTTGCATTTTGGGCTTTTGCCCTGATATCCTCCTTTGCTCCGAGCGGCAGTGAAGACCTTAGCAAGGGTTGGGCGAGGCTGGGTTTGTTGTTGAGGTGTGAGGGATTGGTTGTTGTTGGGTTCCCACTTCCTCTTGAGTTCCTGGGGTTTCGTACGCTCACTCCTCTTGGGTAGCTCTCCCTGTGCCACCGCTTGGTCGATTAGTTTGTGAGCCAAGCAAATAGTAGATTGAATGAGAGTGGGATCTGTCGTGGTGATTAGGCTTCGGATTTGTTCAGGTAATCCCCTAACGTATGGATCGATCTTTCTGTATTCTGGGGTCACCATTTCTGGGTACTGTTTACACCATTCGTGAAATCGAGTGGTGTATTGTTCAATTTCAGCTCCTTCCATTTTGTGATTCCAACACTCCTCCGATTCCTTGATTTCGTTCTGGGGATGGTATTCTTCCTTCAACATCTTAATGAAATTTTCCCATGGTATGGAATTAGCAGTCGCCAAACTCAGCGTTTGGACCTGTGAATTCCACCAAATGAGGGCCTGTCCCTCTAGAGTTCCGGTGGCGAATTTCACTTTGTTCTCCTCAGAGCACTCGCATATGCAGAAGATTGTCTCAGTATTCTTGATCCATCGGAGCAGTCCCTCTGCTCCTTCCGACCCCTTGAATGTTAGAGGATGATAACTAAGGAAGGTCTTGAATAAGCATCCTCTTAAGTTGTTGCGAGTCTCATTGTTTGTTTCATTGTTTACGCGTATAGTCTCGTAATCCGCTATAGCTTTGTTAACCCGTTGTTCTATCATGGCTTCGATAGCAGCAGCATTGGTTGATTGATCGTTAGTACGCACAAACGTTCCTTGTCCAGCCATTGGTAAGTATGTATCTACAATAGGTTTTGGATTACTTACAGTTAGAGATTGCTGTGTGTGATATAGAGATAGTATATCCTCTTCCTTCATGTGTACAATTATAAGCTTTAGAAGATTACTATTACCAATGTGATGTATATGAGCACAACTCGCTCAATTAGATTCTAACAGTACTAAATACAATAAGGGAATAAACTACTTGGTGAAAATAGTGGAGTTCGAATCTCCACTAGCAGCAGTGTTCTACATAGTTCTCCTCGTGGGTGTAGCGTGTCATTTGAATTTGCTAGAATTCGTGTGTACCTATAAATTCACGATTACGTTGGCCACCATAATCGTTAATTTATCTTACACAGTCATTCTAGTTCATTCAATTTCAAACTACTAAACATCCTAGGGTTTGACGTTTGCTCCCTGAGTGTCAATACTATGGTCACAGTCCACAAACATGTGTCTTTTGACTGGGTTTACACTCAAGAAAGAGGTTGGAGGAGGCGCTCGATTCGAGTTAGATCGTGCTAGAGGAGTCTTCTTCAGAGCATAGAAGAGTTCCCTTTAGTCTTGTGTTCGTCCTTTCACTAATCCCATCTCACAGTTCTCAAGCATAGTCGGATGTGTATACCCGCGAAGGGTTCCAATGGTATGCTCGTAAATATCCGATAAAATCACAAAGCATATTGCTAAACTATGCATATAATTAGTTGTGCGAAACTAGTGTAGTGTCTAAAGTTGAGCAATGGCTATAGTCTAAGTTTACTACATGCAAACCTAGTTCTCTATAACCAAGGCTCTGATACCAGTCTGTCACACCCCCAATTTCCCACTTGTGGCGTATGTCCACGTGGATGTGACGTGTCCAGAATCACAGCTCAAGGTCATATAGAATACCCCTATATGCATTTACAAATCCATTGTTTGACACATACACATAATGAGATAGTTTGCAGCGGAATAAAAGTTGTCTTATCATAATGAAAGTAAATTGTTTTCAAATGACAAGACAGAATGCATGTAAGTTCCTAATTGCTCGTTCCTTAAAGTGTGCATTCCTGTCCTCCTGCTAGCCACGCTAGTTACCTGAGAATACAAGTTAGAAAAGTGTCAACACAATGGTTGGTGAGTTCACAGGTTTTGATATACATATAGTAATAAAAGTGTGTCATGCTGTTTATCATATGTTAGTACCGAGCCCTTGGCCCAAAGTGTCAGTGCGTCACTACCGAACTAGACTTGTTAGTCTTTGCCTCCGCCATGTCTCGTAATAACATGGCAAAATAGGTCAAGTTTTCACGTGTTATGACATCCAGTCAATATTTCGCCACGCGGGGTTCGTCACACCCCAAACGGATCCATTCAAACTCGCCTCGTTGTTTGTACATTAACGGTAAGACTTTGTGAGGACTTCTTACGATTACAACACTTAATGTTTGTCAAATAAACCAGCATACACCAAAATGTTTGTACAGTAATAGATGTTTGACTCGATGCAACAAGTATTCTCCCCCTATTTAAAAGCGTTTTGAAAAAGAGTAAAGAGGGGCCGTAAACTCACCTTAGTGATGTGAACGAGAGTATGCGTAAGCTCCTGATAAGCACGTCGGTCACCGGCAACCTATATCGTATACCGTTCGTGAGTTCGTGTAAGTGACCGTGCTAGTGTTCGTGTTAGTGCTCGTGTTTGTGTCCAACAACCCTAGGTTGTTCATGTTTGTCCGTGTCGGTCCACATTGACCGTGTTTGCTCGTGTTGGTCCACATTGACCGTGTTTGACCATGTTTGACCAAGTTGACCGTGTCAAGTCAACGACCCGTTGGTGAACCGTGTGACGATTGTGAATTGTGTAGCAAATGTGTAAGTGCTCGTCGTGTGCAAAACGCGCAGGTCGCGTTTATGGACAACTTACTATTTATAGTAAGTTTCCATTTAGGGAAAGTTCACAAAGCATATCGGTTTTAGAGTTCTAGTATGCTCATTAGTCCTACGTGATCATGTTAACACATAGCACATCATCATACGAATTCATATAAGTCGTTTTCATCATGTTAGTGCACAAAAGTTTCCTAAAATGGAAAGTTTCCATTTTTAGCATACGTGTTATCGGAAACCATCTAACTTAGCATCTAAACATCATGTTATAACATATTAAGTCATTTAGCATGCTCAAATAATACAACACGTTGACAAATCGGTTTTTGTAAAAATAAAGTTACTATAAATAGTAACTTTGTGGTTTTTGCATAAAAATGACCATTTAACATTTCTAAATCTATTTTCATGTTACCAATCATCATAATAATCAATCTAATATCACTTAGGCATACCAACATAACCAAAATCATCACTTAACATTATTTCAACTAATAAAGTTACTAAAAATAGTAACTCATAACATATGACCATTTTTATCACTAAAAATCATTATCAAGTATTCAAATCATCATTCTAACACCTAATATCAATTCCATATACATGCATGTCTACCATATCATTCATAACATCATTTTACCAACAAAAAGTTTCTAAAAATAGAAAGATTGTCAAAAATCATATTTTAACCATTCTAAACTAAATCAAATCATGTAGTATGCTCCCAATATCATCTATGAACATACAAAAGTACTCAAAATCATCCCAACAATCATAGATCATACATGCATGTATCAATATCACCATAAATCATCATTTTAAGCAACAAGACCTATACCCACCATCATGGATCATCACAAAACCTTATCTAATCATCTTAGATCATCAAGAAATATAGTGAAATCATCAAACCCAGAAAATAATTTCGTGCATGTGCATCCTAGGTGTTTGCATGTGCGATCTAACACATGTATGTGTGTGTAGTAGTGATATTAAGCCATTAGGGGTGCAAGACTACCTTCTAAAGCTCCTTGAATGTGGGAATGGTGTGTGAGCAGCTCCTAAACTTCCTGGAAATTCGAGTGTAGCAGCTCCAAGAGAGTGGTGATGATCTTGATGAGTTCCTTCCTTGATTCGGGTCTTCAAACCTTCACTCTCAAGCTTTCAAGAGTGTAACAATGGCTTCCAGAGGTGTTAATGGTGATTTGCAAGTGAAAGAGACGAGCTTGAGTGTCTGGGGGTCGAGAAATGAGAGTAGGGTGGCTAGAAAATGATTACATCTTGGTTAAATAAAGATTCTGCGAACTGGGTCTCCTCGCGTAGCGCGACGCGGGTAAGGTTTGGTCTCGCGTAGCGCGAGGGAGTTCGGCGTTCAAATTTCCCCCGCCCACCTGTCGCGTACCGCGACATATTCCTTGTGGGCCTTCGCGTAGCGCGACAGATCCACTGAAGAGCCCAATAGGCCCATTTTCATTAGTTTGATCCGTTCGTTGCCGTTTTCACGTTTCCGAACTACCGTTTGGCCTTGTTTGAACTTCCAAGTTCAATGTGTGAATGTTTCGTGAAGTTTCGAGTGTTGTGCTACACAGTGTGCTTGACGTTCACCAACGTTCGTGTGTTTTGACACGTGTGTGCTGTTTGTCGATAATTCCACGAATTATCTAGTCGTATGCCAGTGTTCGTACTGTCGTGCCACGTGTCACACTAAATTAATCTAATTCTAGTGCCACGTGTACATAATGCATGTAAATAAACATTTAGATAAATAATAATCTGACCTGGAAATTACGGGGTGTCACATTACCGCCCGCCCAGCCACCGTCCCACCACATACTAAACTACATGATATATTGTTCCTGGTGATAATTAAGCATTTCATCACGTACCTTTGATTTCATAACCATTGATTCATAGCATTTGATTACCCTGAGAATATTTACCTTGATCCCCTGAAAGGACAACATTAACCTCATCAACGACCACCTATGTTATCTAATCAAGTATGCTTATATATAGGGCATATGTAGGGGACAAGCCCCAGCCACCGTCCCACCACATACCGGACTGCTTAGCATATTGTTGTTAATGATAATTAAGCGTTTCACTCCATTCACCTTTGTCACACCCCGAGCCGGCGGGGTTGGATCGGAGTCCCCGTCGGGCGGAAGGTTCCCGGGGCGTGATATCGTGGGTGATAATCATAAGGATCAGAATGTTTACATAGCATCAATGTTAAGAATATCTAAAGCACAATCAAACATTAACTAGGATTACAAAGTTAAATTACAATGTCAATGTTCAGTAATTTAACTCGGTAAACCTAACAAAAGAATCGATTGTTTCCTATCTTGTAACTGTACAAGACATCCAAAAGTGATTCGTATAAATAACAAAAAGTGTGCTTCCAAAAGTCAACTAGGTCCTCTATCTGGGCAGCCTAGTATGCAATCCTGAACTTTAGCTTATAGCTGTGCATCACATGAGAAAGCATGTAAAGAAAACAAGGTCAACACAATGGTTGGTGAGTTCATGTAGTTTATAAGTTTAAATAGTTTTAGCAACCTCTTCCGGTAAAACCTTAATACCTGTAATATCCAAATTGGTATGCTTATATATAGGGCATACCCCTAGGTCGAGCCTACAACTCGCCCAGACGCCATCCCACCACATACTAATTCGCATATGACATTGTTATTAATAATAATTAAGCATTTTACCTTCCCTTCAATCTCGTTTCCCCATTAAAGTTTAAGCATTTTGTTTATAAGTTTACCCATAGCATCCGTGAGTTTAGCTTGAGAGTCACCAGAATGAACAACTGAATGCCCGAAGGAATCCAATATCAATCCATACCAGTTCTGTGTGAAATTAGCAACTTAGGGGGAGATAGAGGATTCCCATGATGACACAAAGTCAACTAAGGATCACCAATATCGTCCTAGTTACTGATCACGTGTGTAAATAGTTTTGGGAAACACTGCATGGCAAGCATTGAGAGGCCATCAGTCCGTTTCCTCGTTTCAGACCATGAAGGACACCCTATGGCAAGCACTGAAAGACCATAGTAGATGCCTTCTAGTCCCGACTGTGAAGAACACATGAAGGCAAGCACTGAGAGACCAACTATTGTTCTTCAAGTCCCGACTAGGAAGAACACATGAAAGCAAGCACTGAGAGACCAACTATTGTTCTTCCATAGCCAATAGTTTTAGCATAGCATTCAAATAGTCCAGCATTTACGTAACTTGTGCACAAGTACTAGCTTCACAACCGGTAAGGCAAGCACTGAGAGACCAAACCGTTGTTTTAGCATGGCAAGCATATAGCATTCAAGAGCTTATAGTATCCGTAGCTTCAAGTATTCAATGTATGTATGTATGTATGTATGTATGTATGTATGTATGTATGTATGTATTTAGCATCCCCATAGCATCATAGCATCATTAGTATTTAGTGTTAACATTAGCATCTAGCTTAAGCCCATAGCATGAACATGTAGCATAACCCTGTAGCATTAGTATTTAGCATAACCCGTAGCATTTACATTTAGCATAACTCATAGTTTTAACATTCAAATAACCTGTAGCATTAGCATTTAGCATAACTCGTAGCATTAGTTTATAGCATCAGCCAGTAGCATTAGCATTTAGCATACCCCGTAGCATTAGCATTCACAATAGCATCATCAGATAGTAAATACCCTTAGCACTTGGTATTAACACATAGCTTTAGGATTAGCAGTTTAGCTTATGCCTTTAGCACTTGGCATAATCATGTAGCATTAGTATTAACAGTGAACTTATGCCTTTAGCACTTGGCATAACCATGTAGCATCAACATTTGTATACAAGAATCATATAAAAGCATTTTGTTAAGTTTTAAAACATTTGTTTTAAAATGTATAACATGCTTCTCAGTCCCGAAGTAAAACTCAAAATAGTTTGAAAAAGGACAATGAACTCACCTGTGTTGCTAAGTATGTATTACCACAGAAATGCGCGCTCTTTGATTGTAGTTTAAGTATCTTCAACACCTGAGTTGTTTTAAGAAGTTTGATTACAATAAGGCGTTAGAATAGACGCAATTTAGGTTTCGGTCCCGGTCGTGCAACTATGTGTCCTATACTACTAATGTGTTTCTAACACTCCATCTAGTTCGTCTAAAGTATTACCCAGCATTAAGAATCCATGAGTTTATTATCAATTTCGTTTAATAAATCAAAGAGAGTTTAGAATAAACTCATTTAATAAGAAAAATCATTACGTATTTTAAGAAAATCATAAATTTGCTTATTAGGCTTAAGTTAATCAAACTTAATTAACCCTAAGCCTAACATTTAGTTTTAGCTTTTGTTTCTTGAATCATCCATATATTCAACCTACTTAGAAGTCCCATCGAACTATCTAGCTTGGTTATGAGTAGTAAAACAATTAACTAAGTATTGGGTGTTAAAACCACCATAATACTTGGTTAATCTTCTTGGCCCCTTTGGAGTTCTTGCTTGTGTTTAAACTCTTAATATTGTTGCAAAAATTGTTGTTTTGCTTCAATCCCATGTGATAGAAAAAATGTAAGTTTCACATTTGTTTAGAATTGTTTGTATGTTTTAATATTAGTATGGACTACTTATAAATTTATCACCTTTGCTTGAAAAGAATTGAGTTTGCATTATTATTAGGAACCCTAATAATCCCATGCACACACACACCCATGCATGCAACCTTGTGAGTATTTTTTCCATGCATTCTACGTCCCCCAAAGTCCCTTAGCCGTGATTGATGAGTTTAACCCCAAACCTTAGCCAAAAGACCATGCTCGAATCACTCAGCCGAAAAGGAGTAGCTTGGTCGAATGGGGCTGTCGAATAAGTGATAGCCGAATGAAGTGTGTCGAATGGGGGGGGGGGGGTTGGTCGAATGAATAAATGCTGACCGAACGAGGATTGGCCGAATGTGGATCACCCCGATCGAATGACTTGGGCCGAAGGACAATAGTCGAATGAGGATGGTGGCGAAGGAGCTTCGGCGAATGGGCATGGCCGAAAGAAGAGGTGCCGATCGAATGAGAACCCCAACCGAAGGAAGGCCCTATACCATTCGCCGAATGAAGCTGGGCAGGCCATTCGGCGACCTGCAACTCAAGGCCATTCGGCCGTTCGGTTTGCACCAGGGCAGCCTCGCCTTTCGATCTAAATGGCTAAGTTTTGAACCAACACATGTTCCTAATACACCCTAGAGGTTTAGTGAGTGCTTTTCCTAAGGGTGAGAGTGGTTTCAACCGGCCAAAGGATGGGTTCGAAATAGGGTTTTGAAAACCCTAAAATCGTGATAAATAGCTCGAATCTACCTCAAATCAGACGATCTTGAGCTCCAAATCTTTGTACTTTCGTGTAGGAGGGTTAAGATCTTCGTTTAGGTTCAAGAACCACTCGATTTCATCAAGAAATGGAAGAGATATGATGATTTGAAGCTTCAAAATGGTGGTGGGGGGCTTGAAACCAGGATTTAGGTTTAAGAGAGAGAAAGGAGAGGTGTTAAATGTAAAAGATGAGTGTTTCAATGTATTTATACCCCCGAGGGTGTTCGGGTTCGTTTTTGTTGCTCGGTTCGCGTTCTCGTTACGTTTCCGGAACGTGACGCGTATTTTTCGTAGGTTTAAATAAAAAGGATTATTATAGGACGTTAAAAATACCATTATGGTTAGAAATTATTTTAAATATCGTTGTATATAATTATTTATCGAATTTAATATTTTTACGCGTTTCGCTTATTTGCTCGCGATTTGCTAAAACAGTTTCTTTTAATCTCATTTATGATGAGTTTCAAAATTGTAAAATAGGAAATATTTTATTTCGTTGAATTTATGATCGTTCGTGTCGTTATTCGTTTTCGTTCCGTCAGATCGCGTCGCCATCGCGCGTATTCGTTCGAATCGTCATTCGAACGAACACGTCTATAGTTTGGCTTTCTGATTCTTGTTCTCTACTGTTCAGTCATTATTTCAGAACGTTAAACTATCAGAATCATTCATACAGATCGTCACCTATACGAATAACTCGTCTGTTTAGCATTCTGTAACAACAACCGTTATGTGTTTGTATTGTTTAACCTCGCATACGTTTATACCTAATAGCACATCAATAAGCATTTGTATCACCGTCCAATGTTGTCTGATGTGTTTCTGACTGTTAAACTGTTAAGTTTAATCAGATTACAGAAACAATAGCATAATAGTTTAATATTGAGCATCATGATATTAATAGCATACAATAGTTTACGTAGTTTGTACCTGAGTTACTGTGCGTTTACTGTTCAGCTCACTGTTCCGGCGACGTTTCCGGCACAGATGTTACAGTCTCCCCTTGTTAGAGAAATTTCGTCCCGAAATTTAAGCATTGCTATCGGGTACGACTTCCTCTGCGAACAGTTGAGGATACTTGTGCTTCATATGATCTTCACGTTCCCAAGTAAACTCAGGACAGCGCTTGGAGTTCCAACGAACCTTGACAATGGGGATACGGCTTCGCCTCAGTTGTTTAACTTTGCGATCCATAATCTCCAAAGGTTCTTCAACAAAACGTAAGTGTTCATCCAATTGAATTTCTTCAACCGGTATGATAAGAGTTTCATCCACAAGGCACTTCTTTAAGTTTGAGACGTGAAACACGTCATGTACACCATTAAGTTCCTCAGGTAAGCTTAATCTGTACGCCACAGGACCAATGCGTTCGATGATTTCGAACGGTCCCACGTACCGTGGTGTTAGTTTACCTTTCTTTGCAAATCGAACTACACCTTTCCATGGAGATACCTTAAGCATAACACGATCTCCCACTTGGAATTCCAACGGCTTGCGCCGTTTATCGGCATAGCTCTTTTGTCTACTTCGTGTTGCTTGTAGCCTTTGTTGTATCTGAGCAATTTTGTCTGTAGTTTCTTGAATAAGTTCCGGTCCTGTTATTCGATTATCTCCCACTTCCGACCAACAGATCGGAGATCGACACTTGCGACCATAGAGAGCCTCGAACGGTGCACATCCGATGCTACTATGATAGCTGTTGTTGTAGGAGAATTGGATCAGTGGCAAATGAGAGTCCCAATTTCCACCGAAGTCTAGGACACAGGTTCTTAACATGTCCTCCAGGGTTTGTATAGTACGTTCGCTTTGACCATCCGTTTGTGGATGATAAGTTGTACTCAAGTTTAATTGCGTCCCCAGAGATTTCTGCAATGATTGCCAAAACCTTGATGTAAATCTGCTATCACGATCAGAGATAATAGACAATGGCACACCATGGCGTACCACTATCTCGTTGATGTAGAGCTTTGCTAGTTTATCCATCGTGTATGTTTCTCGCATAGGCAAGAAATGAGCAGATTTCGTTAATCGATCAACAATAACCCATATAGTGTCATGTCCACTGGAAGTGCGGGGTAGCTTAGTAACAAAGTCCATAGCTATCTGTTCCCACTTCCAAAGTGGAATTTCGGGCTGTTCCAGTAAACCTGACGGTTTCTGGTCTTCCGCCTTCACTTTAGCACACGTGAGACATTTACCAACATACTCAGCTATGTCTTTCTTCATACCCGGCCACCAATAAAACGCCCTTAAATCTTGGTGCATCTTATCAGCACCGGGATGCACAGGGTACTTGGTCTTGTGTGCTTCATCGAAGATAAGCTTTCTCAACTCCTCTACTGCAGGGATCCATACTCGATCCTTAAAATAAACGAGTCCATCAAGTTTCGTTTCCAAATGTTTTTCCACTCCACAATCTAAGTCTTTCTTCAAGTTCCCTCGTTCAACTGCCTCTTGTTGTGCTTGCATAATGTTACCGTGTAAGCTTGTTTGCACAGTCATTCCCATTGCTCTGACGCGCAAGGGTTTGACACGTTCTTTCCGGCTCAAGGCATGAGCTACAACGTTTGCCTTGCCCGGATGATACTTGATTACACAGTCGTAATCATTCAGAAGCTCAACCCAACGTCGCTGTCGCATGTTGAGTTCCTTCTGATCAAATATGTGTTGCAGACTTTTGTGATCTGTAAATATGGTACACTTGGTGCCATATAAGTAATGTCTCCAAATCTTTAAAGAAAATATCACTGCTCCCAGTTCCAGATCATGAGTAGTGTAATTCTTCTCATGAACCTTTAGTTGTCTTGAAGCATACGCAATAACTTTGTCCCGCTGCATAAGTACACAGCCAAGTCCCTGATGGGATGCATCACAATACACAACAAAGTCATCACAACCATCTGGAAGAGATAAGATCGGAGCATCACATAACTTTTGCTTCAATGTTTGAAAGGCTTCTTCTTGCTTTTGTTCCCAAACAAACGGCTCGCTCTTCTGTGTCAGCTTTGTGAGTGGCAGAGCTATCTTAGAAAAGTTCGAGATGAACCTTCGGTAATAGCCTGCCAGGCCTAGAAAAAACGTATCTCCATCGGTGTCTTCGGAGTGTCCCAATCTTTTATTGCCTCGATCTTGGCAGGATCAACGTGTATTCCCTCACTGTTAACTACGTGCCCTAGGAATTGAACCTCCTTTAACCAAAACTCACACTTAGAGAATTTGGCATAGAGCTTCTCTTCCTTTAACAGTTCCAAGATCGTTCTGAGATGTTGCTCGTGCTCTGTTTTGCTTTTAGAATAAATCAATATGTCATTTATGAAAACAATAACAAATTGATCCAAGTACGGCTTACACACACGATTCATGAGATCCGTGAAAACCGCGGGTGCATTCGTCAACCCAAAAGGCATCACCAGAAATTCGTAACGCCTGTATCCGGTACGAAACACCGTCTTCGGTATGTCTTCATCTTGTACTCTGAGCTGGTGATATCCGGACCGTAAGTCAATCTTCGAAAAATATTGTGCTCCTTGTAGTTGGTCAAACAAATCATCAATCCTCGGTAATGGATACCGATTCTTGATGGTTAGTTTGTTTAGTTCTCTGTATTCTATGCACATCCGAAAAGTTCCATCCTTCTTCTTCACGAACAAAACCGGAGCTCCCCAAGGTGAGTAGCTCGGTCGGATGAAACCTTTATCAAGTAACTCCTGTAACTGATTTGACAATTCCTGCATCTCTGAAGGTGCTAATCTGTAAGGAGATTTAGCAACAGGTGTTGCTCCAGGAATCAGATCAATACGAAACTCTACCGTTCGCACAGGTGGCAAACCTGGTAGGTCTTCAGGAAACAATTCGGGGTATTCCTTTACTATTGGCACGTCTTGAATTGTCTTCTTGTCTTTTTGTTTCTCCACCACATGAGCCAAGAAAGCTACACACTTCTTCTGTAGACACTTACGCGCTTTGATGCAAGATATGATTTTGATACTATGCTTTGCTTGGTCCCCACGAACTTCCAATACACGATCACTCGCCAATGGAATTCGAAGTAGCTTTTCAGAACAGATGACTTCCACTCTATTGAGAGATAGCCAATCCATCCCAACGATGATGTCGAAACTGCCCAGCTCCATCGGTATCAAATCGATGGCAAATGTATGATCAATAAGTGTAAGTGGGCAGTTCCCAAGTATAGTGCTAGCTGTGATTTGTTTCCCATTCGCTACCTCGATGATATAAGGGGAGTCTAAAGTTTCCTCAGTAAGATTAAGTTGACGTGCAAAGTCAGACGAAATAAAACTCTGATCTGCACCAGTGTCAAATAAAATAGATGCATAAGAGTCATGTGTAAGAAATGTACCAGTGACCACGTTAGGGTCTTGGCGTGCTGCATTGGCTCTAATTACAAAAGCCCTTCCACGAGGTGCTTGGGCTCCCTGTTGCACTCGCTTTGGGCATTCTCTGGAGAAATTACCTACTTCTCCACAGTTATAGCATCCCCAATTGTTCTTGTACTTGTCAGGTCTTGGTGGTGGAGGAAGTGCTACAGCAGCATTGTTTGTAGCTTGAGTTGCTGGAGCACGGCATTATTGAGCTCGGTGACCTAGTCGGCCACAGTTGTTGCATTTCCTGCATTGCGCCGTAGCAGGATGATGAAATTTGCATTGTGCACACTGAGGATGCACTCCCACATAGTTTTTAGGTGCAACCTGAGCAGGTGCTGCAGTAACTTGTTGGAGAGGAGTGACGGCCGCATAGTTCTTTACGACCTTTTGCTTTTTCTTTTGATGATAGTCTGGTTTCTTCGTTGTTGTTTCCTTGGTTTTTCCAGCATCGTCTTTTAGAACTCCAGATTTTACCATCACTTTAGTAAGTTTGGCTGAGAGGGAGATGGCTGACTCCAGTGTAGCAGGATACGAAGCCAATACAATGCTTTGAATACAGGAAGGTAATCCTGCTACATATCGATCAATCAACTTTTCCAATGTTGGAACCATCTCTGGCACCAGGGCTACCAGTTCATGATAGCGATTGGTATAGGTCATATGATCGGCTCCCTTCATCACATGGTTCGAGAGCTCGATTTCCAGCTGTTGTAGTTCATGCTTTGGACAAAACTCATTCCTCAGAAGAAGCTTAAATTCTGCCCAAGGCATTGCCATTGCCTCATCTCTTCCTTTAGCCCTGATCTGTGCGTTCCACCATGTTAAAGCTCGCTTGCTGAATGAACCAGCTGCATAGCGGACCTTATGGTGTTCTGGACAACTGCTAATGTCCAAGGTATTCTCCATCTTCTCAAGCCATTGGATAAGTCCAACAGCTCCTTTAGCACCTGTGAAGCTTGGGGGTTTGCATCCTACAAAGGACTTGTAGGAGCAGTCTGAAGTATGACTAGTGTTTCCACTAGCCTCTCCTGTAGTATGGCCAGAAGTTTTGCCATGCCCTTGAATCCGGTTTATCATCTTTGGGATGACATCTTTCAGTTGGCTTGTCAGTTGGGTACTCAGCAGTGTCGCCAAGGCGATGGTAGCAGAATCTATCATCTGAACAGTGCTTGAGCCTGGCGGTGGAGAGTGTGGAGGAGGAGGAGGAGGTGGCGGGGGCGAATCTGGTGGTGTAGGAGTAGAAGAATGTGGTGCAGAGACTTGCGAGGTTGGTTGTTTTCTCGGCGGCATTCTGATCATAACCAAAAGAGTTTTGGTTAGTGCAGTGATCGAATGCAGAAAACACAATGCAACATATAACCTATGTTCTCTACATGAGGGTCCCTAAGTTATAGTCTAGGTCAAACCATTTAAGTAAATGACCTAATATTCTCTATAACCTTGAGCTCTGATACCAATCTGTCACACCCCGAGCCGGCGGGGTTGGATCGGAGTCCCCGTCGGGCGGAAGGTTCCCGGGGCGTGATATCGTGGGTGATAATCATAAGGATCAGATTGTTTACATAGCATCAATGTTAAGAATATCTAAAGCACAATCAAACATTAACTAGGATTACAAAGTTAAATTACAATGTCAATGTTCAGTAATTTAACTCGGTAAACCTAACAAAAGAATCGATTGTTTCCTATCTTGTAACTGTACAAGACATCCAAAAGTGATTCGTATAAATAACAAAAAGTGTGCTTCCAAAAGTCAACTAGGTCCTCTATCTGGGCAGCCTAGTATGCAATCCTGAACTTTAGCTTATAGCTGTGCATCACATGAGAAAGCATGTAAAGAAAACAAGGTCAACACAATGGTTGGTGAGTTCATGTAGTTTATAAGTTTAAATAGTTTTAGCAACCTCTTCTGGTAAAACCTTAATACCTGTAATATCCAAATCGGTATGCTTATATATAGGGCATACCCCTAGGTCGAGCCTACAACTCGCCCAGACGCCATCCCACCACATACTAATTCGCATATGACATTGTTATTAATAATAATTAAGCATTTTACCTTCCCTTCAATCTCGTTTCCCCATTAAAGTTTAAGCATTTTGTTTATAAGTTTACCCATAGCATCCGTGAGTTTAGCTTGAGAGTCACCAGAATGAACAACTGAATGCCCGAAGGAATCCAATATCAATCCATACCAGTTCTGTGTGAAATTAGCAACTTAGGGGGAGATAGAGGATTCCCATGATGACACAAAGTCAACTAAGGATCACCAATATCGTCCTAGTTACTGATCACGTGTGTAAATAGTTTTGGGAAACACTGCATGGCAAGCATTGAGAGGCCATCAGTCCGTTTCCTCGTTTCAGACCATGAAGGACACCCTATGGCAAGCACTGAAAGACCATAGTAGATGCCTTCTAGTCCCGACTGTGAAGAACACATGAAGGCAAGCACTGAGAGACCAACTATTGTTCTTCAAGTCCCGACTAGGAAGAACAGATGAAAGCAAGCACTGAGAGACCAACTATTGTTCTTCCATAGCCAATAGTTTTAGCATAGCATTCAAATAGTCCAGCATTTACGTAACTTGTGCACAAGTACTAGCTTCACAACCGGTAAGGCAAGCACTGAGAGACCAAACCGTTGTTTTAGCATGGCAAGCATATAGCATTCAAGAGCTTATAGTATCCGTAGCTTCAAGTATTCAATATGTATGTATGTATGTATTTAGCATCCCCATAGCATCATAGTATCATTAGTATTTAGTGTTAACATTAGCATCTAGCTTAAGCCCATAGCATGAACATGTAGCATAACCCTGTAGCATTAGTATTTAGCATAACCCGTAGCATTTACATTTAGCATAACTCATAGTGTTAACATTCAAATAACCTGTAGCATTAGCATTTAGCATAACTCGTAGCATTAGTTTATAGCATCAGCCAGTAGCATTAGCATTTAGCATACCCCGTAGCATTAGCATTCACAATAGCATCATCAGATAGTAAATACCCTTAGCACTTGGTATTAACACATAGCTTTAGTATTAGCAGTTTAGCTTATGCCTTTAGCACTTGGCATAATCATGTAGCATTAGTATTAACAGTGAACTTATGCCTTTAGCACTTGGCATAACCATGTAGCATCAACATTTGTATACAAGAATCATATAAAAGCATTTTGTTAAGTTATAAAACATTTGTTTTAAAATGTATAACATGCTTCTCAGTCCCGAAGTAAAACTCAAAATAGTTTGAAAAGGGACAATGAACTTGTGACACCTCGCAAATTCCAGGTCAGCATTTATTTTATTTTAATAATAACATGTATTATTATTTCATACGTGGCACTAGAATAATTGTATTTAGTGTGACACGTGGCACAACAGACCAAACACACCGATAATTCGAGGAATTATCGCACGAAACTCACACGTGTCTTGAATAACGAACGTTGGTGAACGGATCGAACCACAGTACACTTTCCCTGCACAATTAGGTTCCGGAGAACCTAAGTTAGTAGAACAACACTTATGTGTCGAGAAACGATGATCGTATTCGAGAAATACGAGAAATTCGGCTCAAAACCATGAAATTGGGCTTATTGGGCTCAACCGAGACCCATCGCGGTACGCGATGGGCACCTAAATGGGCCATCGCGGTACGCGAAGCCTGGGCGGGGGAATTTGAATTCTCCGAAAACCATCGCGGTACGCGACGACCGATCATCTGCCACCATCGCGGTACGCGGCGTGTTTCGGGAACAGAATGATTATTTTAATCATCGCGGTACGCGATGATGCTTTTTGGATAATTGTCGCGGTACGCGACGACCCCAACACGCATAAAATCTTTATAAACCCAATGTTAATCATTTCTGCCGCCCTACACCACTTCTCTCGACTGAAACTCATCTTCTTCGACCCCCATCACTCTGTGAACGCCATTGGAGCCACTTGAGGTCCTTGAGGAGCAATTTCGAAGACATTCTAGAGGAGCATTGAAGATTTGAAGCCAAAGAACACCATATCTACATCTTGCTCACGATTAGCATCATTCCAGCAAAGATTAGGGCTTCTACAGATCTGCTCTAGCCTTTCCTTGACGTTCTAAAGCCTTGTAAGGTAGCTCTTGTGTTCAATCTAGCCTAAAATCACTTGTAGTCGCACATGCAAGCCACTTAGGCCACATGCATCACCATCACCACCATTAACACGAAATTGTGATGTTCTAGATATGCTATTTGGTGATTTACTTACTGACTTGATGATCTTGTAATGATCCATGATGATTTTGATGAGGTTAGATGACTATATGTTAATTTCGCAATGATATGGTTACTTTAAACAACATGCATGTATGATCTACCATGTTTTATGCAAATTTCAGTAATGAAATGATCTTAGAATTGATGTATGAGATGTTCTACATGATTAGGATGATTGATTTTGATCAAGATATGTCAAGAACATGATAGTTACTAATATAGTAACTTTAATGTTACTAAGTGTGTGTTTTTGATGAAATAACCACATGCATGTGTTTAGATCTATATGTTATGCTTAAAAATGATGTTTGAAAGTTAAAAGATGGTTGTTTGATGCATAGGAATATTTAGAATTGTCAAAATCATGATTTCTAAGAATGTTACTATAAATAGTAACTTTTTATCACAAGATTACATACGGATGACGGTTATGATAATGTCTTGAGTCAAACATGATTATTGGATGATAATATGATGATATTGATAGGCTTGAGTTGTTGAAAGATTGGATTTTGTGTATTTCTCACGAGTGACTAAATATAGTAACTTTATTTTTCCAAATCGTGAATAGGAACATGCTAGTCATAACGGGTATGATAAGATGACTATTTAGGACGAAGATAATGATACTAGATGATGTTGATTGTTAAATTTGGTGAAATATGCTTGCTTGTGCACACTTTCTAATTATGGAAACTTTTACGCGCAAACTATGTTAAATCGGCTATGTGTAATTATGTGCTGTGTGATAACATGCTCATTTAGGATAAATATGCATGTTAGAATAATCGGAATATGGATTTATGCATTACTTGCTGAATAAGGAAACTTTCCTAAAATAGAAACTTACTATAAATAGTAAGTTTCCTCATAGGAATGATTTTGGTATCCGTACACTCCACACGACACTAAACCACACACTACATGAACACTTGATCCAAACCGTCACCAACGGGTCGTTAGGTCAAACACGGTCAACACGGTCAAACACGGTCAATTCGACCCACCAATAACTTGGAGTTGTTGAACGCTAAACACGGTCCTGTGAGACCCGCATTTGTGAACACAAACTCATAGTACCTATGTGATATAGGTGACTACTAGCCGGCTAGCTACACGAACTCTTTTGAGCAAACGCATTTCGCAAACTCAGGTGAGTTTACGGCCCCACTTTTACTCTCTAACTGTTTTTACTCAACTTTGGGGTGAGAATACAATGCAACTGTTTTAGATATATGACTGGTATGTTGTGAAACCGTTTCTTTTTTAGTGTAACTTTTATCGCATAAAGCCCTCACTTATCCTTACCGTTAGTTGTTACGAACGAGTCGTTATTACGTAGTACTACTGGGTTTGACTAGCCCCACTCGGCAACAACGTTGACTGGATGTCATAACGAGTGTAATATCGATGTTGATGTCGGGTTCAGCGATGACCCGCGGAGGCAAATGGAAACAGTCGAGTTTCGGTAAGATGACATGACACACTCACGGATCGTAGATCCAACAACTAAACTTAAACATGCCCAGTATATATCTGTTTACTATTTGTGTCTGTCTAAACCTGTGAACTCACCAACTTTTTAGTTGACACTTTTCGCATGTATTCTTAGGTAATTGAATGGAGCACACGCAAGGACACGCACAAGGACACGCTAAGGAGTCTGACACTCATATAGACTCATGTCCTAGGATTGCGTGCATTTGATGTATTTGATAATGAGTTTCACTATGTAGTGTCTATTTCAAACAATTTACTTTCCGCTGCAACTTATTTATCTTATGATGTTAAAATACTTTCCGCTGCATAATGAATGAAACTATGTTATTTTACATACATGTGTGATTGTGTAACTCATATAGAGTCGTTCTATATGACCATGAGCTGTGATCCTGGCCACGTCACACCCACGTGGACTGACACCACGAGTGGGAATTTGGGGGTGTGACAGAACTCACCTGTGTTGGTAAGTATGTATTACCACAGAAATGCGCGCTCTTTGATTGTAGTTTAAGTATCTTCAACACCTGAGTTGTTTTAAGATGTTTGATTACGATAAGGCGTTATAATAGACGCAATTTAGGTTTCGGTCCCGGTCGTGCAACTATGTGTGTCCTATACTACTAATGTGTTTCTAACACTCCATCTAGTTAGTCTAAATTATTACCCAGCATTAAGAATCCATGAGTTTATTATCAATTTCGTTTAATAAATCAAAGAGAGTTTAGAATAAACTCATTTAATAAGAAAAATCATTAAGTATTTTAAGAAAATCATAAATTTGCTTATTAGGCTTAAGTTAATCAAACTTAATTAACCCTAAGCCTAACATTTAGTTTTAGCTTTTGTTTCTTGAATCATCCATATATTCAACCTACTTAGAAGTCCCATCGAACTATCTAGCTTGGTTATGAGTAGTAAAACAATTAACTAAGTATTGGGTGTTAAAACCACCATAATACTTGGTTAATCTTCTTGGCCCCTTTGGAGTTCTTGCTTGTGTTTAAACTCTTAATATTGTTGCAAAAATTGTTGTTTTGCTTCAATCCCATGTGATAGAAAAAATGTAAGTTTCACATTTGTTTAGAATTGTTTGTATGTTTTAATATTAGTATGGACTACTTATAAATTTATCACCTTTGCTTGAAAAGAATTGAGTTTGCATTATTATTAGGAACCCTAATAATCCCATGCACACACACACCCATGCATGCAACCTTGTGAGTATTTTTTCCATGCATTCTACGTCCCCCAAAGTCCCTTAGCCGTGATTGATGAGTTTAACCCCAAACCTTAGCCAAAAGACCATGCTCGAATCACTCAGCCGAAAAGGAGTAGCTTGGTCGAATGGGGCTGTCGAATAAGTGATAGCCGAATGAAGTGTGTCGAATGGGGGGGGGGGTTGGTCGAATGAATAAATGCTGACCGAACGAGGATTGGCCGAATGTGGATCACCCCGATCGAATGACTTGGGCCGAAGGACAATAGTCGAATGAGGATGGTGGCGAAGGAGCTTCGGCGAATGGGCATGGCCGAAAGAAGAGGTGCCGATCGAATGAGAACCCCAACCGAAGGAAGGCCCTATACCATTCGCCGAATGAAGCTGGGCAGGCCATTCGGCGACCTGCAACTCAAGGCCATTCGGCCGTTCGGTTTGCACCAGGGCAGCCTCGCCTTTCGATCTAAATGGCTAAGTTTTGAACCAACACATGTTCCTAATACACCCTAGAGGTTTAGTGAGTGCTTTTCCTAAGGGTGAGAGTGGTTTCAACCGGCCAAAGGATGGGTTCGAAATAGGGTTTTGAAAACCCTAAAATCGTGATAAATAGCTCGAATCTACCTCAAATCAGACGATCTTGAGCTCCAAATCTTTGTACTTTCGTGTAGGAGGGTTAAGATCTTCGTTTAGGTTCAAGAACCACTCGATTTCATCAAGAAATGGAAGAGATATGATGATTTGAAGCTTCAAAATGGTGGTGGGGGGCTTGAAACCAGGATTTAGGTTTAAGAGAGAGAAAGGAGAGGTGTTAAATGTAAAAGATGAGTGTTTCAATGTATTTATACCCCCGAGGGTGTTCGGGTTCGTTTTTGTTGCTCGGTTCGCGTTCTCGTTACGTTTCCGGAACGTGACGCGTATTTTTCGTAGGTTTAAATAAAAAGGATTATTATAGGACGTTAAAAATACCATTATGGTTAGAAATTATTTTAAATATCGTTGTATATAATTATTTATCGAATTTAATATTTTTACGCGTTTCGCTTATTTGCTCGCGATTTGCTAAAACAGTTTCTTTTAATCTCATTTATGATGAGTTTCAAAATTGTAAAATAGGAAATATTTTATTTCGTTGAATTTATGATCGTTCGTGTCGTTATTCGTTTTCGTTCCGTCAGATCGCGTCGCCATCGCGCGTATTCGTTCGAATCGTCATTCGAACGAACACGTCTATAGTTTGGCTTTCTGATTCTTGTTCTCTACTGTTCAGTCATTATTTCAGAACGTTAAACTATCAGAATCATTCATACAGATCGTCACCTATACGAATAACTCGTCTGTTTAGCATTCTGTAACAACAACCGTTATGTGTTTGTATTGTTTAACCTCGCATACGTTTATACCTAATAGCACATCAATAAGCATTTGTATCACCGTCCAATGTTGTCTGATGTGTTTCTGACTGTTAAACTGTTAAGTTTAATCAGATTACAGAAACAATAGCATAATAGTTTAATATTGAGCATCATGATATTAATAGCATACAATAGTTTACGTAGTTTGTACCTGAGTTACTGTGCGTTTACTGTTCAGCTCACTGTTCCGGCGACGTTTCCGGCACAGATGTTACAGTCTCCCCTTGTTAGAGAAATTTCGTCCCGAAATTTAAGCATTGCTATCGGGTACGACTTCCTCTGCGAACAGTTGAGGATACTTGTGCTTCATATGATCTTCACGTTCCCAAGTAAACTCAGGACAGCGCTTGGAGTTCCAACGAACCTTGACAATGGGGATACGGCTTCGCCTCAGTTGTTTAACTTTGCGATCCATAATCTCCAAAGGTTCTTCAACAAAACGTAAGTGTTCATCCAATTGAATTTCTTCAACCGGTATGATAAGAGTTTCATCCACAAGGCACTTCTTTAAGTTTGAGACGTGAAACACGTCATGTACACCATTAAGTTCCTCAGGTAAGCTTAATCTGTACGCCACAGGACCAATGCGTTCGATGATTTCGAACGGTCCCACGTACCGTGGTGTTAGTTTACCTTTCTTTGCAAATCGAACTACACCTTTCCATGGAGATACCTTAAGCATAACACGATCTCCCACTTGGAATTCCAACGGCTTGCGCCGTTTATCGGCATAGCTCTTTTGTCTACTTCGTGTTGCTTGTAGCCTTTGTTGTATCTGAGCAATTTTGTCTGTAGTTTCTTGAATAAGTTCCGGTCCTGTTATTCGATTATCTCCCACTTCCGACCAACAGATCGGAGATCGACACTTGCGACCATAGAGAGCCTCGAACGGTGCACATCCGATGCTACTATGATAGCTGTTGTTGTAGGAGAATTGGATCAGTGGCAAATGAGAGTCCCAATTTCCACCGAAGTCTAGGACACAGGTTCTTAACATGTCCTCCAGGGTTTGTATAGTACGTTCGCTTTGACCATCCGTTTGTGGATGATAAGTTGTACTCAAGTTTAATTGCGTCCCCAGAGATTTCTGCAATGATTGCCAAAACCTTGATGTAAATCTGCTATCACGATCAGAGATAATAGACAATGGCACACCATGGCGTACCACTATCTCGTTGATGTAGAGCTTTGCTAGTTTATCCATCGTGTATGTTTCTCGCATAGGCAAGAAATGAGCAGATTTCGTTAATCGATCAACAATAACCCATATAGTGTCATGTCCACTGGAAGTGCGGGGTAGCTTAGTAACAAAGTCCATAGCTATCTGTTCCCACTTCCAAAGTGGAATTTCGGGCTGTTCCAGTAAACCTGACGGTTTCTGGTCTTCCGCCTTCACTTTAGCACACGTGAGACATTTACCAACATACTCAGCTATGTCTTTCTTCATACCCGGCCACCAATAAAACGCCCTTAAATCTTGGTGCATCTTATCAGCACCGGGATGCACAGGGTACTTGGTCTTGTGTGCTTCATCGAAGATAAGCTTTCTCAACTCCTCTACTGCAGGGATCCATACTCGATCCTTAAAATAAACGAGTCCATCAAGTTTCGTTTCCAAATGTTTTTCCACTCCACAATCTAAGTCTTTCTTCAAGTTCCCTCGTTCAACTGCCTCTTGTTGTGCTTGCATAATGTTACCGTGTAAGCTTGTTTGCACAGTCATTCCCATTGCTCTGACGCGCAAGGGTTTGACACGTTCTTTCCGGCTCAAGGCATGAGCTACAACGTTTGCCTTGCCCGGATGATACTTGATTACACAGTCGTAATCATTCAGAAGCTCAACCCAACGTCGCTGTCGCATGTTGAGTTCCTTCTGATCAAATATGTGTTGCAGACTTTTGTGATCTGTAAATATGGTACACTTGGTGCCATATAAGTAATGTCTCCAAATCTTTAAAGAAAATATCACTGCTCCCAGTTCCAGATCATGAGTAGTGTAATTCTTCTCATGAACCTTTAGTTGTCTTGAAGCATACGCAATAACTTTGTCCCGCTGCATAAGTACACAGCCAAGTCCCTGATGGGATGCATCACAATACACAACAAAGTCATCACAACCATCTGGAAGAGATAAGATCGGAGCATCACATAACTTTTGCTTCAATGTTTGAAAGGCTTCTTCTTGCTTTTGTTCCCAAACAAACGGCTCGCTCTTCTGTGTCAGCTTTGTGAGTGGCAGAGCTATCTTAGAAAAGTTCGAGATGAACCTTCGGTAATAGCCTGCCAGGCCTAGAAAAAACGTATCTCCATCGGTGTCTTCGGAGTGTCCCAATCTTTTATTGCCTCGATCTTGGCAGGATCAACGTGTATTCCCTCACTGTTAACTACGTGCCCTAGGAATTGAACCTCCTTTAACCAAAACTCACACTTAGAGAATTTGGCATAGAGCTTCTCTTCCTTTAACAGTTCCAAGATCGTTCTGAGATGTTGCTCGTGCTCTGTTTTGCTTTTAGAATAAATCAATATGTCATCAATGAAAACAATAACAAATTGATCCAAGTACGGCTTACACACACGATTCATGAGATCCATGAAAACCGCGGGTGCATTCGTCAACCCAAAAGGCATCACCAGAAATTCGTAACGCCTGTATCCGGTACGAAACACCGTCTTCGGTATGTCTTCATCTTGTACTCTGAGCTGGTGATATCCGGACCGTAAGTCAATCTTCGAAAAATATTGTGCTCCTTGTAGTTGGTCAAACAAATCATCAATCCTCGGTAATGGATACCGATTCTTGATGGTTAGTTTGTTTAGTTCTCTGTATTCTATGCACATCCGAAAAGTTCCATCCTTCTTCTTCACGAACAAAACCGGAGCTCCCCAAGGTGAGTAGCTCGGTCGGATGAAACCTTTATCAAGTAACTCCTGTAACTGATTTGACAATTCCTGCATCTCTGAAGGTGCTAATCTGTAAGGAGATTTAGCAACAGGTGTTGCTCCAGGAATCAGATCAATACGAAACTCTACCGTTCGCACAGGTGGCAAACCTGGTAGGTCTTCAGGAAACAATTCGGGGTATTCCTTTACTATTGGCACGTCTTGAATTGTCTTCTTGTCTTTTTGTTTCTCCACCACATGAGCCAAGAAAGCTACACACTTCTTCTGTAGACACTTACGCGCTTTGATGCAAGATATGATTTTGATACTATGCTTTGCTTGGTCCCCACGAACTTCCAATACACGATCACTCGCCAATGGAATTCGAAGTAGCTTTTCAGAACAGATGACTTCCACTCTATTGAGAGATAGCCAATCCATCCCAACGATGATGTCGAAACTGCCCAGCTCCATCGGTATCAAATCGATGGCAAATGTATGATCAATAAGTGTAAGTGGGCAGTTCCCAAGTATAGTGCTAGCTGTGATTTGTTTCCCATTCGCTACCTCGATGATATAAGGGGAGTCTAAAGTTTCCTCAGTAAGATTAAGTTGACGTGCAAAGTCAGACGAAATAAAACTCTGATCTGCACCAGTGTCAAATAAAATAGATGCATAAGAGTCATGTGTAAGAAATGTACCAGTGACCACGTTAGGGTCTTGGCGTGCTGCATTGGCTCTAATTACAAAAGCCCTTCCACGAGGTGCTTGGGCTCCCTGTTGCACTCGCTTTGGGCATTCTCTGGAGAAATTACCTACTTCTCCACAGTTATAGCATCCCCGATTGTTCTTGTACTTGTCAGGTCTTGGTGGTGGAGGAAGTGCTACAGCAGCATTGTTTGTAGCTTGAGTTGCTGGAGCACGGCATTATTGAGCTCGGTGACCTAGTCGGCCACAGTTGTTGCATTTCCTGCATTGCGCCGTAGCAGGATGATGAAATTTGCATTGTGCACACTGAGGATGCACTCCCACATAGTTTTTAGGTGCAACCTGAGCAGGTGCTGCAGTAACTTGTTGGAGAGGAGTGACGGCCGCATAGTTCTTTACGACCTTTTGCTTTTTCTTTTGATGATAGTCTGGTTTCTTCGTTGTTGTTTCCTTGGTTTTTCCAGCATCGTCTTTTAGAACTCCAGATTTTACCATCACTTTAGTAAGTTTGGCTGAGAGGGAGATGGCTGACTCCAGTGTAGCAGGATACGAAGCCAATACAATGCTTTGAATACAGGAAGGTAATCCTGCTACATATCGATCAATCAACTTTTCCAATGTTGGAACCATCTCTGGCACCAGGGCTACCAGTTCATGATAGCGATTGGTATAGGTCATATGATCGGCTCCCTTCATCACATGGTTCGAGAGCTCGATTTCCAGCTGTTGTAGTTCATGCTTTGGACAAAACTCATTCCTCAGAAGAAGCTTAAATTCTGCCCAAGGCATTGCCATTGCCTCATCTCTTCCTTTAGCCCTGATCTGTGCGTTCCACCATGTTAAAGCTCGCTTGCTGAATGAACCAGCTGCATAGCGGACCTTATGGTGTTCTGGACAACTGCTAATGTCCAAGGTATTCTCCATCTTCTCAAGCCATTGGATAAGTCCAACAGCTCCTTTAGCACCTGTGAAGCTTGGGGGTTTGCATCCTACAAAGGACTTGTAGGAGCAGTCTGAAGTATGACTAGTGTTTCCACTAGCCTCTCCTGTAGTATGGCCAGAAGTTTTGCCATGCCCTTGAATCCGGTTTATCATCTCTGGGATGACATCTTTCAGTTGGCTTGTCAGTTGGGTACTCAGCAGTGTCGCCAAGGCGATGGTAGCAGAATCTATCATCTGAACAGTGCTTGAGCCTGGCGGTGGAGAGTGTGGAGGAGGAGGAGGAGGTGGCGGGGGCGAATCTGGTGGTGTAGGAGTAGAAGAATGTGGTGCAGAGACTTGCGAGGTTGGTTGTTTTCTCGGCGGCATTCTGATCATAACCAAAAGAGTTTTGGTTAGTGCAGTGATCGAATGCAGAAAACACAATGCAACATATAACCTATGTTCTCTACATGAGGGTCCCTAAGTTATAGTCTAGGTCAAACCATTTAAGTAAATGACCTAATATTCTCTATAACCTTGAGCTCTGATACCAATCTGTCACACCCCGAGCCGGCGGGGTTGGATCGGAGTCCCCGTCGGGCGGAAGGTTCCCGGGGCGTGATATCGTGGGTGATAATCATAAGGATCAGATTGTTTACATAGCATCAATGTTAAGAATATCTAAAGCACAATCAAACATTAACTAGGATTACAAAGTTAAATTACAATGTCAATGTTCAGTAATTTAACTCGGTAAACCTAACAAAAGAATCGATTGTTTCCTATCTTGTAACTGTACAAGACATCCAAAAGTGATTCGTATAAATAACAAAAAGTGTGCTTCCAAAAGTCAACTAGGTCCTCTATCTGGGCAGCCTAGTATGCAATCCTGAACTTTAGCTTATAGCTGTGCATCACATGAGAAAGCATGTAAAGAAAACAAGGTCAACACAATGGTTGGTGAGTTCATGTAGTTTATAAGTTTAAATAGTTTTAGCAACCTCTTCTGGTAAAACCTTAATACCTGTAATATCCAAATCGGTATGCTTATATATAGGGCATACCCCTAGGTCGAGCCTACAACTCGCCCAGACGCCATCCCACCACATACTAATTCGCATATGACATTGTTATTAATAATAATTAAGCATTTTACCTTCCCTTCAATCTCGTTTCCCCATTAAAGTTTAAGCATTTTGTTTATAAGTTTACCCATAGCATCCGTGAGTTTAGCTTGAGAGTCACCAGAATGAACAACTGAATGCCCGAAGGAATCCAATATCAATCCATACCAGTTCTGTGTGAAATTAGCAACTTAGGGGGAGATAGAGGATTCCCATGATGACACAAAGTCAACTAAGGATCACCAATATCGTCCTAGTTACTGATCACGTGTGTAAATAGTTTTGGGAAACACTGCATGGCAAGCATTGAGAGGCCATCAGTCCGTTTCCTCGTTTCAGACCATGAAGGACACCCTATGGCAAGCACTGAAAGACCATAGTAGATGCCTTCTAGTCCCGACTGTGAAGAACACATGAAGGCAAGCACTGAGAGACCAACTATTGTTCTTCAAGTCCCGACTAGGAAGAACAGATGAAAGCAAGCACTGAGAGACCAACTATTGTTCTTCCATAGCCAATAGTTTTAGCATAGCATTCAAATAGTCCAGCATTTACGTAACTTGTGCACAAGTACTAGCTTCACAACCGGTAAGGCAAGCACTGAGAGACCAAACCGTTGTTTTAGCATGGCAAGCATATAGCATTCAAGAGCTTATAGTATCCGTAGCTTCAAGTATTCAATATGTATGTATGTATGTATTTAGCATCCCCATAGCATCATAGTATCATTAGTATTTAGTGTTAACATTAGCATCTAGCTTAAGCCCATAGCATGAACATGTAGCATAACCCTGTAGCATTAGTATTTAGCATAACCCGTAGCATTTACATTTAGCATAACTCATAGTGTTAACATTCAAATAACCTGTAGCATTAGCATTTAGCATAACTCGTAGCATTAGTTTATAGCATCAGCCAGTAGCATTAGCATTTAGCATACTCCGTAGCATTAGCATTCACAATAGCATCATCAGATAGTAAATACCCTTAGCACTTGGTATTAACACATAGCTTTAGTATTAGCAGTTTAGCTTATGCCTTTAGCACTTGGCATAATCATGTAGCATTAGTATTAACAGTGAACTTATGCCTTTAGCACTTGGCATAACCATGTAGCATCAACATTTGTATACAAGAATCATATAAAAGCATTTTGTTAAGTTATAAAACATTTGTTTTAAAATGTATAACATGCTTCTCAGTCCCGAAGTAAAACTCAAAATAGTTTGAAAAGGGACAATGAACTTGTGACACCTCGCAAATTCCAGGTCAGGTTTTATTTTATTTTAATAATAACATGTATAATTATTTCATACGTGGCACTAGAATAATTGTATTTAGTGTGACACGTGCCACAACAGACCAAACACACCGATAATTCGAGGAATTATCGCACGAAACTCACACGTGTCTTGAATAACGAACGTTGGTGAACGGATCGAACCACAGTACACTTTCGCTGCACAATTAGGTTCCGGAGAACCTAAGTTAGTAGAACAACACTTATGTGTCGAGAAACGATGATCGTATTCGAGAAATACGAGAAATTCGGCTCAAAACCATGAAATTGGGCTTATTGGGCTCAACCGAGACCCATCGCGGTACGCGATGGGCACCTAAATGGGCCATCGCGGTACGCGAAGCCTGGGCGGGGGAATTTGAATTCTCCGAAAACCATCGCGGTACGCGACGACCGATCATCTGCCACCATCGCGGTACGCGGCGTGTTTCGGGAACAGAATGATTATTTTAATCATCGCGGTACGCGATGATGCTTTTTGGATAATTGTCGCGGTACGCGACGACCCCAACACGCATAAAATCTTTATAAACCCAATGTTAATCATTTCTGCCGCCCTACACCACTTCTCTCGACTGAAACTCATCTTCTTCGACCCCCATCACTCTGTGAACGCCATTGGAGCCACTTGAGGTCCTTGAGGAGCAATTTCGAAGACATTCTAGAGGAGCATTGAAGATTTGAAGCCAAAGAACACCATATCTACATCTTGCTCACGATTAGCATCATTCCAGCAAAGATTAGGGCTTCTACAGATCTGCTCTAGCCTTTCCTTGACGTTCTAAAGCCTTGTAAGGTAGCTCTTGTGTTCAATCTAGCCTAAAATCACTTGTAGTCGCACATGCAAGCCACTTAGGCCACATGCATCACCATCACCACCATTAACACGAAATTGTGATGTTCTAGATATGCTATTTGGTGATTTACTTACTGACTTGATGATCTTGTAATGATCCATGATGATTTTGATGAGGTTAGATGACTATATGTTAATTTCGCAATGATATGGTTACTTTAAACAACATGCATGTATGATCTACCATGTTTTATGCAAATTTCAGTAATGAAATGATCTTAGAATTGATGTATGAGATGTTCTACATGATTAGGATGATTGATTTTGATCAAGATATGTCAAGAACATGATAGTTACTAATATAGTAACTTTAATGTTACTAAGTGTGTGTTTTTGATGAAATAACCACATGCATGTGTTTAGATCTATATGTTATGCTTAAAAATGATGTTTGAAAGTTAAAAGATGGTTGTTTGATGCATAGGAATATTTAGAATTGTCAAAATCATGATTTCTAAGAATGTTACTATAAATAGTAACTTTTTATCACAAGATTACATACGGATGACGGTTATGATAATGTCTTGAGTCAAACATGATTATTGGATGATAATATGATGATATTGATAGGCTTGAGTTGTTGAAAGATTGGATTTTGTGTATTTCTCACGAGTGACTAAATATAGTAACTTTATTTTTCCAAATCGTGAATAGGAACATGCTAGTCATAACGGGTATGATAAGATGACTATTTAGGACGAAGATAATGATACTAGATGATGTTGATTGTTAAATTTGGTGAAATATGCTTGCTTGTGCACACTTTCTAATTATGGAAACTTTTACGCGCAAACTATGTTAAATCGGCTATGTGTAATTATGTGCTGTGTGATAACATGCTCATTTAGGATAAATATGCATGTTAGAATAATCGGAATATGGATTTATGCATTACTTGTTGAATAAGGAAACTTTCCTAAAATAGAAACTTACTATAAATAGTAAGTTTCCTCATAGGAATGATTTTGGTATCCGTACACTCCACACGACACTAAACCACACACTACATGAACACTTGATCCAAACCGTCACCAACGGGTCGTTAGGTCAAACACGGTCAACACGGTCAAACACGGTCAATTCGACCCACCAATAACTTGGAGTTGTTGAAAGCTAAACACGGTCCTGTGAGACCCGCATTTGTGAACACAAACTCATAGTACCTATGTGATATAGGTGACTACTAGCCGGCTAGCTACACGAACTCTTTTGAGCAAACGCATTTCGCAAACTCAGGTGAGTTTACGGCCCCACTTTTACTCTCTAACTGTTTTTACTCAACTTTGGGGTGAGAATACAATGCAACTGTTTTAGATATATGACTGGTATGTTGTGAAACCGTTTCTTTTTTAGTGTAACTTTTATCACATAAAGCCCTCACTTATCCTTACCGTTAGTTGTTACGAACGAGTCGTTATTACGTAGTACTACTGGGTTTGACTAGCCCCACTCGGCAACAACGTTGACTGGATGTCATAACGAGTGTAATATCGATGTTGATGTCGGGTTCAGCGATGACCCGCGGAGGCAAATGGAAACAGTCGAGTTTCGGTAAGATGACATGACACACTCACGGATCGTAGATCCAACAACTAAACTTAAACATGCCCAGTATATATCTGTTTACTATTTGTGTCTGTCTAAACCTGTGAACTCACCAACTTTTTAGTTGACACTTTTCGCATGTATTCTTAGGTAATTGAATGGAGCACACGCAAGGACACGCACAAGGACACGCTAAGGAGTCTGACACTCATATAGACTCATGTCCTAGGATTGCGTGCATTTGATGTATTTGATAATGAGTTTCACTATGTAGTGTCTATTTCAAACAATTTACTTTCCGCTGCAACTTATTTATCTTATGATGTTAAAATACTTTCCGCTGCATAATGAATGAAACTATGTTATTTTACATACATGTGTGATTGTGTAACTCATATAGAGTCGTTCTATATGACCATGAGCTGTGATCCTGGCCACGTCACACCCACGTGGACTGACACCACGAGTGGGAATTTGGGGGTGTGACAGAACTCACCTGTGTTGGT
The DNA here is from genome assembly GCA_009363875.1 of Mikania micrantha. Taxonomy (NCBI): domain Eukaryota; kingdom Viridiplantae; phylum Streptophyta; class Magnoliopsida; order Asterales; family Asteraceae; genus Mikania; species Mikania micrantha. Next base: position 111,370,393 of record CM018691.1, read on the forward strand.
AAGTATGTATTACCACAGAAATGCGCGCTCTTTGATTGTAGTTTAAGTATCTTCAACACCTGAGTTGTTTTAAGATGTTTGATTACGATAAGGCGTTATAATAGACGCAATTTAGGTTTCGGTCCCGGTCGTGCAACTATGTGTGTCCTATACTACTAATGTGTTTCTAACACTCCATCTAGTTAGTCTAAATTATTACCCAGCATTAAGAATCCATGAGTTTATTATCAATTTCGTTTAATAAATCAAAGAGAGTTTAGAATAAACTCATTTAATAAGAAAAATCATTAAGTATTTTAAGAAAATCATAAATTTGCTTATTAGGCTTAAGTTAATCAAACTTAATTAACCCTAAGCCTAACATTTAGTTTTAGCTTTTGTTTCTTGAATCATCCATATATTCAACCTACTTAGAAGTCCCATCGAACTATCTAGCTTGGTTATGAGTAGTAAAACAATTAACTAAGTATTGGGTGTTAAAACCACCATAATACTTGGTTAATCTTCTTGGCCCCTTTGGAGTTCTTGCTTGTGTTTAAACTCTTAATATTGTTGCAAAAATTGTTGTTTTGCTTCAATCCCATGTGATAGAAAAAATGTAAGTTTCACATTTGCTTAGAATTGTTTGTATGTTTTAATATTAGTATGGACTACTTATAAATTTATCACCTTTGCTTGAAAAGAATTGAGTTTGCATTATTATTAGGAACCCTAATAATCCCATGCACACACACACCCATGCATGCAACCTTGTGAGTATTTTTCCATGCATTCTACGTCCCCCAAAGTCCCTTAGCCGTGATTGATGAGTTTAACCCCAAACCTTAGCCAAAAGACCATGCTCGAATCACTCAGCCGAAAAGGAGTAGCTTGGTCGAATGGGGCTGTCGAATAAGTGATAGCCGAATGAAGTGTGTCGAATGGGGGGGGGGTTTGTCGAATGAATAAATGCTGACCGAACGAGGATTGGCCGAATGTGGATCACCCCGATCGAATGACTTGGGCCGAAGGACAATAGGCGAATGAGGATGGTGGCGAAGGAGCTTCGGCGAATGGGCATGGCCGAAAGAAGAGGTGCCGATCGAATGAGAACCCCAGCCGAAGGAAGGCCCTATACCATTCGCCGAATGAAGCTGGGCAGGCCATTCGGCGACCTGCAACTCAAGGCCATTCGGCCGTTCGGTTTGCACCAGGGCAGCCTCGCCTTTCGATCTAAATGGCAAAGTTTTGAACCAACACATGTTCCTAATACACCCTAGAGGTTTAGTGAGTGCTTTTCCTAAGGGTGAGAGTGGTTTCAACCGGCAACAACGTTGACTGGATGTCATAACGAGTGTAATATCGATGTTGATGTCGGGTTCAGCGATGACCCGCGGAGGCAAATGGAAACAGTCGAGTTTCGGTAAGATGACATGACACACTCACGGATCGTAGAACCAACAAATAAACTTAAACATGCCCAGTATATATCTGTTTACTATTTGTGTCTGTCTAAACCTGTGAACTCACCAACTTTTTAGTTGAAACTTTTCGCATGTATTCTCAGGTAATTGAATGGAGCACACGCAAGGACACGCACAAGGACACGCTAAGGAGTCTGACACTCATATAGACTCATGTCCTAGGATTGCGTGCATTTGATGTATTTGATAATGAGTTTCACTATGTAGTGTCTATTTCAAACAATTTACTTTCCGCTGCAACTTATTTATCTTATGATGTTAAAATACTTTCCGCTGCATAATGAATGAAACTATGTTATTTTACATACATGTGTGATTGTGTAACTCATATAGAGTCGTTCTATATGACCATGAGCTGTGATCCTGGCCGCGTCACACCCACGTGGACTGACACCACGAGTGGGAATTTGGGGGTGTGACAGACTGGTATCAGAGCCAGGTTATAGGGAACTAGGTTTGCATTTAGTAAACTTAGACTATAGCCACTGCTCTACACTAGACACTACACTTACAATTTGCACACTGATATTACTATTATTATTGAACTGTTGTTTACTAACCTGAGGTTTACAGGATGGCCGATAACAACCGGGATGCTAACAGGAACCCGGGCAAACGCCCAGCGGTCAATGACTTGACCGAGGAGAGTCGGCGCAGGATTGATGATATCGTGGCCCAGGTAGACGCCGAAATGGAGAGGCGAGCACAGATGCTGACTCGGGAACGATATTGGGGATGGCTACCTAACCTCCTACGAGATTGGGTGTTGGGAGAGCGGGTGCCTCCACTACGATACAAGGGTAACACTTCTGAAGGTCCGCGACTACCGGCACTTGGGATGCCGATGGAGAGAGCGTTCGCAGCTCACGTTGCCGTTACACGGCGAGAGCTTCGGAGGAATGCCGAACTGTCTGACGTGGTTCGTGTTCTTCGTGAGAAGAACGATCGCCTGGAGAGGCGAAGCGACCAATTGGAGGAACAGAATGACCGTTTGGAGGAGCAGGTGGAGACCCTACATCTCCAGGTGTCCTAGCTTATGACGCAGCACGGTCAGATGGTCGACATCATGCAGGAGCATGATGGGCGCATCACTGAGAACCGGACAGACATAGCCGAGACTCAGGTGATGGTACAGGCCAGCGACGCCATGCTCAAAGCATGGGCGGCACAGTTTATCGAGGAGCCACCAGCTGAGGACGACGGACCACAGTTCGAGGCCGAAGACCTCGAAGAGGGGGATTTTGACAAAGATCCCAATGAGGATCCGGAGGAGGATGATGATAATGGGGACGCAGCTAGTGACATCTCCCATGTCTCCATGGACTCATATTAGCGGATTTTCTTACTTTGTATTGTTTTACTTTTATTTCATTTTGGCCTAGACGAGCGGGATGTGCTCGGAGAACTTGCATTGTACTTTCCTTTAAAATTATTGTACTTCAAAATTTGGTATTTATGAAAATTATGCTTTATTATTGTCTGCCTTATTGTTATGACTGCTGTTAATACAATCTTTGTTATGATATCTAACTTGACGTCTGACATGACAACTATTCTAACCATTGACTTACACTTTGACATATGTTAACTAACACTCTAACCCCTCCATATAGGAACATGTCCGGAAGAGGAACCAATGCCCTCAGACTCAAACGTAAGGCCGAAAAGGCCAGAATCGACATGATGGTTGAACGCAAGTTCAACAAGGTGCTTGCAGAATACGAAGCAAACCGACACGCTAGCGAGACTAGCGGTACTAACAACGGTACTAACATCTACCTAACCTGACTAACTTAGCATAGGCAACACCGAAACTAACACATTACACTGAACTCCGATGCGCAGGATCCCAAGGGAGCGCAGCAAAGGGATGCTCGTTTAAAGCCTTTCTGAGCTGCCACCCTCACAAGTTCCAGGGTACCGAGGGAGCAGTGGGACTGCTTCGCTGGATAGAGAAATTGGAGTCGGTGTTCTCCATGTCTGAATGCTCGGAGGAAAACCGAGTAAAGTATGCCACCGGGACTCTGGAGGGACCAGCCCTCACCTCGTGGAACACCCATGTCCAGACACTTGGACTAGTCACCGCAAACTCCATACCTTGGGAGAACTTCACAAGGATGCTTCATGAGGAGTACTGTCCTCGTGACGAAATCCGGAAGCTGGAAGAAGAATTCTGGGTACACAAGATGGTAGGGTCAGAAATCGAGAAGTACTGCACTCGGTTTCACGAACTGTGCAAGCTATGCCCGGCAATGGTGACGCCGGAGTACAAGAAGATTGAGCAATTCATTAGTGGATTGCCGGAAAAAATTCAGAGCATGGTAACTGCATCTGACCACTCCACCATCCAACCACTGATACGCTTGGCGCACAAACTCACTGATCAGGCAGTAGCCCAGGGGAAACTACCAAAGAGGGGTGAACACCTGAAACCCCAAGAACCCAAGCGAAAGTGGGAACCCAGCAACAACCGTACCTTTTCACCCCAACAGCCAACTCAACACTGACCTACTCCTGCCAAGGTCTTCACTGCCACCCAACCAAACAATCAGGACAAAGGGGGGTATCGGGGCAACAACCCCAAATGCAACAACTGCTCATACCACCATCACGGCCCATGCCGAAGAGTTCGGTGCACCAACTGTGGTAGGAATGGACACCTGGCCAAGGAATGCCGATCAAACCCCAACCCTAACCCCAACAAGGATAATACATTGAAAGGATGCTTCACTTGCGGGAAGCCGGGGCATATGCGCAGAGATTGCCCGCAAAACAAGAACGCAGGCGGCAACCCAGCAAGGGGGAGGGCATTCGTGATCGGATCCGGGGAAGCTAAAGATGATCCAAACGTCGTCATCGGTACGTTCCTTTTAAATAATGTCTACGCTAGCATATTATTTGATACCGGTGCCGATAGGAGTTTTATCTCTAGTGAATTTAGTAAATTGCTTGATATGACGCCAACACCACTAGATTATAAGTATAATGTAGAGTTAGCTGATGGCAAACTTATCGAAACACAACATATCATCAAAGGGTGTGTTCTAACACTAGCAGACCATCAACTGGTGATTGACCTAATGCCGGTAACTCTCGGGAGCTTCGACGTGGTGATTGGAATGGATTAGCTATCTGCAAACCACACTGAGATCGTGTGCAAGGAGAAGATTGTACGAGTTACGTTGCCAAGTGGAGAGCAGATCTCAATCCAAGGAGAACGGCGTGGGATACCGTTAAACATCATGACTTGAATGAAGGCTAACAAATATCTGCAGAAAGGATACACGGCTATCCTAGCCCTTATCACCGAACAACCAAAGAAGGAACGGAAGATCGAGGACATCGATGTTGTTCGCGATTATCCGGAAGTTTTTCCTGACGATCTGCCGGGACTACCACCAGCACGACAAGTGGAGTTCCAGATAGACTTAACACCAGGAGCTGCACCAATAGCCAAGGCACCATACCGATTGGCTCCTACTGAAATGCAAGAGTTATCTAATCAACTGCAAGAGTTGTTAGATAAAGGATTTATCCGACTGAGTTTCTCACCTTGGGGAGCTCCGGTCTTATTCGTGAAAAAGAAAGACGGTTCATTCCGTATGTGTATAGACTACCGGGAACTAAACAAGGTAACAATCAAGAATCGATACCCTCTACCTCGAATAGATGACATGTTTGACCAACTACAAGGATCCAGCTACTATTCGAATATCGATTTAAGATCTGGTTACCATCAACTTAGAATACAAGAGGAAGACATACCTAAGACAGCATTCAGAACACGGTACGGACATTACGAGTTCCTAGTCATGCCTTTTGGATTGACTAACGCACCGGCAGTATTCATGGATCTCATGAATCGAGTGTGTAAACCATATCTCGATAAGTTCGTAATCGTATTCATTGATGACATCTTGATCTACTCTAAGACTCAGGAAGAACATGCCGATCACTTGAGACGTGTCTTAGAACTGCTGAAGAAGGAACAACTATACGCGAAGTTCTCTAAATGTGATTTTTGGATTCGCGAAGTTCACTTCCTTGGACACATAGTAAACGAGAAAGGGATACACGTAGACCCAGCCAAGATCGAGGCAATCAAGAAGTGGGCAGCGCCTAAGACTCCAACTGAGGTGCGACAGTTCTTAGGGTTGGCCGGGTACTACAGGCGGTTTATCGAGGGATTCTCGAAGATTGCGCAATCATTGACTTCCCTTACACACAAAGACAAGAAATTCGAATGGGGAGAAAAACAATAAACTGCTTTCGATCTGTTGAAGCAGAAATTGTGCAGTGCACCAATCTTATCGCTACCAGACGGGTGAGAGGATTTTGTGGTGTACTGTGACGCATCAAAGCAAGGACTCGGTTGTGTGTTGATGCAACGCGAGAAAGTTATAGCGTATGCGTCATGACAATTGAAGGTACACGAAAAGAACTACACAACTCACGATTTAGATTTGGGAGCCGTAGTGTTCGCATTGATGATCTGGCGACACTATCTGTACGGCACCAAGTGCACAATATTTACTGATCATAAGAGCCTACAGCACATTTTCGACCAAAAGGAGCTGAACATGAGACAACGTAGATGGGTCGAACTGATAGGTGATTATGATTGTGCAATCAAATATCATCCCGGTAAAGCCAATGTAGTAGCCGACGCACTAAGCCGGAAAGAAACGACCAAACGCGTGCGCGCACTACAACTTACCATCCACTCCGAACTACCAAATAAAATTCGGATCGCACAACAAGAAGCGTTGAAAGCCGAAAACCTTACTCGAGAGGCCATGAGAGGGATGGACAAGCAAATGAAACAGAGAGGCGACGGAGCTTACTACCTAATGGATCGTATCTGGATTCCACGTTATGGGGACTTAAGGAAGGTAGTGATGGATGAAGCTCACAAGAGTAGATACTCAGTACATCCAGGTTCCGACAAGATGTACCACGATCTAAAGGCGACTTATTGGTGGCCTAACATGAAGTCAGAGATAGCAACCTATGTGAGTAAGTGCCTGACTTGCTCCAAGGTTAAGGTCGAATATCAGAAACCATCAGGGTTACTCCAACAACCGGAAATTCCAGTATGGAAATGGGAACAGATTTCCATGGATTTTATTACCAAGCTGCCGAAGACAGCAAGTGGTTGCGATACAATCTGGGTTATCGTAGACCGACTCACGAAATCGGCACACTTCTTACCGATTAAGGAAACTGACAAACTGGAGAAGTTAACCCGAGCCTACTTAAAGGAAATCGTATCTAGACACGGAGTCCCAATCCCCATTATATCTGACCGAGACAGCCGTTTCACGGCACATTTTTGGAAGTCCTTACACAAGGCGCTTGGGACAAGATTGGATATGAGCACTGCCTATCACCCACAAACGGATGGTCAGAGTGAACGAACCATCCATACCTTGGAAGACATGCTTCGAGCATGTGTGATTGACTTCGGTAACAGCTGGGAGATTCACTTACCTTTGGTAGAGTTCTCCTATAATAACAGCTATCACACCAGCATTGGAGCTGCACCGTTTGAAGCACTTTACGGACGTAAGTGCAGATCACCACTCTGTTGGGCGGAAGTTGGTGAAAGCCAATTGACCGGACCCGAACTAGTGCACAAAACAACTGAAAAGATAGTGCAAATACGTAACAGAATGGCAGCAGCTCGAGACCGACAAAAGAGCTACGCTGACAAGAGGCGCAAACCTTTGGAATTCTAGGTGGGAGACCGAGTACTCCTTAAAGTCTCACCCTGGAAGGGAGTGATTCGATTCGGGAAGCGGGGAAAGTTAAATCCTCGTTATATCGGACCATTCGAGATCACTAAACGAATAGGCCCCGTGGCCTACGAACTACAACTACCGCAAGAATTGAGTAGTGTACACAACGTGTTTCACGTCTCAAATCTCAAGAAATGTCTATCGGACGAAGCGCTCGCGATCCCTTTGGAGGAAATCCAGATTGATGAGCAACTCCACTTCGTTGAGGAACCGGTGGAAATCATGGACCGGGAACTCAAGAAGTTGAAACTCAGTAAGATACCGATAGTGAAAGTCCGATGGAACTCACGACGAGGACCGGAATACACCTGGGAAAGAGAGGATCAGATGAAAAAGAAATACCCTCACTTATTCTCCGATCAAACAGGCACGAGCAACACGAACTGAATTTCGGGACGAAATTCCTATTAACTGAGGGATGATGTGACACCTCGCAAATTCCAGGTCAGCATTTATTTTATTTTAATAATAACGTGTATTATTATTTCATACGTGGCACTAGAATAATTGTATTTAGTGTGACACGTGCCACAACAGACCAAACACACCGATAATTCGAGGAATTATCGCACGAAACTCACACGTGTCTTGAATAACGAACGTTGGTGAACGGATCGAACCACAGTACACTTTCGCTGCACAATTAGGTTCCGGAGAACCTAAGTTAGTAGAACAACACTTATGTGTCGAGAAACGATGATCGTATTCGAGAAATATGAGAAATTCGGCTCAAAACCATGAAATTGGGCTTATTGGGCTCAACCGAGACCCATCGCGGTACGCGATGGGCACCTAAATGGGCCATCGCGGTACGCGAAGCCTGGGCGGGGGAATTTGAATTCTCCGAAAACCATCGCGGTACGCGACGACCGATCATCTGCCACCATCGCGGTACGCGGCGTGTTTCGGGAACAGAATGATTATTTTAATCATCGCGGTACGCGATGATGCTTTTTGGATAATTGTCGCGGTACGCGACGACCCCAACACGCATAAAATCTTTATAAACCCAATGTTAATCATTTCTGCCGCCCTACACCACTTCTCTCGACTGAAACTCATCTTCTTCGACCCCCATCACTCTGTGAACGCCATTGGAGCCACTTGAGGTCCTTGAGGAGCAATTTCGAAGACATTCTAGAGGAGCATTGAAGATTTGAAGCCAAAGAACACCATATCTACATCTTGCTCACGATTAGCATCATTCCAGCAAAGATTAGGGCTTCTACAGATCTGCTCTAGCCTTTCCTTGACGTTCTAAAGCCTTGTAAGGTAGCTCTTGTGTTCAATCTAGCCTAAAATCACTTGTAGTCGCACATGCAAGCCACTTAGGCCACATGCATCACCATCACCACCATTAACACGAAATTGTGATGTTCTAGATATGTTATTTGGTGATTTACTTACTGACTTGATGATCTTGTAATGATCCATGATGATTTTGATGAGGTTAGATGACTATATGTTAATTTCGCAATGATATGGTTACTTTAAACAACATGCATGTATGATCTACCATGTTTTATGCAAATTTCAGTAATGAAATGATCTTAGAATTGATGTATGAGATGTTCTACATGATTAGGATGATTGATTTTGATCAAGATATGTCAAGAACATGATAGTTACTAATATAGTAACTTTAATGTTACTAAGTGTGTGTTTTTGATGAAATAACCACATGCATGTGTTTAGATCTATATGTTATGCTTAAAAAAGATGTTTGAAAGTTAAAAGATGGTTGTTTGATGCATAGGAATATTTAGAATTGTCAAAATCATGATTTCTATGAATGTTACTATAAATAGTAACTTTTTATCACAAGATTACATACGGATGACGGATATGATAATGTCTTGAGTCAAACATGATTATTGGATGATAATATGATGATATTGATAGGCTTGAGTTGTTGAAAGATTGGATTTTGTGTATTTCTCACGAGTTACTAAATATAGTAACTTTATTTTGCCAAATCGTGAATAGGAACATGCTAGTCATAACGGGTATGATTAGATGACTATTTAGGACGAAGATAATGATACTAGATGATGTTGATTGTTAAATTTGGTGAAATATGCTTGCTTGTGCACACTTTCTAATTATGGAAACTTTTACGCGCAAACTATGTTAAATCGGCTATGTGTAATTATGTGCTGTGTGATAACATGCTCATTTAGGATAAATATGCATGTTAGAATAATCGGAATATGGATTTATGCATTACTTGCTGAATAAGGAAACTTTCCTAAAATAGAAACTTACTATAAATAGTAAGTTTCCTCATAGGAATGATTTTGGTATCCGTACACTCCACACGACACTAAACCACACACTACATGAACACTTGATCCAAACCGTCACCAACGGGTCGTTAGGTCAAACACGGTTAACACGGTCAAACACGGTCAATTCGACCCACCAACAACTTGGAGTTGTTGAACGCTAAACACGGTCCTGTGAGACCCGCATTTGTGAACACAAACTCATAGTACCTATGTGATATAGGTGACTACTAGCCGGCGAGCTACACGAACTCTTTTGAGCAAACGCATTTCGCAAACTCAGGTGAGTTTACGGCCCCACTTTTACTCTCTAACTGTTTTTACTCAACTTTGGGGTGAGAATACAATGCAACTGTTTTAGATATATGACTGGTATGTTGTGAAACCGTTTCTTTTTTAGTGTAACTTTTATCGCATAAAGCCCTCACTTATCCTTACCGTTAGTTGTTACGAACGAGTCGTTATTACGTAGTACTACTGGGTTTGACTAGCCCCACTCGGCAACAACGTTGACTGGATGTCATAACGAGTGTAATATCGATGTTGATGTCGGGTTCAGCGATGACCCGCGGAGGCAAATGGAAACAGTCGAGTTTCGGTAAGATGACATGACACACTCACGGATCGTAGATCCAACAACTAAACTTAAACATGCCCAGTATATATCTGTTTACTATTTGTGTCTGTCTAAACCTGTGAACTCACCAACTTTTTAGTTGACACTTTTCGCATGTATTCTTAGGTAATTGAATGGAGCACACGCAAGGACACGCACAAGGACACGCTAAGGAGTCTGACACTCATATAGACTCATGTCCTAGGATTGCGTGCATTTGATGTATTTGATAATGAGTTTCACTATGTAGTGTCTATTTCAAACAATTTACTTTCCGCTGCAACTTATTTATCTTATGATGTTAAAATACTTTCCGCTGCATAATGAATGAAACTATGTTATTTTACATACATGTGTGATTGTGTAACTCATATAGAGTCGTTCTATATGACCATGAGCTGTGATCCTGGCCACGTCACACCCACGTGGACTGACACCACGAGTGGGAATTTGGGGGTGTGACAGAACTCACCTGTGTTGGTAAGTATGTATTACCACAGAAATGCGCGCTCTTTGATTGTAGTTTAAGTATCTTCAACACCTGAGTTGTTTTAAGATGTTTGATTACGATAAGGCGTTATAATAGACGCAATTTAGGTTTCGGTCCCGGTCGTGCAACTATGTGTGTCCTATACTACTAATGTGTTTCTAACACTCCATCTAGTTAGTCTAAATTATTACCCAGCATTAAGAATCCATGAGTTTATTATCAATTTCGTTTAATAAATCAAAGAGAGTTTAGAATAAACTCATTTAATAAGAAAAATCATTAAGTATTTTAAGAAAATCATAAATTTGCTTATTAGGCTTAAGTTAATCAAACTTAATTAACCCTAAGCCTAACATTTAGTTTTAGCTTTTGTTTCTTGAATCATCCATATATTCAACCTACTTAGAAGTCCCATCGAACTATCTAGCTTGGTTATGAGTAGTAAAACAATTAACTAAGTATTGGGTGTTAAAACTGTGACACCTCGTAAATTCCAGGTCAGCAACTCTATTATTTTATTAATAATGTTTATTATTACTTCATACGTGGCACTAGAATAAATGCATTTAGTGTGACACGTGGTACAACAGTCTGAACATACCGATAATTCAGGGAATTATCACACAACACTCGCACGTGTCTTGAATAACGAACGTTGGTGAAACGGATCAAAACTGTAGTACAAAACACTGCACTTAGGTTCGAGTAAACCCAATTTAGCTAGAACGAGGCCTATGCGTTGAGAAACGATGATCGTATTCGAGAAATACGAAAGATTCGGTTCAAAACAATGAAAATGGGCCTATTGGGCTCCTCAGAGACCCGTCGCGGTACGCGACATCCCACAAGAAGGAGTATCGCGTTACGCGATGGATGGGCGGGCAATTTGAAATCCCGAAATACGTCGCGTTACGCGGGAAGTTTCGGAGACCTTCATCGCGGTACGCGAAGAGTCCAACACGCAAAATCTTTTATTAAACCAAGATTAATCATGTCATTAGCCACCCTACCTCTACTTGGTTAATTCCAGACGCAATCTCCTCGTTTTAAACCCCCAAAACCCACCTGCCAATCCCTCTACAACCCCATAAACACTACTAAGAACCTAGAGGAAGCCATTGTTGCAAGCTTGGAGATCTTGGAAGAAGGTTTGAAGCTCCTAATCACCAACACTATCACTTGCTCGACCTCGAGAAGGATTCCAGGAGCTTGTAGGGCTGTGGGTCGACCATCTTAACACATTCGAAGCTTTAAAAGGTAGATCTATGACCCAATGTAGCCTAAAATCACTTCTAAACCCACATGCAATAGGAAATACCCACATGCAATCACTAACACTTCACATGCACGAATTTTTCCTTGTTTGGATCTGGGTTTGATGATAATCTTGTGTTATTTGATGATTTAGATTGATTAAATGTGTTTCTATGACGATCCACAATGATGTTAACATATATGTTGATGATTTGGTCACAAATGGGTGTTTCTAGTAACATGCATGTATGATCCATGATGTTTTGTGTGATCTTCGATATTGAAATGTTATTAGAAATGATATTTGAGATGTTCTACATGATTAGAATGTTTGATTATGTCAAGAATTGGCTATTTGGTGACTATTGCTAAAAATAGTAACTTTTTGCTATAAGATTGCTAGAAAGGATGATATTGCTAAATGTTGCGTATGTTATATGCTTAGTTAAACTTGTCATGATGATAATAGTCGACTATATAACCTAAATGTTTGAGATGGGTGCATTTGTCAAAAGTTTCTATAAATAGAAACTTTATTTTACAAAATTGTGAATAGGAGCATGCTAGCCAAGACGTGCGTGATTAAATGGCTAATACTGATTAGGATAGTGACGTTTAGATGTTATTAGTTGTTAAACTTGGTGAAATATGCTTGTTTAGGCAACTTTCTAAATATAGAAACTTTTACGCGCAAACTATGTTAAACCGGCTATGTGTAATTATGTGCTGTGTGATAACATGCTCATTTAGGGTAAATATACATATTAGAATAATCGGAATCTGATCTTATGCACGACTTGCCAAATATGGAAACTTTCCTGAAATAGAAACTTACTATAAATAGTAAGTTTCCTCATAGGAATGATTTTGGTATCCGTACACTTCACACGACACTAAACCGCACGATACACGAGCACTTGATCCAGAACCGTCACCAACGGGTCGTTAGGTCAAACACGATCGATACGGTCAAACACGGTCAACTCGACCCACATAACCACTTAGTGTCGTTGAACACTAACACGGTCCGGTGAGACCCACATACGCAAACACGAACTCATAACACCAACATGATATAGGTGATTACTAGCCGGCGAGCTACACTACGCTATTGAGCAAACGCATTATACAAACTCAGGTGAGTTTACGGCCCCACTTTTACTCTTTAACTGATTTGCTAAACTATTGGGGTGAGAATACTATGCAACTGTTTAGATGTATGACTGGTATGTTGTAAAGCTATTTTCGAGTGTAACTTTCATCGCATAAAGCCCTCACTTATCCTTACCGTCAATTGTATGACAAACGAGTCGTTATTACGTAGTACTACTGGGTTTGACTAGCCCCACTCGGCAACAACGTTGACTGGAGGTCATAACGAGTGTAATATCGATGTGAATTGCGAGTTCAGCGATGACTCGCGGAGGCAAACGAGAACAGTCTAGTTTCGGTAAGATGACATGACACACTCACGGATCGTAGATCCAACAACTAAACTTAACATGCCCAGTATATATCTGTTTACTATTTATGTCTGTCTAAACCTGTGAACTCACCAACTTTTTAGTTGACACTTTTCGCATGTATTCTCAGGTAACTAATGGAGCACACGCTAGGACGCTCACAAGGACACACTAAGGAGTCAAGCCTACATATAGACTCTTGTCCTAGGCTTGCGTGCATGTGTTCTGTTTTGAAAACAAATTTAAACATTTGTAGTGTCTGTTGCAAACAATTACTTTCCGCTGCAAACTCATGTATTTCTGATGTTTAACACTTTCCGCTGCTTATTGAATGAAACTTGTATTGTTTTACAATTTGTGTGAATGTGTAACTCATATAGAGTCGTTCTATATGACCATGAGCTATGATCCTGGCCACGTCACACCCACGTGGACTGACACCACGAGTGGGAATTTGGGGGTGTGACAAAAACCACCATAATACTTGGTTAATCTTCTTGGCCCCTTTGGAGTTCTTGCTTGTGTTTAAACTCTTAATATTGTTGCAAAAATTGTTGTTTTGCTTCAATCCCATGTGATAGAAAAAATGTAAGTTTCACATTTGCTTAGAATTGTTTGTATGTTTTAATATTAGTATGGACTACTTATAAATTTATCACCTTTGCTTGAAAAGAATTGAGTTTGCATTATTATTAGGAACCCTAATAATCCCATGCACACACACACCCATGCATGCAACCTTGTGAGTATTTTTCCATGCATTCTACGTCCCCCAAAGTCCCTTAGCCGTGATTGATGAGTTTAACCCCAAACCTTAGCCAAAAGACCATGCTCGAATCACTCAGCCGAAAAGGAGTAGCTTGGTCGAATGGGGCTGTCGAATAAGTGATAGCCGAATGAAGTGTGTCGAATGGGGGGGGTTGGTCGAATGAATAAATGCTGACCGAACGAGGATTGGCCGAATGTGGATCACCCCGATCGAATGACTTGGGCCGAAGGACAATAGGCGAATGAGGATGGTGGCGAAGGAGCTTCGGCGAATGGGCATGGCCGAAAGAAGAGGTGCCGATCGAATGAGAACCCCAGCCGAAGGAAGGCCCTATACCATTCGCCGAATGAAGCTGGGCAGGCCATTCGGCGACCTGCAACTCAAGGCCATTCGGCCGTTCGGTTTGCACCAGGGCAGCCTCGCCATTCGATCTAAATGGCTAAGTTTTGAACCAACACATGTTCCTAATACACCCTAGAGGTTTAGTGAGTGCTTTTCCTAAGGGTGAGAGTGGTTTCAACCGGCCAAAGGATGGGTTCGAAATAGGGTTTTGAAAACCCTAAAATCGTGATAAATAGCTCGAATCTACCTCAAATCCGACGATCTTGAGCTCCAAATCTTTGTACTTTCGTGTAGGAGAGGTTAAGATCTTCGTTTAGGTTCAAGAACCACTCGATTTCATCAAGAAATGGAAGAGATATGATGATTTGAAGCTTCAAAATGGTGGTGGGGGGCTTGAAACCGGGATTTAGGTTTAAGAGAGAGAAAGGAGAGGTGTTAAATGTAAAAGATGAGTGTTTCAATGTACTTATATACCCCCGAGGGTGTTCGGGTTCGTTTTTGTTGCTCGGTTCGCGTTCTCGTTACGTTTCCGGAACGTGACGCGTATTTTTCATAGGTTTAAATAAAAAGGATTATTATAGGACGTTAAAAATACCATTATGGTTAGAAATTATTTTAAATATCGTTGTATATAATTATTTATCGAATTTAATATTTTTATGCGTTTCGCTTATTTGCTCGCGATTTGCTAAAACAGTTTCTTTTAATCTCATTTATGATGAGTTTCAAATTTGTAAATTAGGAAATATTTTATTTCCTTGAATTTATGATCGTTCGTGTCGTTATTCGTTTTCGTTCCTTTAGATCGCGTCGATAGTTTGGCTTTCTGATTCTTGTTCTCTACTGTTCAGTCATTATTTCAGAACGTTAAACTATCAGAATCATTCGTACAGATCGTCACCTATACGAATAACTCGTCTGTTTAGCATTCTGTAACAACAACCGTTATGTGTTTGTATTGTTTAACCTCGCATACGTTTATACCTAATAGCACATCAATAAGCATTTGTATCACCGTCCAATGTTGTCTGATGTGTTTCTGACTGTTAAACTATTAAGTTTAATCAGATTACAGAAACAATAGCATAATAGTTTAATATCGAGCATCAAGATATTAATAGCATACAATAGTTTACGTAGTTTGTACCTGAGTTACTGTGCGTTTACTGTTCAGCTCACTGTTCCGGCGACATTTCCGGCACAGATGTTACAACCTTCAATTTAGATTTTGATTTCCACAAATAGGTTTACCTCTGATCTCTTGAGTTCACCATGTATTCATGATTACTCCAAAGCACTTGTAGAAATATAATATTAAATGTTTAATTAAATTAATAACTAAGCATTTAAATACAACTAAGACATGATGATTGGGCCTTATTTGACTCAATTAATTAGACTTTGTTGGTGGTTGTCCAAGTTGTACCCTCTCACACGTGGCCCATATCAGGCATGACCCAGAAGGGGTCTACCTGTATGTGTCGGGACTTTCATGATGCCTATATCAGCTTGACTCATTGGTCTATTGTACATGCCGGGACTTTAAGGATATCCTTTGATTCTTGATTTTCTTTGATTCTCTTGATTTCGTTTGATAGTTTAAGTTATGCCCATATAGCTTGACTACAAGAGTCTACTATTTATGCCGGGACTTTCCATGTGTTACACATGGTCTTGATTTACATACAACTGACATCCACCTTAGATTAAACAATTAATGATTTCATTAGATCTTAATGATTTCATTATTTCCATGATTCACACACGGTTATGATTCCCATGATTCACTTGATTCTGATCTTTTGAATTTCATGATTTCCACAATGATTATAGATTTTTGATTTGGATCCTTAGTATACTGATCACACACTGGATTAGATTTCCATTGCATTAGTTCTTTTGATTTCACTTTGAGTTTAGATTCTTGAATTTGAACTCGATGGACAAAGGGTTTGATTAGAGTTTTAGAATTAAGGTATTACTCATAGGAGTAATTAATTAACTTGTTAGTTAATTCTGCATAGCAATTTCCTAAACAGGAGTCTAGGAGTATACACAAACATATATAAAGCAAATAATAAGTAAAAGCATTTACGTAAAACAATTTAAATAAAAAGGGTTACGCATGCTTCTCAGCCCCGCGTTTGAAAACAAAATGTTTAGAAAAGGGGCAATGAACTCACATGTGTTGCTCTGTTATTGAATTACCACAAAATGCGCGCTCGTTGTTGTAGACTATGTTTCTTCGGTTCCTGAGTTGTTTTAAGAGAATTCGAATACGATCAGTATTTATAATAGTCGTAGGATCTAGGGTTTGGTCTCGGTGTGCAACTAAGTGTCCTATGTTACTAATGTGCTTTTAAGATTTCATCTAACTAGTCTAACCTAAATACCCATTTGTAACCCGTATCCCACAGTTAATCATAACAAGTCTTAATTAACATGTTTTTGATTTAACTCATTTTAAGTTAAACATTAATTCAAAATCATTTATTTTAATTAATTAAAGTTGATCAATCATCTTCTTTTATTAAAACATAATGAATTTTAAGAAAAGTAAAATTCATACATGATGGGCTTGGGTTAAGCCCAGTGGGCCAACCTCAGGCCCATTATGAGACTTTGTTTTGGCAATTGATCCATGATCAACATTTTGATTAACTTTTCCTAGTTAATCCAATTGAATTATCTAAGTGAACTATTAGGACTTATAAAAATTCCTAAGGATTAGATGTTAATACTTAAATTAACCCTCCAAGCCTTAGGTTATTATGTTGATTCTTTGTAATCTCTCCGAATGTTTTAATCTCAAAATGGGTTGATAAATCCTCATTTGTTTGGTTGTATGATTTAAGAACCATTCCTTAGAAAACCATATCCATCGTTTTTCTTGAATCGAACCCATGTTTAATTCCCAATCCATGCATACTACCACATGGGTTTCCATGCACACACTAGTGTTGTTCCCATGCATTCACACTCATCCCCACACATACAATTTGTGTTCATTATGTAAAATGGTGACAATCTCTAAAATATGTAAACATGCGGGGGTACTCCTAGTTCCAAGTGTCAATCGACCAGCTCAAGTTCAACAGCCCATGGATCGATCTCAGTCCTATATACACTGGCAGAAGGATAGGTTTGCTGCCCATGAAGGTTTTAGCATGGCCTAGGTTCGCAGCTCCTTAAGTTCGTGGAATCCGGCTAACTTGGATGGAGGTTCGCTGGTAAGGATTTCGGTTATCCAAGTGCTCGGTCAAAGTACAGGTTCGTGATGCTTGGGTTCATCCAAAGGATTCGGCTGGGAGTAGGTTCGCCACTGGTAGGGTTTACTGTTGAGGGTTTCGGCCAAGGGGTTTGGCTAACTAGAAGGTTCGTGACAGCATGGGTTCGTGGAGATAAAAGGTTCGGCCACTTCAGGTTTGTTTCTGCCTGGTTCGGCCATCTACACGAGGTTCGCATCCCCCTAGTTCGGCCAACAGCAGGGAGGTTCGGCTGCTAGCTGGTTCGTGGGTTCGTAGGTTCGGCTAAAAAGAAATCCCCAGGTTCGGTCATCCCCTTTTCAGCTCTAGGAGGTTCGGCTCTTCGATCTCCTTCACGAACCCAGCCTCATCCTCTTCATCTTCAACCCTAATCTGTTGTAGGTTAGTTTCTAAAGCTTCCTAGTCGTTTACAAGAGTTTATCTAAGTGTTTCTAAGTGTTAGATCGATTAGAACAACAATAGGTTGTAGGAATCGGGTTTCACACAAAAACCGAAAATAAAAACTAGCATTTACCTAAAAAATGGTGCGTGCAAGCTTAGATTCCTTGTACTTTCGTGATCTACAGATGATAGTGGTCGTTTTGACACCAAGAACACGCGAAACAGTTGAGAATTGGAGGAGATCTTGTAGAGAGAAGTTAGAGAGAGATTTTAGAGAGAGAGAAACGAAAATTATGGGTGAGGGCTGGTAGGTGATGGTTGTTGTGATATTCATGACAACATTTAATGGTTCAAAATACTCGGTAAGTTCGGTTTCGCGTAAAATGTCGGTTCTTCGTATTTTTCGTAATGAAACGACTCGGTCTTAACATAAGATTTATAAAATTATTTTAGGTGGTTATTCCTAGTAAATTAACTAAATATCTTCCATTTATTTTAAATTTTCAGAAATATTTAAGTAACTGTTTAAAATCGAATCGTACAGTCGTCGCGCGTATTCGTTCGAATCGTCACCCGTACGAACACGACGATAACTATACTTTTCAATATTGTTTTCTAATTATCGGATATCATTCGGAACGTTAAACTTTCAGATATATTCGTACAAATCGTCACCTACACGAATAATCGTCGATTTAGCATTCATGTAATGACATCCGTGTTGTTTTGTTCTGTAAAGCCTCACATACGTTTATACATAATAAAATCCTAACAAATAATCACATGATGGTTCTGTAACGCCAGATAATTATCTGACTCGTGAACCATAGTTCTGAACTTTGCTTCTCTGAAATGATTTTAAATTTGTTCTTTGATAACACAAAATGATAATGAAACATGATATGATTATGACTTTCGCTAAAATATACATAGTTTGTACCTGATTACTGTTCATGTCATTGTTGAGATTAATGTTCCGGTGATGTTTCCGGTACTGATGTTACAGTTTTGGCCCTCAAGCTTAATTATTATAACAGTTTTGGACCAAAACCTAATTATGGTTGGGGCCAAAAACGTTAGTTGTCTAAACCACAGGGCTGAACTGATAAAAGGTTATATTTTGGGCCAAAATAGTTAAAACACTTAAACCACATTTTAAAATAATTGACGATATCACATTTTATAATACACAATGTTTTCATAATCGGACCGAACATCGAACCGGATATCTTACTGGTTGCTGGTGAGACCGATTGTATAAAAATTTCCAAACAAATCTAGAATTATAAACACATTTAAACAAACATAATTAATGTTCATATAAACATAATCATATTAAAAAAAATATAGTATTTGATTTTAATGTTTTATTCTTTCAACTTCCGTATGTTGATTTTTGGCTAGCCGACTTCCCGATTTCTGGTCCGGTCTAGTTTTCAAAACAATGATAATACATGTGTAAATTTTAGAAAAATGAAAACCTTATTTTGTGGGCGACTCCAAGCCTTACTTGACCTATTAATACCATAGGGTCAGCCATGAACTCAAATGCCAACTATCACAATAATCTAGCCATGCTTTAATGGGTGATGTTAAACAAGCAATTAAACTAGGTCTCCCGTACGGAGAATTGAAGGGCCTATTTAGTATCAATTAGTTGGATACATTTAAAAAAGCTATAAAAAAGAGGGGCCACCTATGTTTAAACCTTCGTATTCATTGTGTTAGTTAAAAACACCAACCATCACTTCAAGTTAAATCTTTAGTTGGACTTTTTTGCTCAATCCTATATAAGGAATCTCTGGAATAATAATAAGAGCATTTACATATTTCTCATGTCTAATATCTTTTATTACATATACTAGGTTATATACACGTGTATTACACGGGTTTGTGAATTAAAATTATGTGATTTTTTAATTGTTTATTATTATATTCTTTTTTTTATTAAATATTTATATTAAAAATAATAATATTAGTTTTTTTATATTAACAAACTTTAAATATAAAAATTTATAAAAGAATGTTCTTAATACACATACACACACACACACACATATATATATATATAACATTAAACATAGATGATATTATTATCAAGTATTATTTTTGTGTATTTATGTTAACAATGTATATTAAACTTATATTTAAAAATAACATTTTTTTTTAGAATAATATGAGAATGCCACATGACATTTTTTGGAATCAATTATTAATATAGGAAGATAAGTAAAAAAGTCAACTGTATATTTCTTATTTTTAAATTATTTTTTTTTTCATATAAATTGGTAATTATATATTTTTCACTCTCAAGCAAAAATTTGTAATTAATTTTAAGGTTGGTTAAATATGTAATAAATGTTCTTACTAAGAGGACATATGTAAAAATTCCTAATAATAATTATAATAATAATAATAGTAGTAGTAATAATAATAGTTGCAGCAGTAGTAGTAGGCAATCCTTTTGTGAAAATATCTGAACATGCAACTCAACAAGAATATTACACAACCATAATACTTAACAAGCGCTAGAACGCGTTGCTCTATACTCGGATTCAGCAGAAGATCTAGACACAGTATTCACGACAATTGGTTTCAATCTCATTCTCTAGAAGAAGCTGATCCAACCTTTATGTAAGCTGGCCTCTAACTGCTCTAAATGTGAAGGAAACCTTCCATCCCTTCTGTCTATGGAGGAGTACAATTGTATTCAAGATGATGCCTCATCCAACAACTGAGTTGCAATCCTTTTCTTTGAAACAAACTGAATTGGGCTTTATCGGCCACCAATGCAACAGAAACTTTGAATCACTAGGAAGATCGTCAATACAAATTCTTTTTGCTTTTTTATGATCTTGAGAACCAACTTACGTGGTAAACCTATGGGTCTCCAGCAATACCCGACTAACCGATCGAGAGGCACAGGTAAAACGCAGCCATAAGCAACCGAGTCAGTGTCCTACATCGAAAACTGCTCTAAATGGGGATTGAACTTGAGACATTTGGTTTGTCTTTTCTTCATTTTAACTATTACACCACTTACTTAGAGGTTGTCAATAGAAATTCTTGTAGTCTTTAAATCATGATAAGAAGAATAGAAAAAAAAAATAACAATAGCAAAAAGAAAAAAAAAAAAAGAAACAACCCCACCATATTTAACAATGGGTTTCTTTAATATCCAATCCAACTAAGCAATTTCTAGTTGAAGCACGTGGTCCAGATAGCCACAATTGAACTTGAGTTGAAAGGTTTTTTCCAACTCATATTTTCATAAGAAGCCTCTCTTGAATTAAACACATGGTTTTTTCTAGAGTTGTAAACGAGCCGAGCCGGAACTCGTTAAGGCTCGAGCTCGGCTCGTTAGGAAAATTTTAGGATTAAGCTTGGCACGGCTCGGCTCGTTTATATTTTATTATTTTAATTTATTTACTTTAATTACTAATTTGGTTATATTTATAAGGGTTATTGGATTTAAATACTCCTAACTTTAACCGATTGGCCGGCAATACTCCCAACTGACGAAATGTTTAGTGTCACTCCCAACTTTCAACATATTTTCTGGTGGCACTCCCCGTCTAACGGAATTCAAACAGTGTTAACTTTTTTGATGACGTGGCACCAGTTTATCCATGTCACCTGTTGATTTGTCTTTTTTCCTCCTCTTTTTTTTTACACACGCCAGTTCCCTCATTCTCTCCACAAAACAAAAATATCCATGCCCTAATTACTAATTGGGGATTTCTGTAAAGATTACACTATGATCAATAACACCAAGCTCATCCGTGATTAATCTAGCTCTATCTTGATCATTTGCCAAATTTAAGAGTGTAATTGCAAGAGCAATTTGGGCTTCCGATGAATCTTCTTTCAGAAGCTTCAACAATGGCGGAATCCCACCTTCTTTCAGAAGCTTCAACAATGGCGGAATCTTCTTTCAGAAGCTTCAACAATGGCAGAATCTTCTTTCGTTAGCAACCTCAATTCGAACAATCAATAGACTCAAATAAAGCGAAGAGATGTAAGACCAAACCCATGCTATAATCGGATCGTTACTTGCGATTGGCGGTAACGACAAAGCTGCGCCGGAATCACCGCTGGCGTCGAATACATTCAGCAACCATTTCATGTCTCCGATGGAGGGTCAAGGAGTGTGAACAGTTTTCTAAACTCACCGCCGCTTACGATGGTGACGACGCGAAGGAAGATGCTCTGCCGGCGACATTTTTGGACAAGGGTTAGTACACAGATTAGGGTTTTGTTGACGTCGGAGAAGACATATTAAAAAAAAGAGGAAAAAAGACAAATCAACATGTGACATGGATAAACTGGTGCCACGTAATCAAAAAAGTTAACACCGTTTGAATTCTGTTAGACGGGGAGTGCCACCAGAAAATATGTTGAAAGTTGGGAGTGACACTAAACATTTCGTCAGTTGGGAGTATTGCCGGCCAATCGGTTAAAGTTGGGAGTATTTAAATCTAATAACCCTATTTATAATTATATTTTCTAAATTTAACATAAAATATTTGATTTGAATATATTTATCATAATTTTATATATAAAAATAATTAATTTTCTAAATAAACACTTAGTATAATAAATAAAAATTATAAAAACAAAAAGTTCGTTAAGGCTTGCGAGCCGGCTCGAGCTCGGGCTCGATAACTAAAAGAGCCACACTTTTGGGCTCGGGCTCGGGCTCGTTAAGGCTCGACTCGTTCGAGCCTTTTTACCGATCCAATCTCGAGTATTTTACGAGCTGCATTGGTTCGTTTACACCCTTTTTTCAAACTCATATTTTCATAACAACCCCCTCTTGAATTAAACAGACGACCCTTTAGTCCTTTTATTTCCTTGAGCATTTTCATCCTATTCCATAAGCTGACAAGCATCACTCAACTTCCAACTTGTTTCATTGTTGTAAATCATTACTTTGATTATAAAAAATAAAAAATAAAAACCTTTTTTTGATCCACTTGACTTTTCTTGATCAATTGTTTTGGAACCTTAAAAGTACCAGCTACAATTAAATTGATATTATTTGAAAATCAACTCAAGAAAAAAATTCGAATTCATCCTAACTTAATATTACAAGTTAAGAGAAATCAGATTAACCAATCTATTTTTCAAATTTTAATCAGTTTTACAAAAAAAAATAATAATAAATAAACTTTAACAAAAACTTTCACTATTATTCTACAAAAAACCATAGAACTTCCTTAAGAGCTTCTTTGAGTGACCAATTTAGTTTACCAAACCAAACCAAATCTCCAACAGTGAATATCAACACACCTTAAAAATCTCAACTTGTAATGGCACTATATGGAATCTGACTAGTTTCCAAAAAATAACGTTTATTTTTTTAAGAAAATCATGTTTATCACCATAAAACAGTATGAAACAGGGTTAATCAAATTGATTTAACTTTCTTATAAGCATAACTCAAGTCCAACTTCATGATCACAAGCATAAAATAATACGAATTTATAAACAAAAAATAATCCCTTCAATTTGGCATACATTAGACAAATGTTTTAAATATACAAAGAACTTGCAATATTAAATTCCCCATTTTTATTGGTGAATTTTAAACTCATGACACAAAAAACATATGCCAACAAGGCAAAATAACAACTTTCCAACTCAGGAAGTAAATCAAATCAGAAACTATAATGTGAGTAACAAAGAACCATTCGATTCTATAACAAATTCATATTATCATATGATCAAACAACAAAGAATCACAAGATTTTATAACTAGTATAAGAGAAACAAGTCACGCGCCTTTTTTTTTAAACTTCAGTACCATGTCTAAAAAAACACGTAAAGAACTTGAAAGACAAATTTGATTAATCAAAAATTTTTATAACTTTACAAGAACATATAATGTCAAAACTTGTAAAAAACATAAAGATTAATTTGATTTGATCAAAAAAAATTTACAACTTTATAAAAAAGTTCCGAAAATTGCATCAAAGTCATATCCAATACAAACAGAGTCACAAGACAAAAATTAGAACAACGTATGAAAATTTGAAACACATGATCCAATACAGATCTAATATAGCAAAAAAAAAATACACAATTCACATCAGATAACAAATGTACAGCCAAAAACAAATTCTAATTGAATTAAAAGTTCACAAGATTTTACAAACTGTCAAAACATTCAAGAAATAGTCTTCAAAAATACAAATGATTACATTCATAAACCACAAGTTCAATGAACTAAAAAACAAAGAAACATAAGACAAGTTCCTATAAACATGACTATATAACATGAGGATCAAAAAACCAAAAAGAATAAAAAACACTTAAATGATGTTTAAGTTTTTTTTGAAGTAAGTAATTTAAAGAACAATATGACATGACTAAAGTGAAAACACATATATACAAGAAATCCCAAACAAAATTGACAAGACGAGTAAATTTTAGAATTGTGTAACATTTTATTACATGTACATAGACAAGAATGACTGTTTGTTAAAAAAAAATAAAGGCACTTAAATACATTTCTCTAACCTTATTAAATGTATCGAAGGTAGCAAAAAACAATAAAGATGATACATGAATCTAAAGACTACTACAATCATCAAAATACAATTCACACGCATCCATATATATATATATATATATGTATATATACGGAGGTGGATCCGATACAAAGGGTTATTAACGTGAGAAGGTATGAAGGAATCTGAGCCCTTGATCAAATAAATGAATGGTTAAGATCTAGTGGTCACCACATCTTATTTAAAACTTGCGTGAATTAGTGCTGAAAGGGCAAAAAAGGAATAACATACATTTGTTGACTTTTTTTATGGTTAAATCAAGTTCCACCATTGTTTTAAAAATCGAATAACTTTTAAACGGTTAATCGTTTTTAAAAAAAATTACACCATAAAATAGAGAATTTTATTATCTTTAATTTGAGTATAGTATTGTTGTAGTTTTTTTCGATTTTTTTTACGTGGTACGTGATTTTAGTGTTTGGTACGTGATTATGCAGTTGTTCCTTTGATTTTGCATGTTAAATGACGGTCTGTGATTTTCATATAACTTGGTACGTGATTTACTGGTACGTGATTATGCTGTTAGTCGTTGATTAAATGTGTTAAATTACGGTCTGTAATTATTGTAATCACGGTCTGTAATTATACATGGACGATTTTGCCCTTTACCCTGATGACACATGTCAAAAGCCTGTGGCTTCCTACGCTTAGTACGTTTCATATCCTTTGTATTATAACCGCCCTCTATATATACAGGGGATGGAATTTTTTATAACCCTCATCTTTTGCTATAACTACATAACTATCATCCAATGGTTACTTTAAAAAGGTAAGTGTATAGGATCGTGCCACGTGTCAATTTCTTTGTCTTTAGTATGAAGGGCATTTAGGACATTTGTCATTTATGTAAAGTTTACCCCCTTTTTTTTTAAACATTCATAACTTTTTTATACTATATTATTTTTTAAAAAAAATTGCACCATTATACTCTTCTCATTTTTCTCTTTAATTTCGTTATAGTCTCGACTAGTTTTTATTTTTTATTTTTTTGATGTCATGTATTTACATCATTGTAACGAGCTTAACGATAGCAAATTAATTATAAATTTTTTCTAACAATGGTAAATTACAGTAATGTAACACAAAATGAAGTAATTTACAATGACATAATTAACGGTGACGTAACACATTATTTACAGTGATGTAATTTTCTCTTTAATTCCCGTTATAATGTTGACTAGTTTTTTTAATTTTTTTCTCATTGTTCATTATTAACATCGATATAACGAGCATAAATATAACACATTATTTTGAATTTTTTTCTAATAATGATAAATTGCAGTGATGTAATATAACACATTATTTTATTTTTTCTCTAACAATGATAATTATAGTAATGTTATTTATCATTGTTCGAAAAAAATTCAAACTAATTTGTTGTATTTAGGCTCGTTACAAATTAGGGATGAGCAAAAATCCAAAAAAAACCGAACCGAAACCGAATTAACATAAAAAACCGAACCGGAACCAAATTAACGGAAAAAACCGAACCGGAACCAAATTAACCGAAAAAACCGAAACCGAATTTTACGTCAATGTAAATTACATCACGATAAATTACGTCAATGTAAATTACATCACTGTAATTTATCATTTTTTAAAAAATTTCAAATAAATTTGTTATATTTAAGCTCGTTACAATGATATAAATATAGGGCATCTAAAAAAAGTAAAAAAATTAGTCGAGACTATAACGGAATTAAAGAGAAAAATGAGACGAATATAATGGTGCAATTTTTTTTAAAAAATAATATATTATAAAAAAGTTATTAATGTTTAAAAAAGAGGGGGGAAACTTATAAAGGTAAAATGACTATGATGCCTTTTTTAATATTTTAATGAAAAGCTTATGTGTAAGTTTATGATTGGTTGAAATAGTTTATGTAGTTGTAACAAAAGATTAGGGTTATAAAAAATTACATCCCCTATATATATATATATATATATATATATATATATATATATATATATATATATAGGGAAGTGATCTATTGCTAACCTTATGATATAACAATAACCCATTAACCTCACCATATTTAATGATCAAATTAAAATATGCTTATCTAATGGTTGATATTAAACTATAATATAATAATGTAATTGATTTGAAAGAAAATGGAATAAGGGTATTAATGTAATTTGTTATATTAAATATTTTACCCCATCTTTTTTTATACATCCATAATTTTTTATACTATAATATTTTTTTATAAAAATTGCACTATTTTACTCGTCTTTTTTTTTCTTTAATTCCGTTATAGTGTTGACTAGGTTTTTTTATTTTTTTCGAATGTTCGTATTTACACCAATGTAACAAGTATAAAAGTAACAAATTATTTGTAACGAGTTGTAACGAATTTGGGTTTACATTATTGTATAATAAAATAGGGGTTAAGTTTAAGAGTGTAAACGAGCCAAGCCGATCCTGAGCTCGTTAATTACGTTATATTCTTGACTAGGTTTTTTATTTTTTCCGGATGCTCGTTAATTACGTTATATTCTTGATTTTGTAACGAATTTTGGTTTTTAAAGTACTAAAATGTATTTACAATCTTGTAAATATAATTTTTAAAGTATGAAAATGTATTTACAATCTTGTAGATATAACGAATTTTGGTTTTATCAACAAAATGTTATAGTATTTTTTTAAGTATTAAAACGTATTACAATCTAGTAGATATAACGAATTTTGGTTTTTATCAACAAAATGTTATAGTATTTTTTTAAAGTATTAAAATGTATTTACAATCTTGTAGATATAACGAATTTTGATTTTTATCAACAAAATGTTATAGTATTTTTTAAAGTATTAAAATATATTTACAATCTTGTATATATAATTTTTTTAAAGTATTAAAACGTATTTACAATCTTGTATATATAACGAATTTTGGTTTTTATCAACAAAATGTTATATTATTTTTTTTAAAGTATTAAAATGTCTTTACAATCTTGTAGATATAATTTTTTTTAAAGTATTAAAACGTATTTACAATCTAGTAGATATAACAAATTTTGGTTTTTATCAACAAAATGTTATAGTATTTTTGTAAGTTATTAAAATGTATTTACAATCTTGTAGATATAATTTTTTTATAGTATTAAAATATATTTACAATCTTGTAGATATAACGAATTTTGGAGCATCCAGAAAAAATAAAAAAACATAGTCAAGAATATAATGTAATTAACTAGCTCGGGATCGGCTTGGCTCGTTTACACTCTTAAACGTAAACCCTATTTATTCTACAACAATGTAAACCCAAATTCGTTACAACTCATTACAAATAATTTGTTATTTTTATACTTGTTGCATTGGTGTAAATACGAACATCCGGAAAAAATAAAAAAACCTAGTCAAGACTATAACGGAATTAAAGAGAAAAATAAGACGAGTAAAATGGTGCAATTTTTATAAAAAAAATATTATATTATAAAAAAGTTATGGATGTATAAAAAAAGAGGGGGTAACTTAGTACATAAAACAAATTACTAATGTACCCTTATCAAATAATTAAAGAAAAATCCATGTGTTTATTTCTGATTGGGTAAAGAGAGTTAATGGGTTATTGCTCTAAGTGTGAGTTAGTATTTGATCACATTCCTATATATATATATATATATATATATATGTATATATACGGTAAGGAGTAAATGGTAACCCATGTTAATTGAGGTAACTTATAAACCTAATTTGATTGGTTGTCTAATTTAATGAATTTGAAATGTATGGTCCATATTAAATCTGGGAAAATGAGCAGTTGAGATTTCTTTAAGGGTATTTTGGAGATTTGTGAGATGTACTTAATTTGATTTTTAAAATAAAAGTTTACCCCCCATTTTTTTAAACCTTCATAACTTTTATATACATTATTATTTTTAAAAAAAATTACACCATTAAATTTGTCACATTTTTATCTTTAATTCAAGTATAGTTTTGTCAAAAAGTTTTAAAGTTTTCGAAATTACACTGATGTAACGAGCTGAATTTTTCCAAAGTGTTCGTAATTACGCTGATGTAACGAGCTGAATTTTTTCAAAGTGTTCCTAATTACACTGATGTAACGAGCTGAATTTTTTCAAAGTGTTCATAATTACACTGATGTAACAAGTCGTTACACTGATGTAACGAGCTGTAACTTATTATTTATTTTACGTTACAATTATCTAACTTTCTATCTTATTTGATATAAATTTATCTAATTAACTAAATTTTATAATAAAAAATAAGTTTGTAATATATATTTAAGATGAAAGAAAAAAATTTGATGGAAAATTTTTGAAAAAAAAAATTATTTTACTTATGTTTTTTACGTTAGTGTAATTACGAACGCCCGAAAAAAATTTGACATGACTATAATGAAATTAACGAGAAAAATATGACGAGTTTAATGGTGTAATTTTTATAAAAAAATAACATAGTATAAAAAAGTTATAAGTGTATAAAAATCAAGGGGGGAACTTTAATTTAAAAATAGGAAAATGTATGGTTTTTTAAGAGTGTGACACTTGTCACTCTTATATTAAATCTGATTTTTGTAATTAAGACAAAAGACCATAATGCCCTTTTGTATTAAAAATTAATTAGTGACACATGTCACCATTAGATTTAATCTTGTAATTTGAACCATTGGATTTGAGTTATTGAGTTTTCTCAATTAGAGAGGGTTATTATATGATCCCTTCCCTATATATATATATTTCAAATTTCAACTCATATTCTCAATATAATTATTACGATTATCAAGAAGCTTGGGAAAAGGCTCTTTTATTTAGAAATTTTAATCATTCCTGGTTTATATACTATGATGAACAATTCTCAAACAATTATCCAAGATGGTTTGTTAAATGGTTTAAGTATATTGGAATCATTTCAAATGCTTTTCCTAAACAAATTCTTGAGGCCTATAATAAGTTTATAGACTATTTTAAGCAAGATGGAATCCCTGATTTTGAATACACTCTTCAATTTATGACTGTATTTCAAATCCCTCGGATTTTCTCTTGGACTTATCATTATCAAGTTAAACAAGATACATCTCCTCCTCTTCTCCTAAGACATTATAGGAGTAAATGGTGGAATAAATTTTCAATTGAAAAAGCCAATATTGCTTCTGTGCAAAAATATTATATGTCTATATCTAGTCAATATGAAAGATCTGTAAAGACTCCTATTATTCAAAATCTGAATTCTTTTCAAGATCAAGACTATATAATTCGACTACAGTCTTGTTCTACCCCTGAAGAAATGCAGAGAATTATTAATGAGATTAAGCAATCTCCTTCGGGGTCAAAGCGTTCTACCAATGAAGAAGATTTACAAGATTCTCAAGATCCGTATGAAGATATTGGACCCATTTAAGTTATCCATGGGATGATCCGTTTCTAATATGGGTTAGTCTCAATTATTGTTAAGAAGATAAAAATCAGAGACGTGATTTTCAAGATATCAACTTTATGTCAATTTTTATTAAAGTAGTCTCAATTATTGCTAAGAAGATAAAGATCAGAAACGTGATTTTCAAGATATCAACTTTATGTCAAAGTAGCCAGCCACTCTGCCAAACTTTAATAAAGACGATACTAATTATTCTGCAACAAGACAATTTACTTTTCTCAATATGTCAAAGTAGCCAGCCACTCTGCCAAACTTTAATAAAGACGATATTAATTATTCTGCAACAAGACAATTTACTTTTCTCAATGTCCGACAAGATTCAATTATCTTCCAACTTTGAAGGCTCTATAAATTGAAGGCTCTATTGTAATAGAATGCATTAGAAAAAACACTTAGAATTAAATGTATGAAAAAACCCTCTCCTCAAAAACTTGTATTATCAACTACCCAATGTTCAAAATCTTTAGATTTTCAAGTTATTATTGCTTCACCAAATTGTAAGGAAATCATTTGTAATTCTGATATTCAAGAAATAAATCAAGGTATTATTTAAATATGAGTTGTTTAATTTATGTTTCTGCCATATTGCTATTTTGTTTGTTATTTAAATCTTCATGCTCTCGATCCTTCATCAAATGGTATCAGAGCCATGATTACTCAAGTGATATTATATCTAAATATTCTAATTAATTATTTGTAAAAGTTATAATGGAAAAATTTATTGAAAAAACAACGTCATATTTTGAATATTTAGAACTATGCTGTGTTGGCAAGTCCTATCGGCTAGACGGTTGGATTAGCGTAAGGCTCCAAGATAGAGAGCAGCCGGACCACGTCTTGGGCTTTGGGGATGTTCCCTCAGTATAATCTGAATATTTCAAAATATTGATTAAGTTAATTCAAAAAAATTTATCATTAAAACAAATACAAATAATGAATCAGATATCTAGATTTTTGTCACGAAGAGATCATAGCTCAAATACTTCAGCTAATGATCAAGAGGAAGATTTAAACAACAATATGAATTTTTTAGAAATAAGTATTTCTCAAATTGAAAATAATTTATTAAATTGGAATATACCTAAACAAGATGTAAAAACTATGTATAAAATAGGAACTTTTGATTTTTTACAAGATTATTCAATCAAAATGACTGAACAAACTATTCCTATAAATAAAGATCATCAAAATTTACAATTATTATCTAAAGAAGCTATATTAAACCATAGAAAGAATTATAAATTTTTACATATAGGATTAGTACAGGTAGCTATAAAACCTATGTTCAGATTAGGAATAGACGCTCCCATATTAACTATATTAAGAGATGCTAGACACACTAATTTCAATAATTCATTATTAGCTATGGCTGAATCAAATATAGCCAATGGTCCAATATATTTTAATTGTTATCCTAATTTTTCTATAGGATTATTTGATCCAAACATTCTTGATACTTTAACTTTAACAATAAAAACAAGAAATTTAGAATTTAAAGAAAAAACTAATGTTGCAGTCGTAATATATAGAGTTTATTATAAAACCATGACTACAACTATAGAACCAAAAACTAAATTATCATCTCCAAGAGATGAAACAATATTATTTGAAGCTAATACCATGCATGCTAAAGTTATTACTGCAAAAAGATTAAAATGGAATGAAATAACACAATCTTTAAATTGGAATTTACAGGATATAAATCCACCAAAACCAATAGATATAGATAATCAAACATCTAGTATAATAGAAAAATCTGATGGTTCAATAGAAATATCTTTTAATAATAATAATAATAATTCTGCTAGATATTCAACATCAAGCAGTAGTATAAACAGTATAAATAGTTTACAAAGAAATATTTTAAGAAGATCACAATCTATGAAAATAGCAGGAATAGATTATTCTAATTCTATACCTAAAGCTTTTAATGAACAAGAATCAGATAATAAGTCTGATAAATCATACAATCCTAGTGAATCCGATATGAAATTTTATAAAGAATTATGAGTGATACTAAAATGCAAATAAAAAATTCTCAAACTCAATTTTATGTTTCAGCACTAAAAGAATTTCATAAAAAATCAAAATTATATAAAACAGAGTTAGAAAAAACAAATCAATTTTTAGAAGAAAAAAAATATAATGATAAAATACAAAAATTTCATCATATGAATTTTAAATATTTTTTACAAGATAAAATAAAAGTTAATAAAGAACTTATAAAAATTTGTTCTACAAATATAACAAAGTACACTTGTTAATATGAGTGATACAAAATCTCAGTGTAGAAATCCTCAAATGAGATTTTTAAAAGAATTATTAAAAGATAGTTATGAATTATTAAAAATTCATCAAGATAAATTACATTTTATAGAAAATTATTTTAGTGAAGATAGTTTTGAAGATGATATAGAAGAACAAGTTAACAAATTATATTATTATACTAATTTACAATTAAATTTAATAGAAGAAATAAAATATCAATTAAGAAAGATAAGAATAATTTCTACTGAAATATCAAAATTTACTTGTTAAAATGAATCACAAAGAAACTATGGATTTTTTAAGGTGTGAAATATTAAACAAATACAATATAGATAATTTATTATGGTATCATAAAACTTTTAATTATGATTCTAGAGAAAGACATACTAAAAAATGGGAAGAATATATTATTAAAAATGATGAAAATATTACATTTTTTACCTGGTTACCTATATATTGTAAAAATAATAATATTAAATATCCTACTATTGAACATATATCTGTTAATAATAAAATTACAAAAAATTATAAATTAATAAAAAATAATGAAGAATTAATTAGTATTCATCCACCACATGAAAATATAAAATTCATAAAAGATAAACAAGAATATATAGGAACACCTTTATCTAGAATTATTGAGGATGATTCAAAAAATTTACATACAATTATTTTTCAAAACAATTATACAAATGAAAAATTAAATACTATTGGAGAGCAATTAGAAAGAATTGAAAATGAGAAAACCGAATTAAAAGATAAAGAAAGAGATAAAGGAAAAGGTATAAAAATAGAAAATACTACATTTAAACCTTTAGAAAATCCTATATTCAAACATTTTACAATAGATACACCTATAATACTAAATAAAAAAGAGAAAACTTTAAAAATAATGGAAGATCATTTAGAAACATTAAAAAAATTCAAGAATTTAAGTTTAAATACTATAAGAGATAGAGATGAATCTGATACTACTGATTCTTCTTATGAAAATTTAGAATCTCAATTTAAAAACGAAAATGGAATAATAAATAAATTAAAAGAATTTAATTTAAGACCAGATAATAGGAATTGGTATTATAAACCAACTCCTCCTGATTTACAATATGAGGAACAAAACAATAGACTTCATGCTGAATACAGTGGTAAGTCTATATATGAATGGAATATTGATGGGCAAGCAGAAGCTCAAATTCTAAATATATTACAAGAAATGACTATGGCCTCTAATGCTTATAAACAAGTAGGAAATAATGAAGCACAAATTCTTAAAATGATTGTTTCAGGATTTTCTGATAATTTGAAAGGTTGGTGGGATAATTATATAACAGATTTTGAAAAGAATATTATTATAAATGCAAGAAAAATAAAAATAGAAAATGATATACCAATTCAAACTGAAGAAACAGATATTGTAAATACACTTATTTTTGCTATTATAAAAAATTTTATAGGAGATCCAACAGATTATCAAGAAAGAAATTCGTTAATATTACTAAATCTTACTTGTAGAAAATTACAAGATTTTAGATGGTACAAATATGTTTTTATAGCTAAAGTAATGACAAGAAATGATTGTAGACAATCTTATTGGAAAGAAAGATTTATTGCAGGTTTACCAAAATTATTTGCTGAAAGAATTAGAGAGAAAATTAAAAGAGAAAATAATAATAATATACCATATGAAGATTTAACATATGGGCAAATAATCAATCATATAAATCAAGAAGGTTTAAAATTATGCAATGATTTAAAATTAAAACAAAAAATGAAAAGAGATGGTATTAGTAGTAGAAATGAATTAGGAAATTTTTGTGAACAATATGGTTTTGAAAAAATAAATTTACCAAATACTTCTAAAAGAAAGAATAATTATATTAAAAAACATTTTAAAAAGAAATATAGAAAACCAAAAATTGAAGATCAAAAATATTATAAAAAAGATAAAAAACAAAAATTCTATAAAAGAAAAATTATAACTTGTTATACTTGTGGAAAAAAGGGTCATACATCAAAAAATTGTTATTCAAAAAGAAAAATCAATGAACTAAATTTATTAGATGAATTAAAAAATCAAATAAATAAAATATTAGACACTAAAATTAGTGATGAACAATTTTCTGATTATGATAATAATGATATAAATTATATTTCTGATAGTGATAGTATTAGTAGCAATAATGAAAGTGAAGAATGTAAATGTATAGGACCATGTTTATGTATTATTGGATCTGTGAATATGATAAATAGTGAAGAAAATCAAATATTATTAAAATTATTAGAAGAAACTGAAGATAATAACTTAAAAAAATTATATATTGAAAAAATAAAAGAAAATTTAAATAAAAAATCTAAAACAGAAGAAGAAGATACTGAAATATATAGTTTAGAAGAGATTTATAAAAAATTTAAGAAAAAAGAAAAACCAATTACTATTCAAGAGTTACAAGAAGAATTAAAAAATATAAAAGAGGATATTAATATAATTAAATTACAAATTAAAAATATAGAAAAAGATAAAAATAAAGAAAAGGATAATAAGGTTAATAAAATAAATATGTTAAAAGAATTAGATTATCAAAAATGGTATACTAAAGTAAATATTATCATTAATAATGAATTCAGAATAACCTTAACAGCTTTAATAGATAGTGGAGCTGATATGAATTGTATTCAAGAAGGAATTATACCTACTCATTATTATAATAAAACTTCATATAGACTATCAACAGCTAGTGGTTCAAGACTTATAATAAATTATAAACTATCAAATAAGATAGTTATTGTTTCCAAACTCAATTAACATTAGTAAAAAATCTGACTTCACAAATCATATTAGGAACACATTTTATTACTCAATTATATCCTATAACTATAAATAGTAATGGAATAAGTACTAAAATTTTAAATAAAGAAATTAAATTTGAATTTTCTGAACCTGTTTTATCTAAACAAATAAACATTATAAATTTAAAAGAAAAACAAAAAGAATTTTTAGTAAATGAAATAAAAAATGAAAGAATAAAAGAACAATTAAATGATAAAAATAATATAATCAAAATTAAAAATATTGAAGAAAAATTTTTAAAAAATGTATGTGCTAATATACCCAATGCTTTTTGGCAAAGGAAACAACATATTGTAGAATTACCATATATAAAAGATTTTGATGAGAAAAATATACCAACAAAATCTAAGTCTATACATATGAATCAAGAATTAGAAGAACATTGTAAAAAGGAAATAAAAGATTTATTAGATAAGAAATTAATTAGACCATCTAATTCTCCTTGGTCTTGCTCTGCATTCTATGTAAATAATAGCGCTGAAATAGAAAGAGGTGCTCCAAGATTAGTAATAAATTATAAACCTTTGAATAAGGTTCTAGAATGGATAAGATATCCTATACCAAATAAGAGAGATTTATTGAAAAAAATATATGATGCTAAAATATTTTCTAAGTTTGATATGAAATCAGGATTCTGGCATATTCAAATTTCTGAGAAGGATAAATATAAGACAGGATTTAATGGTCCATTTGGACATTACGAATGGAATGTAATGCCTTTTGGTTTAAAAAATGCTCCTTCTGAATTTCAGAATATTATGAATGATATTATTATTCCTATAGGAAATTTTTCAATAATCTATATTGATGATGTTCTTATTTATTCTAATTCTTTAGAACAACATTTTAAGCATTTAAATATATTTTATGATACAATTCATAAGAATTGATTAGTAGTATCTCCTACTAAGATAAATCTATTTAAAACAGAAATGAGATTTTTAGGTCATGATATCAAACAAGGAACTATTATACCTATAAATAGAGGTCTAGACTTCGCTAATAAGTTTCCAGATGAAATTAAAGATAAAAAACAATTGCAGAGATTTTTAGGATGTTTAAATTATATACATGATTTCTTCAAAGATTTAGGAATTATATGTAAACCCTTATATAAAAGATTAAAAAAGAATCCTGAACCATGGACTCAAGAGCATACTAATATTATTAAACATATTAACACAAAAATAAAACAATTACCATGTTTAAATATTCCTCACCCTAATGCTAAGTTAATAGTTGAAACAGATGCAAGTGATTTAGGATTTGGAGGAATATTAAAGCAATCTTTAGAAAATAATAAAGAACAATTAGTTAGATATTATTCTGGATCATGGAATGATACTCAAAAGAATTATTCAACTATAAAAAAGGAAATTTTAAGTATTGTATTATGTATTAAAAAATATGAAGATGATTTATATATGAAACCTTTTTTATTAAGAATTGATTGTTTATCTGCAAAACATATTTTAGAGAAAGATATAAAAAATTTAATTTCAAAACAAATATTTGCAAGATGGCAGACATTATTAAGCAATTTTGATTTTCAAATTGAATTTATAAAAGGAGAAAATAATTCTTTACCAGACTTTTTATCAAGAGAATTTTTACAGGGAATATGAGCAAGGATACAAAAAAGATTGTTTTATCTAAATCAAAGTCAGCATTATCAGCAAGTTCTTCTTCAAGTTCTCCATTACCTATTCACAATAGTTTTACTCCATTATCTCCATTTCCAAGATTTAGACCATCCTCACCTGTTCCTATATCCTCTAGACCACCATATTCTTCTATTATTCAAACAACTAGAATTCTACCTCAATCAATTATTCGTCCCAATATATCTCCTACAACAGATTCTAGTTTATATTCTATAAATCCTAATCATAAAATTATCAAGATTTTAGAACCTATTGAAGAAGAAAAAGTTTCTCAAAGCTTTTTAACCCTTATAGATTATTTATATCCAAGAAATTGTCATTTTTATGATTCTGATCAAAAGAATATTGATTATTATCAAGCTATATTAGTTGATACCGGTTCTGTTGATATTCAACATATTCTTAATCCTCAAAATCCATCAAAAATTGACCATTCTAAAATAAAAATTAAAAAGATTATAAGTCTTGAAGAATGGAAATCTATATATATATATATATATATATATATATATATATATATATATAAATAAGAACTCACCTTAATTGAGGTAACCCATTAACCTTGGCAAAAAACGCTCAAATCGCAAAATTTTTCATGGTCTTTTTTATACAAAAATAGGGGGCTCCTTTTTTAAGCGTTCGCTAATTCACAAACGTTTAAAAGTTAAACGAAATGTAAGTTTGCGTTGCACTGCGAAGATATATTTAAGTGTCGCAGTGTAACGCAAACTTACATTTCGTTTAACTTTTAAACGCTTGTGAATTAGCGAATGCTTAAAAAAGGAGCCCCCTATTTTTGTATAAAAAAGACCATGAAATTTTTTTTTGCGATTTGAGTGTTTTTTGCCATGTTTATTACGTTAACCGAATAACTACATCTTATTACTTTGAGGCCCACACTAAATTAATCTAAAGGCGTAGGTTTTTACTTTTTTTTAATTAATGCAGGACCCACTTACATTAATAAAAATTTCAATAATTTTAACGTTATTTTACTTAATTTTTGTGAAAATAACATTAAAACATTAAGTTGGTCGGTTAATTAGGCATTATGAGCCAGGTGTCTCATTGAACCAGTCTCTCTATTCCTATTGAGTAGAGGTAAGATTATTTACATCTTACCCTTCCCAGACTCTACCTTAGATTTGCTAATGATAAGTTATACCGAGTACGATGATAATGAGACTAAGAAAATATTCATGTTTAACCCATAAACAAAACACCATGGGATAATAAATAATTTCTTGTTTCTTCTTCCAGAAGAGTTCACAACCAGTTTAAGATGGATAATCTTATTCCTATGAATATGACAAGTAAAATATTTACAAATCAACAATTTGGCTGCCTTCTTCAGTTCCATCTTTTGGAATTTTTCAGTCCCTTTGATTTCTGTTTTGCCTGCTGAAATGCCTGCATCTTTTGCTTCTTGCGAGCTTCTCTTTCCGCCTTCGTAAACACATACGCATATTTTAACACGACGTCAATAAACGCTTATGGTGTATGAACAAAAAATATGTGTATACAAGAGGTAGCTAAAATAAGCAGGAAAAATTAGCTTGATAGAGATGTACCTTTGACATCTTGGATTTGGCTTTTGCTTTAGAAGACTTGTCCTCTAGCTCAGCTTCTCTTTCAATGGCCTTTTCTCTTGCCTCAAGGTTCTTCTCAAGATAGTACTATTAAAAAGCCAAATGAATGTAATATAAATGTTCAGAAACGAAAGGATGCAATGATATCTTTCTTCTTCAATAGGCAAAATGATTACTTATTACATAATGACTGGTGTTTGTAGTTTTATTTTTTTGAGCTGCCAGTGAATACATTTTAAACCCGTTGATCTGGGTAAACCCAATGACGAAAGACCACCCACACCAGCAAAACGCAAAGTGACTCAGCTCGCCCACCATTACAGACTTGGTTTTAAAAAAGCGAGAAGCGCACTAAGGCGACAAGGTCTAAAACCAAAACGCAAAGCGCAAAGCGCAAAGCACATAAGTGGTGGGCTTTTTGTAAGCAAGGCGTAGGGTGTTTACATTATTTTTTTTATATATCCCAAAGGTTTTCAGCATCCCCTACCCAATATATAGTTATAAATAAGGTTGATATATGATTTAATGTATAAATTACCTACATATACAACCTTTTTAGCTACATGTATAACGCTTTGAAGCACAAAATCATGTCCTATACAAGAAGCGCGCGCCTCACCGGGATTTTTTCAAAAAAAATCGCGCTTTTTTTGCGCTTTTGGTACAACATGCGCCTTAGGTCGCTTTGCGCCTAGGCGCACTTTTTAAAACCAAGATTACCTAGGAAACCCACCATCCAAAGACCCACTATGGTAAAACCTCTAACCCACCTGGATGTTCCAAGTGAGATTCGAACACATTAAAAAATCATGGGGTTGCCTCTCCCAAACAATTGATAGCAGGGATTACTAGTGGGAATTAATATCAACAAAGCTAAGGGGTGTCAATCGTGTCGGGTTGAAGGGTTAACGGGTTAACAGGTTGCGGGTTGGATTTTGCAACCCAAACCTGACCCATATATTTATTCGTATCAAAGTTTCAACCCTAACCGAATTGAAATAAATTAGGGTCAACCCAAACATGACCCGTTTAATCCGTTTATATAAATTAATCAAATGAATTTACAGATTGTAAGCTGGTTGTTGGTTGAAAGCACGTCAATAATAACGTGTTTAGTAGGTGCGTATGAGTAACAGGTAGTTAGTATAGTATTTTAACAAAAAAAAATATTGTAATAACTAAAAAATTACAAAGCATGAAATTTAAAATAAACGCGTTTGTATAGTTAACTGAAAAGAAATTAAAATTATTTTTTTAAATGAAAAAAATATAAATTTTGTTACTCGATCAATTAAAGTACGGTAAATAATCAAAAGAAAAACAACTAAATATATGTTACAAGAAAGAAAAAAATATAAAAAATAATAATTTAGAAACCTTAAACGGGTAAACGTGTCAACCTGTTTATAAATGGTCAACCCCAACCTGAACTGTTTTATAAATAGGTCAACCCAAACATGACCCGTATTTTTAAACAAGTTATATTTTCCAACCCAAAACTTGATTATTTTCATGTCGTGTTAGGGTCGTGTTTCAGGTCGTGTCAGGAATTGTCACCCCTAGGCTAATCAGTAATATATTGATATGCTTAGATTTGACTATTAGTGAAAAAAATTAATTGGCATCTGGGCAGCAAAATACGTCTCAAAAACAAAATTTCTTCACCAATAATCCAATATACACACAAACGCATGTGCAACAATCAAGAAGAAACAACAGGATGGCAATTCCTGACACAACCCAAGTCACAACATGAAAATATGTAGGTTTTGGGTCGGCACGCCAACTCGTTTAACATGTTTATTACAAGCCACCAACACATTTGGAACTTGATTACAACCCACCAACCATTTAACATATATTCGATAAATGGGTTGTGTTTAGATTACACGATTCTAAGGTTGATGTTTTTGTCACAAATGAATATTTGGGTCAAATAATGTTGGAGTTCAACATATAAAGACTATGAAAAACATGCATATGAAAAAAGTTAATAAAATAAATAGGTAAAGTAGAACTAGAACTTACATCATAGTCACCATTATAGTCTTGCAAATTTCCATCTTTTACTTCCAAAACTCTATTCACAATTTGTTTAATGAAGTATCGATCATGAGACACGGTAATGACAGTTCCCTCATACTCAGAAATTGCTTCCTAAAAAACAAAGTTTAAAACATCACTCCACAAGAACAAACAGTTTCTAGACAGTAAGCAATCAATTACTCATAGCACAAAGGTAT
Source organism: Mikania micrantha (assembly GCA_009363875.1). NCBI lineage: Eukaryota > Viridiplantae > Streptophyta > Magnoliopsida > Asterales > Asteraceae > Mikania > Mikania micrantha. The sequence continues at coordinate 111,411,102 of CM018691.1, forward strand.
AATATAAATAAAGTGTCAATTAAACAAACCTCAAGCATTTCTTTTGAAGGTATATCCAAGTGATTAGTTGGCTCATCCAACACGAGTAAGGTGGATGGCTTAACCATGAATTTACAAAATGCAAGCCGGGCCTGCAACATAAACGGATTTATTATTATTTTCAAAAGAAAGATAAAACCAACCCTATATTAAACAAGATATACTAAAAAACTTAAAAAGAAAAAAAAAATATTTGAGTATATTTTCACTTCACATAGAACATACAAGCAAACACAACAATTTAACACTCATGTCATCGATTCTTAGAATACCCCATAAAATTTGCAAGATTACTCGCCATCATGAACATTTCAATTTACTGTTACTTACATGCACACTGGCATCATCAACAAAGTTGTTATTTTTTCGGTATAAAAAGGGCATTTTACGCGTTTCACAAACAATTCAAATTTATCCAATAAATGCCGGTGTCGAATATTAGAAAAAGCAATGTAGATATATACTTAGGAATGTGTTGCAAAAATAAAAAATGCACCTTTTCACCACCACTCAATAGAGAGACTTTCCTGTCAAGCATATCGGCCTTAAAATTGCAACGTCCAAGGAGTCCCTTTATATCATCAATTCTCCAATCTTCTGCAACTTCAGCTACAGTATCAAGCACTGTTTTTTCTAAATCAAGAGCCTCAGCCTGTAATAGAAAATAAGGATCAACTAATTATTATTAGTATTATTATAATTGTTAAAATTAATTAGAATTACCAAGGGAAAAAAATAATAAATAATGATGCAAACACAACTCTTCACACCTATGACTATTTGCATTACCTGATTTTGCTCGAAGTAATTTGGAAGCACATTGTGCTCGCCAAGAATTACTTCACCACTGTCTGGCTTTTGTATGCCCATAATCAATTTAAGCAGAGTACTCTTTCCACAACCGTTCGGACCAATTATTGCAATTTTCTCACCCCTTCCAATTATTATGTTAGCTTTTTTAAACAGAACCTGGATAACCATGCAATATCATATTATGTCAAATACATATATATTGATCAGATAAAAAAAGGATTATTCGGAATAATTTATTATTAGTTACCTTGTCTTCATAACTAAAGTCCAGATTTTTTATTGTCACAACATCTCTTCCACTTCTTCCACGTTCTGGGAATCTAATCTTCATTTGTTTCCTAATAAATGGTTTATCGACTTGTTCCTCGTCCTGAAGCTTTTCTAGCTTCTGTTATTGTATAACACAAATGTAAATGAGTGTAAGATGATTGAAAAAGAAGATAATAAATCCACTGTTTCTATTCAAAATTCGAAAATTTTTACATGGAAAAATAACTATATTAAAACAATACCAGAATAACAACTTTTGTCTTTATACTTTTGCATTCAAATCAACGAGAATGTGTATTTACTAGAAGAGTAACAATAGTTAACTTAATGCATTATACTAATCTAATTTCATAATTGATCAGCAATCCCACATCAGGAACCAATGGAACCAATTTTTATCAATATGCTTATAAATATAGGATTAAAAAAATAATAATAGAAGTGATAAAAAATAATAAAATAAAATAAACCTTTTCAGCAGTAGATGCGCGTCCAGAATTAGCCCCAGCACTTAACCTACTAATCAAGCCTCTTGTGTGCTCAATTTCCTTCTGTTGCTTTTCCCAGGCTGTGAATTGAGCTTCAATCCATGATGCCTTGCTAATAATGTAGTCGGAATAGTTTCCAATAAATGTTCTAGAAACACCCATGTCAGTCTCTACTATTTTTGTGCATAATTGATCAAGAAAAGCTCTGTCATGAGATATGATCACCATTGGAACATCTTGCTTGCTAAGATAACCTTCGAGCCACTCAATCGTGTCTAGATCAAGATGATTTGTAGGTTCATCCAGTAGCAACAAATCTGGATCCTGCAAAAATTAATACACTCAACCACCCCATACTCATGCATACATCTGATTTAATATTTTCATACATCTGTTATTCAAATATTTTCATATCCTAAAATCGGGGATGTTTCGGTGTGTGCTATCAAAGTTATAATTGCAAATTGAAGAATCAATTGCTTGCGTAATCAAATTTTTATATAAGTAGTTTTATATTTATCTCACTGACCAGCATTTCTTTACATGTTAATCCAAATCTACTAATTTTGACACTAAATAATCATTATCATTTAGAATTCACATCCAAGCACCACCTAAATATGCAATGAAAACATTTATTTTTTGTTTGATAAAAATATGATTAGGGTATGTATTCAATCATTGGTCATGAAGTACAACAGTGATTCAACACATTGCTTATTCCACCATGTCTTGTACAAAAGCTAATAATTTACCTTTTGATCAAATTCTTATCAAATGTCATACAAGATGTATCCTCATTCGATTCTAATCCATTATTGATTATTCCACATAAAAACAGATACATCCATGCATAATCCATGGAAATCTTTAACACGAATATGTGCAAGGTAACAAAAAAAAATGGTTCTACCAGGCTATATCATTTACAAAAGACATTAATAATTCACTAATTTGAACAATAAATAGCATGTATTACAACATCAATTCAAAAATTATGCTAATTTGATCGCGATAAACCAACATCAAGTAGTGATTCATACCTGAAGCAATATTTTCCCAAGTGACATCCTCATCTGCCAACCACCACTAAAAGATGCAACTAGTCTATCTGCATCCTCTGCAGAAAACCCAAGTTCAGGCATCAACTTATTAATCTTGACATCAACACTATCCAAATTCACAGCCTGTGCCCTCCTCTGCAGCAAATCAAATTCATCCAAAAGCCTCCCCATCAACTCAAGATCATCCACAGAACCTTCAATCGCCTTCTGCACCTTCTCTAATCTACTTGAAATCTCCATTTCCTCCTTAAAAGCATGCAAGAACTCCTCTTTAACTGTTCTTGTCATTGAAACCTCAAATTCTTGGCTCAAAAATGATATCTTCATATTCGGTTTCACCTTCACAATGTTCCCTGAATCGGGTTCTTCCATACCCGAAATAATCCTCAATTGGGTGGTTTTTCCAGCACCATTAACACCTACTAACCCTACTTTCTCCCCCTTTTTCACCTCCCAACTCACATCTTTCAGCACTGTAACACCCTTGTAGCTTTTACTAATGTTTTCTAATCTAACCCCAGATGATATACTCGACGCCCCACTTCCCGATTGCTTGTTTCCCCTCCCGTAACTAACCGCGTCCGATGAGTCTTTTGAAAACAGACTCTCGATATCGTCTTCATCTACAGTAGTAATGGTTTCAGTATCTACAGCAACAGCAGATAATCTAATTGGATGATGCGGGTGTGATTTTTTTGTGGGTTTAGTGGAACAATTGGTTATGGGGATTGAAATTGGGCGAATAAGTGGTCGGAAACAGGGATTCCGACGGTCAGAGAGAGGTGTAGCGTTTAAGAAGGTGGATCGGAGGTCGATGTTGTGGAGTTTAGAGGTCAATTCCATTGTTGTTACAGAGGCTCCGGTCAGTGACTGTATGTGGGTTGGGTTGGGTTGGGTTGGGTTGGAGAAGATGACGAAGGGGTGGGTATCTTGGAATGTTGGAAGGGGGTTTATTTGTGATCCTTATTTTTTTGGTTATTTGTTAACCACAAATGGGGAAATTGAAATGGAGATATTAGATGTTGTAGCAATTTTAGCCATCCGTTTATAGTATACGTGGACAAGGAAAAATCTTTTGCACCTCATCATTTGTCTTTCTTTACAAATAAAAAAATAATAATAATAAAAATAAATAAATAAATAAACTTTTTTTAATATGTCTATTCTAACCAATATAAGATTAGTCTCCTCTTGATCCAAAGAAAACTTATCCTTAGTTCTTTTTTTTTTAAACGGTTTGGTACAACGACACCCAAGACGGGATTTTAACCGTCCCCTCGGATTTGACGCTCTGGGGCGTATGCCCGAGCTCACCCTAGAAGGAACCCCACAACTGGTTTTATCCTTAGTTCTTAATTCAAAGAAAACTCAAGCACGTGTTACAAATATGTGTTGGAATTTTGTGTGAAAAGAAAAAAAAAATTATAAATCTTTTAACTACCGATTCATTTGTCATAAATTGGTTATTAACTAAGTCATGAATTGGTTTGTTATTTGTCATGAATTGGTTATTAACTAAGCTATGAATTGGTTTTTTAATGGACAGGATGGCAACCTTTGATATGTCATAACTACATGTATAAATAGAGACATTTGGTCTCTTGTTTTCTTTGCTAGTTTTTGAGAAATCTTTACACAAATTGAGACATACACACACAAGTTTCATAGGTTCTCAACACAAGTATATGCTTTGTTGAGTTCTCAACAACCTACAAGATCGATTCCTCATGTTAAACACTCTAGTTTCAGGTAACGTTTCGGGTTTTCGGTTAACTCTGACAGTACATATTGCTTCGGCTGTTGTACCCTGGGAAACAGTCGGGTTCACCTGGGTGGCCCGAAATCTGTTTTAAGGAACCTCTGTTGAACAGAAATCCTCAGCCACCGAACTCGTTTTAATTCGTTTCATCTTATGCTATACTTCTTATTTCTAATTTAAATTTTAGAACTTGTTTCATCTTATACTATATTTCTTTCTTGTAATTTAAATTTTAGCACTTTTTCGTTTCTTGTAATTTTCATTGTGTATTTTCTCTGAATTGTAATTCGAGTAATTGAACAATAAAAGTATTTGTTTATTTTGTTAACGATGTTCCTACAAGCTTAAAACATATTTTAAAAACCACCGTTCATAAGTTTGTGTTTTTAAAATTATCGGATCACAAAACAGAAATATAAACTATTTAGTTTCGTACAAATGTTTGTTTATCAAGAAATTTAAAATGTGTTTTTAAATTTTGTTTTTGGTAAATAGGTATTGTTTTTTTATTAATAGGAAAATTCAAACATTTTGTTTTAGTTTTTTGTAAACCATAACTGATTATTTAATAGTTTTGATAATTGTTAACAAAGTTTGGTTTTATATAATTCAGTTTGTTTTTGTGTAAACCAAAATTTTTATAAACCATTTTGTTAACGTTAACGAACATATTCGAATCAGTTATTTTTTTGAACTACGAGTTTTATAAACGATAGTTATAATCGTTTATTTCTAACGAGCGTGTTAGAAAAAGGTTTATGATATAAAAACTGAATATCATAATACGTATGATGCTTTAAAAAACGAATAATTCGGTTTTAGGGTCGGTTTTATGTAAACCATAATTTCTCAAATAAGTATCAAATTTTAGTAAAATTTGATTTTGTTTTGTGTAAACCATACGGTTTTTTGTAAACCACAATATTTTGATAAATTAAGATCATCAAAGTTTAAGTCTTAAGTGACGGACTTGCAGTAACTGGAAGGGTGTACATCGTTATCTGAGTTTCCTATCTAGGAAAGCAATTCGCATATATCCCAAGCAGTCGAGGGACATGTCTTGCTTTCCTGGGGATTCTTGGAGAGAGTGTCTTAACCTATTAGGCCAAAACAAGTCATGCAAACGTCGCATGAACTCAAATAACTTTGCTTGAATTAAAAAGTTAATTTTTAACTTTGGTTTTGTGTAAACCTTGTTTCTGAAAATCTGACTTACTTCGTTTGCATTTCCATTTCAGTTTCAGAAATGACAACTATATCTGCTCAAACTTCAACACCTCTGGGACCATTAGTTGGTACCCAAGATGCCCAGACTGTGGCAAATCATGCTGAAAGACCTGAAAAGTTTCCGGGTTTGGACTTTAAGAGGTGGCAATAAAAGATGTTGTTTTACTTGACCACTTTGAACCTTGCGAGTGTCACACCCCCAAATTCCCACGTGCGGAGTCAGACCGCGCGGGTGTGACGTGGCCAGGATCACAGCTCATGGTCATATAGAACGACTCTATATGAGTTACACAACATACAGTTTTGTAAAATAACCCAAGTTTCAATAATATGCAGCGGAAAATGTTTAAAATAACTTAACTAAATAAAGTTGCAGCGGAAAAGTTAAAGTACACAGCGGAAATGTAAATTGTTAACAGACACTACAGAATCAGTATTGTTTTAAAAGACATAATTCAATCACAAGCCTAGGACTGGAGTCTATATGCATGCCAGACTCCTTAATGTATCCTTGTGCGCGTCCTAGCTTGCAGTCCTTCAGTTACCTGAGAATACATGCGAAAAAGTGTCAACTATAAAGTTGGTGAGTTCACAGGTTTAGACAGACACAAATAAGTAAACCGACGTATACTGGGTATGTTAAGTTTAGTTGTTGGATCTACGGTTCGTGAGTGTGTCAGATCTTACCGAAACTCGACTGTTTCCGTTTGCCTCCCCGAGTCATCGCTGAACCCGGCATCAACATCGATATTACACTCGTTATGACCTTTAGTCAACATTGGTGCCGAGTGGGGCTAGTCAAACTCGGTAGTACTACGTAATAACGACTAGTTATTACACAACTAACGGTAAGGATACGTGAGGGCTTAATGCGATAATAGTTACATTCAAAAATGGTTTTACAACATACCAGTCATATATCTAAAACAGTTGCATTGTATTCTCACCCCAAAAGTTTAGTAAAAACAGTTAAAGAGTAAAAGTGGGGCTGTAAACTCACCTGAGTTTAGCAGAGTATGTTCCTACGAGAACAGAGTAGCTCACCGGCTAGCAGGTACCTATATCACATAGGTGTTATGAGTTTGTGTTTACATACACGTGGGTCTCACAGGACCGTGTTTGTGTCCCAACAACTCTAAGTTGTTGTGTGGGTCGTGTTGACCGTGTTTGACCTAATGACCCGTTGGTGAGGAGACTTACTATTTATAGTAAGTTTCTATTTCAGGAAAGTTTTCATTTAAGGTCAATCATACAAGAATTCACTTTCCGATTATTCTATCATGCATAGTTAACCTAAATGAGCATGTTATCACATAGCACATAGTCACACTTAGCCGGTTAAGCACGTTTCGTGTTCAAAAGTTACTAAATATAGTAAGTTGCAAAAATAAACATATTTCGCTAAGTCTAGCTACCAATCATCATAATATCATTATCCTAGTTTCAAATATCCACTTGATCATGCTTGTTTTACTCAACACATTGCCATTTACGTATTTAGCAAAATAAAGTTACTATTTATAGTAACTTATGACAAATACTCATATTTTAATCATTCAAAGAAATCAAATAACATATTATCATCAGGTTAACATCAAATAAGCATGTTGAACACATTACAACATGAATCTCATCATTTTTAAGCAAGTTGTAACTAAAAAGTTACTATTTTTAGAAATAGTGTGTAAATCATGACTCTTAGCAATTTTAACAAATCACATGCATCAATAATCATCCATTTAGTTCCATATCATCATCTTTAACATAAGTCCTAGTTCTAAACACATGCATGTGGCCATTTCATCAATCCTTCACATTTTGTAACAATAAAGTTACTATTTATAGTAACTATCACGTTTTAACATTTCTTGACTAGAATAACACTACTAGATCTCACAAATCATATCAAATGTCATATCTAACGACATCTCAATATCAATATTCATGTAAAACTACTTAGATCGTATTTGCATGTGACCAAAAATCATCATTTATGCTAAAATCCCAAATAACACAAAATAACCTCAACAATGACTAATAGATCAATCCCAAATGCTCAAATCAGTGATGAAATTCAATAACAATAGATTTATACAAGTGAAATTTCGTGCATGTGGCCATGATGATCTTGCATGTGAGATTCAAGCATTGCATGTGTGTGATTGTGTGAGATTTGTGCAAGATGAATGGGTTGCTACCTTTCGGGAGCTTCTTGGATGCTTGGATGACTCTGGAACAGAAGTAGAGAGCTTCAAGAACTCCTGGGATTGCTTCCACAGCAGCTCCAAGTCGTGCACAATGATGGATAATGCTCCTACGCTTCAATCTCTTCAATCCAAGCTTCCTTAGAGTGCTCTAATGGCTTCCAAAGGTGATTAGCAGGTGTGAGAGAGAGATGAAGTCGAGTTATGGTGTCTGGAGTCGAGTATAATGAGTGGAGATAGATAGCAATGATTAAATCTTGGTTTAAACAAGATTTTGCATGTGTAGGGGCTTCACGTACCGCCGAGACTGGCAAGAATGCCTCTCGGCATACCGTAATGAATAAAATATTCATTCTGTTCCCGAAACACGCCGCGTATCGCGAAGAAGGGAGTTGGTCGGTCGTCGCGTAACGCGACGACTTTCGGTGAATTCAAATTTCCCCGCCCTTGCGTTGCGTACCGCTAAGGCCCAATCAGAGGCCCTTAGCGTACCGCCATGCCCAATAGGCCCAATTTCGTTGTTTCGAACCGATTTTCGCATATTTCTCGATTACGATCATCGTTTCTCGACATATGAGCATTGTTCTAATTAATTTAGGTTCCCCAGAACCTAAGTGTAGTGAAAGTGTACTGTGGTTTCACCAACGTTCGTTATTCAAGACACGTGCGAGTGTTCTACGATAATTCCTCGAATTATCGGTGTGTTTGGACTGTTGTGCCACGTGTCATACTAAATGTTAATAATTCTAGTGCCACGTAAGTAATAATAATACACATTGTTATTCAAATAAAGGTTAATGCTGACCTGGAAATTGCGAGGTGTCACAGCAAGGTTCCTGACTAAATCCCCTCCTGACTGAATCCCCTCCTGCAATTATTGATGGGGATGTCCAATCCATAAGCGCTTTGGAAGCGTGGAAACACTCGAAATATCTATGTCGCAACTATGTGTTGAACGGTTTAGTGGATGCATTGTATAATGTTCACTTCAAGATAACAACGGTTTAGTGGATGCATTGTATAATGTTCACTGCAAGATAACAACTGCCAACGAGTTGTGAGAGTCATTAGGCAAAAGTATAGAACGGAGGATGTTGGCACGAAGAAATTTGTGGTAGCCCGTTTTTTGGACTATGAAATGGTTGATACTAAAACAGTGTTGAACCAAGTTCAAGAGTTGCAAATTATACTAAGCGGCATACATTCTGAGGGAATGAATCTTAGTGAGACATTTCAAGTTGCAACCATGATTGAAAAATTGCCTCTAAGTTGGGTGGATTTCAAAAACTACCTATAGCATAAGCTAAAGGAAATGATTGTGGAGGACCTTGTGGTACGTCTTCGAATTGAGGAAGACAACAGGTTGGCGTTGAAAATAACACAACAACAATTTGCTCCAAAAGCCAATATGGTGGAGCATGGTCAATCTTCTCGTGGGTACAAAAAGAAAATTGACAACCATAAGGGTAAGGGCAAATGAAAAGGCAAGGTTGTGGACCTTGGGCCGAAAAAAGGTGGTGTGAAGAAGCAGGTTTTCCCATTTAAGGGGAAATGCTACAATTGCTGTGAACATGTTCACCGTGCTGATAAGTGCAAGGCTCCTAAACAGGACCGAGCACATATGATGAAGGACAATATGCCTCTTGTTGCTATGGTTTCTGTCATCACTAATATGATGGAGGAGATCAACTTGGTGTCAAATGACCCTAAGGGGTGGTGGGTTGACACTAGTGCTACCTTCCATGTGTGTCCTGATCGGGCCCTCTTTAATACGTTTAAAGAGGTTGCGGGTGACTCGAAGCTGTACATGGGGAATGCAGCAACTGTCGATGTCAAGGGTGAATGTAGTGTGATTTTAAAGTGGACTTCGAGGAAGTAGCTCACTTTGAGAAATGTGCTCTACGTTCCTGACATACGCAAGAGCCTCGTGTCATGATGGTTGCTTAACAAACATGGTTTTCGTTTAGTCTTTGAATTTGATAAATTTGTTTTAACTAAGCGTGGAATGTTTGTTGGTAAGGGTTATGCCCAAAATGGAATGTTTAAACTAAATGTAATAGCTAAGGTTGAGAACATGAATGAAAATGCTTCTACTTCTACTTATTTAATTGAGTCATCTAATGTTTGGCATAGTTGTTGAGGTCATGTTAATTTCAAGTCGATGCGTAGTTTGATTAAATTAGATTGCATTCCAAATTTTGTCGTTGATTCCAAATAAAAATGTATAATATGTGTTGAAGCAAAACAAACAAGACCATCTTTTAAGTCAGTTGAAAGAATAACCGAACCCCTTGACATAATTCATACCGATGTGTGTGATTTAAAATCGATTCCCACAAGAAGTGGAAATAAGTACTTTATTACTTTTATTGATGATAGTAAAAGATATTGCTATGTATACTTACTCAAGAGTAAGGATGAAGAAATTGACAAGTTTGTCTTGTACAAAAATGAAGTTGAGAATCAACTTAATAAAAAGATAAAAGTTTTAAGGAGTGATAAAGGGGGTGAATATGTTTCACCATTTGCTTATATTTGTGCACAAAGTGGAGTTATCCATGATTGTACAGCTCCTTATTCCCCACAACAAAATGGCATTACTGAAAGAAAAAATAGAACATTAAAAGAAATGATGAATGCCATGTTGTTAAGTTCTGGGTTGAGCCAGGACATGTGAGGCGAAGCCATTTTGTCGGCTACTTATATTTTAAACAAAATACCTTTCAAGAAAAATGATGTAACTCCTTATGAGTTGTGGATGGGAAGAAAGTCATCTTACAAATACTTGAAAGTGTGGGGGTGCCTAGAAAAAGTGGTGGTTCCACCACTAAAGGTTCAAAGAATATGACCCAAAACCGTGGATTGTGTATTCGTTGGTTATGCCCATCATAGTAGTGCATAACGCTTTCTTGTTTATGATTCAAAGAATCCTGAAATACACAAGAATACTATAATGGAGTCAAGGAATGCATCATTCTTTGAAGTGTTTCCTTGTTTGAAAAAGGAACTCTCAAGTTCATCAACACTAGTTGATGAGATTGTTCATGATGAAGATCAAGAACAATTAGAGGCTGAAGAGGTTGAACCAAGAAGAAGTAAGAGGCAAAGGATTGAAAAATCTTTTGGACCTGATTTTCTTACTTATATGGTTGAGGGATAGCCCCAAACCTATTGTGAAGCAGTCACCTCTTCGGAAGGACCTCAATGGAAAGAGGCGATCAATAATGAAATTGATTCGATCTTACAAAACCATACTTGGGAGCTAGTAGATCTTCCACCAGGGTGTAAACCACTTGGATATCAATGAATATTCAAATAGAAGATGAAAGCTGATGGTTCCATTGATAATTACAAGGCAAGGTTAATGATTAAAGGGTTTAGACAAAAAGAAGGATTAGACTACTTTGATACTTCGATAAGGTTGGTGCTTGCAATAGCGGCTTTAAGATATTTGGAAGTCCATCAAATGGATGTTAAAACCGCTTTTCTAAATGGGGATTTAGAAGAGGAAATTTACATGGAGCAACCTGAGGGTTTCTCAGCTCTAGGCCAACAAGACAAAGTATGTAAATTAGTCAAGTCATTGTATAGCTTGAACCAAACTCCAAAACAATGGCATCAAAAACAATGGTTTAAAATTAATGAATGCGACAAGTGTGTTTATGTGAAAAACACAACGAGAGGTTATGTGATATTATGTCTTTATGTAGATGATATGCTTATCATGGGGAGTGATGATAAGATGATCAAATCTACTAAAGACATGTTAAAAGAGATATTTGGCATGAAAGACATGGGTCTAGCTGATTTGATTCTTCGTATAAAGATTAATAGAACCCAAAATGGTCTTGTGTTGAGTCAATCTCACTATGTGGACAAAATTCTTGAAAAGTTCAATGCGGGGGGATACGAGTGTGGCTCAAACTCTTGTAGATACCACCCAACATCTATAAAAAAAATAGAGGTAAGGGTGTTGCTCAGTTAGAGTATTCAAGGATTATCGGCAGTTTGATGTATATGATGACATGTACATGGCCAGACTTAGCATATGCTGTGAGCAGGCTAAGTAGATATACTAGTAATCCGAGCTCTGAACATTGGAAGAGCATGAAAAGATTCCTAAGGTACTTAAGATACACAAGAAACTATGTGCTGCATTATGGTGTCACACCCCCAAATTCCCACACGTGGTGTCAGTCCACGTGGGTGTGACGTGGCCAGAATCACAGCTCAAGGTCATATAGAACACCTCTATATGCGTTTACAAATACAATGTTTGACACACACACTTAACAAAATAGTTTGTAGCGGAATATTAAATCTTAGCAGCGGAAATAAAGATGTTTGATACACGCAGCGGAAAATACTTGTTTACACAGCGGAAATTAAATTGTCAGACATAACATTGTTTAATACATAAACCAAACGAAATAGTTTTCAAAAGATGAACAAAATGCATGCGGGGTCCTATGCTCAATCCCCTATGTGCATTCCTGTTCCAAGTGCTTGCCATGCTAATTACCTGAGAATACAAGTTTGAGAAAAAGTGTCAACACAATGGTTGGTGAGTTCACAGGTTTTGATATACATATAGTAATAAAAGTGTGTCATGTTTTTTATCATATGTTAGTACCGAGCCCAAGGCTCCAAGTGTCAGTGCGTCACTACCGAACTAGACTTGTTTGTCCTTGCCTCCGCTATGTCTCGTATACATAGCAAGTTAGGTCAAAGTTTGCACGTGTTATGACATCCAGTCAACATGGTGCCCCGTGGGGTTAGTCATTCCCTAACGGATCTATTCAAACCTACCACGTTGTTCGTACATTAACGGTAAGACTTTGTGAGGGCTTGTTACGAGTTCAACACTTAATGTTTGTCTAATAAACCAGCATACACAAAAATGTTTGTAATAGCAATAATGTTTGACTCGATTCAACTAGTATTCTCCCCCTATTTGAAAGCGTTTAAAAGAGTGAAGAGGGGCCGTAAACTCACCTTAGTGATGAAAGTGTAAATCAAGCGTAAGCTCCTGCGTAGATCGCGTGTAGGGTCACCGGCAACCTATATCGTACACCGTACGTGAGTTTGTGTAAGTGACCGTGCTAGTGTTCGTGTTAGTGCTCGTGTTTGTGCCCAACAACTCTCGGTTGTTCATGTTTGTCCGTGTTGGTCCACAATGACCGTGTTTACTCGTGTTGGTCATGTTTGACCAAAGTTGACCGTGTCAAGTCAACGACCCGTTGGTGAACCGTGTGACAGTTGTGAATTGTGTAGCAATCATGTAAGTGCTCGTCGTGTGCAAAACGCGTAAGTCGCGCCTATGGACAACTTACTAATTATAGTAAGTTTCCATTTATGGAAAGTTCACAAAGCATTTTGATTTAAGAGTTCTAGCATGCTCATTAGTCCTACGTGATCATGTTAACACATAGCACATCATCATACGAAGTCACATAAGTCGTTTTCATCATGTTAGCACACAAAAGTTTCCTAAAATGGAAAGTTTCCATTTATAGCATACGTGATATCGAAAACCATCTAACTTAGCCTCTAATCATCATGTTATAACATATTAAGACATTTATCATGCTCAAATCATACAACATATTCATAGCTTGGTTTTTGTAAAAGTAAAGTTACTATAAATAGTAACTATGGCATTTTTCATGCAAATGATAGTCCCAAATCATTCTAATCCATTTTTACATCATAAATCATCCCAATAAACCACTTAACATCATTTAAACATGTACATATAACCAAATTTATCATCTAGCAATATCTTGACCCAAAAAGTTACTAAATATAGTAACTATGTTGAAAAATGACCAAAACATTATCAAAATCACATTCTAGGTGTTCAAATCACCATCTTAACATCCTAATAGCAATTCCACATATGTGCATGTTTACCATTTCATCCATAACACCATTTTATAGATAAAAAGTTACTAAAAATAGAAAGTCTATCAAAATTCATTGTTTTAACCATTCTAATGACATCCAACCATGTAAATCATCCTCATTGACATCTATAATCATAATACAACATTCAAGATTATCTAAAATGCCTTAGATCATACATGCATGCATATACATCATCAAAAATCATCATTTTAAGTACAAGGGTTTATACCCATCATCGTAGATCATCATAAAACATCATCTAATCATCTTAGATCATCAAGAAACACATCTAAATCCACAAACCCAGAATAAAATCTCTTGTATGTGCACTACATGTGCTTGCATGTATGTTTCATGCATTGCATGTGTATGTAGAGGTGAGAATAGTGCATTTTAGCCATAAGAAATGTAAGAACTACCTCCCAAAGCTTCAAAATCCCCTGAGATGATGAGCACTCGTCCTCTCAAGCTTCTGGTTGGCGAGAATGTGTGGCCACAAGGTTGTTGTGGTGAGTTACAAGCTCCTAGATGGACTTTAGGCTTCAACCTCCAAGTTCTGGAGCTTCAAGATAGTCTTCAATGGTGGAAAAAGGCTGTAAGGGGGTGTAAGAGACGAAGTTGGACGAGTTATGGCGTGTAGAGTCGGAGAAATGATGTTAAAAGGTAGACTAGGCATCATGACCTTGGTTTTATAAAGATATTGTCGACTGGACGGTGTCGCGTACCGCGATGGGGCATTCAAATCTTCTCCGCGTACCGCGGCGGATTTCGGGAGTCAAACCCCCGCGATGTATGTCGCGCACCGCGACAATGACTCTTGTTGGGCCATCGCGTACCACGATGGGCCCCTGGAGAGCCCAATAAGCCTATTTTAATGGGTTTGATCCGTTTGTCACCGTTTTCACGTTTACGAACTATCGTTTGGCCTTGTTTGAACTTCCAAGTTCAATGTGTGAGTGTTTTGTGAGGTTTCGAGTGTTGTGCTACACAATGTGCTAGACGTTCACCAACGCTCGCGTGTTTTGACACGTGTGTGCTGTTTGCTGATAATTTATCGAATTATCTTGTCATGTGTCGGTGTTCGTACTGTCGTGCCACGTGTCACACTAAATTAAACTAATTCTAGTGCCACGTGTACATAAAGCATTTAAATAAACAATTAAATAAATAATAAGCTGATCTGGAAATTACGGGGTGTCACATATAGACAAGATCCAGCTGTTATAGAAGGATACAGTGATGCGAACTGGATATCCGATATGAACGATTCCAAATCCACGAGTGGTTATGTGTTCACCCTTGGTGGAGCAAATATACCCTAGAAGTCATCCAAGCAAACTCTTATAGCTAGATCTACGATGGAATCTGAGTTTATTGCGTTAGATAAAGCTGGAGAAGAAGTTGAATGGCTACGTCAATTTGTGGAAGACGTTCTAGGATGGCCAAAGCCTATGTCAGCTATTTGCATACATTGTGATTGCCAATCGGCTATTGGTAGAGCTCAAAGTGCAATGTATAACGGCAAATCACGGCACATTAGACGTAGACACAATACGATACAACAACTACTCTCAACGGGAGTTATCTCAATTGACTATGTGAGGTTAAAAGATAACATAGCGGATCCGTTTACAAAAGGCTTAAGCAGAGAGTTAGTATACAAGTCGTCAAGAGGAATGGGACTAAAACCCTTCGAATAAGTTTGTACAAAGGAAAACCTATCCAAGAAGATTGGAGATCCCATAACCTAGGATCAATAGGACAACCTAATTGTATGAATTAAGGTCGCTGTGGGGGAGTACCTCAAATATAAAAGTGAGTTGAATACTTCCTATTTCATTCCTTATCAAATCAGTGATAGTAATGGAGGATAAGCATACAACATTTAATGATTTGAGTGAAATCACCTATGTGAGAGAGAAGTGGGGTCGCTTCGAATGGATATATGGGGGGCACAAATCCTAGAGCTCTTGCAGAACCAGGCTAGTGTTCCATGACCATAACAGACACAACAATGAGCGGTTAACCATACCAGGAAGAGTATTGTGTGACATGTAATAACGTCTACGTAAACAGGGATTGGTTCAAGGACATCTCGTCTATTAATCGCAAGGAGACAAAATGCATATCACAAAGGAGGGTTCAAAGGGAACACCTACTTCTCCTGCAATACTCAACCGCTGAAATTTTATCGTGACACTTGAGTGTAAGGATCGATTTGTTTTCATGTGGGGGATTGTTGGAATTTTGTGTGAAAATAAAAAAAAAAAGAAAAAAGAAAATAGAAATCTTTCAACTATCAATTCATTTGTCATGAATTGGTTTGTTATTTGTCATGAATTGGTTATTAACTAAGTCACGAATTGGACTTGTTAATGGACATGATGGCAACCTTTGACATGCCATGACTACATGTATAAATAGAGACATTTGGTTTCTTGTTTTCTTTGCTAGTTTTTGAGAAATCTCTACACAAATTGAGACATACACACACAAGTTTCATAGATTCTCAACACAAGTATATACTTTGTTGAGTTCTCAACAACCAACAAGATTGATTCCTCGTGTTAAACACTCTAGTTTCAGGTAACGTTTCGGGTTTTCGGTTAACTTCGGCAGTACATACTACTTCGACCGTTGTACCCTGGGAAGCAGTCGGGTTCACCTGGGTGGCCCAAAATCTATTTTAAGGGACCTCTGTTGAACAGAAATCACCAGCCACCGAATTCGTTTTAATTCGTTTCACCTTATGCTATACTTCTTATTTCTAATTTAAATTTTAGAACTTGTTTCATCTTGGACTATATTTCTTTCTCGTAATTTAAATTTTAGCACTTTTATGTTTCTTGTAATAATGTATTTTCTATGAATTGTAATTCGAATAATTGAATAATAAAAGTATTTGTTTATTTTGTAAACGGTGTTCCTGCAATATGATCAATAAATTATAGAAGATCTACTGATTAAATTGTTGACTAAAGAGATTATTACTCATTTTTTCATCAAGGCTTTTGACGATAAGAAGCGAATTTACGGATATAATACATTTAAAAAGGCTGTCTGTGATAGAAATCTTACAAAAGCAATGATTAGATAGTAACCTTTCTTCGTAAAAAAATAAGGTGTAGTGATTAAGAGAAATTAGTTACAGTTTTCAATTTTCTAGCCTCATTGTTCTTTTTCTAATATGGAATAGAGATCATGAGAATTGCCTCAACTGGTAAAGGCCCACCCTTTCAACGTGGAGGTCTTGGGTTCGAATCTTGTTGGGTGCAATTTAATAGATATTCAGGTGAAGGAACGAATCAGGGCTTTAATCCTGGGTTCGAACCTAATGGAGGGGCGAGGGTTTACGGATTCCATCCGGTTCCCGTGCATCTGGGGGCACACATCTCAAGCTCGGAGATCAAGGAATCGATCTTAGCTATCAATCGCCAGGATAACTGAAAAAATCACAACGAGACAGTTTAACTGTTGTTCAGAAAAAAAGGTAATATAGACAATCAAATGAAATATAATTATGTAGTAAAATAACTTCAATAGGCTTCAAACTTCTCGTATTCCAATTGCAATTTCAAATAATATTATTCTTATTAATGTGATGCACCGATACCAATCTTAGACGAAAGTAATTTTTAATTTGAACTTTGTAAATAGACAGATTATTTTTAATTTGAACTTTGTAAAGAGAGAAAGAAAGTGTGTAAAGTCCACAACCATTCGACAATTTGATCCAAATTAGAGGCTTGCAAGGCAACAACCCAATTTCCGCACCACATTAAGAATAATTTTACCTAAGCAATCCAATTAATTTTGGAGTCTGAATCACAACCCGCTCATAAATTCTTAAAACTAATTAGTAAAACACATATACAATGTATGTTTTCTTTTCGGGAATAACTCTATAAAAGAGATAATTAAATTCTATTTAAAAATCTTTTTCTTCATTTAAATCATACAGAAAATAAAAATGACTTTCTTTTGCTTTTTTTTTAGGATTTTTTTAGATTATTTAAAGTAGTTATTTAAATTAGTCTTTATTAGAAAACTAATTAAAATTTAAATAAAAATTAATTTGGATTTGACCAGTTGATAGAAATATGATTTTTAGAATTTTTAATAAAATTTTTATAAAAAAAATGGTTGGGAACGCACAAAACAGGTTTGGACATACACGGGCAAGGTTTGAACCCGGGTTGTTTCGCCCGAATACCATTGACTTACCATTGAGCTAGGCTACGATGCCTTTTTTGTTTTGGATTTAAAAAGACCTTATACAAACATTCAAATCGATCCCAAAACACATAAACCCTAATTCGGATTTCAATCAATTAGTTTTATTTAGTATGTTAGGATGATTGATAGGCCATTGTTGCTGGTTTTTTTACAACGTTTTGATATTCGTGATGATATCATCGTTGTTGTAATCGAGTAGTCATACTCTTATATAACGGTTATGACTCAATTTATTTTTTCTTTTTTCAATATTTTAATTGAATGATATTGTGTGACGCACATTTTTGTTTACTTTTATTGATTTTTAGTATTTTTTTTAAAACTTTTGTGCTTTACGCTTTAATTTTTGTGGCAAAAAGAAGCAAATTTTATCTTATATGAATTTTGATATTTGAGGTCGTGTTTTCATTACATTTATTGGGGGATTACCATCATAGCATGCTAGAGAACCCTTTTAGTAGTCATAAATCTTCGCCTAAATCGTAAAACAAAATTAAATTAGACTAACAAATTAGTTTTGGTTTAAAACGATCAAAAGTTTTTACCAACAGGTTGGCTCATAGTTTGACTAACAACTTTTAAAAAGGAAAGGTGAAGGCCCCTATTTCGAAATTGAAAATTAATCTCGCAACTAAACTGTGAGTTCTGGTCTCTTATCCTAAAAGAGTTCAAAAAATAAAAAATAAAAAATAAAAAAGTTGTATGAATGGGTCTGATAGTGGTACCATATGTGGGACAAAAGGAAACATTTCATTGTATAACTACCTTGGTTTTAAAATACTCGAAGCGCTTCGACGGTTTAGGCCTCGAATGCTGAACTAAGGCATAAGCCTTGAGGCAAGAGCCTCATGTACGTGAGACGTGCTCTATATACAACAAAATAAACTTTATCTACAACTTATAGATAAGTTTGTTTTGTCTTTTTAACATATTGGGCTTTTTTTGTATCGTGCAAACCATTATAAATTTCTAATCCCATTGATTGTTTATACATACCCCTTCCTACATACTCGAGATCTTGATCAAATTTGACCTAGATGTTCATAAAGTGCCACCTCAAGACACTAAAGCGTATTCCTGCTTGTGACTCGGGCGTTATTTTTAAAACCAAGTTAAGTACTATTCACATACACCATAAAAATTTCAGATATCAATTACAAGGTATAATTTAATTTGAAAAAATGAGTAACATATTAAATATACTTGTTTGACCAGAAATTGATAAAATACGTTTTGTTTCATTGATGCTAAAAGAATACAACAAAAATGGACAAAGCAGATAAAAGGGTTTGTTTTTCCATCAAACATCAGGCTTTCACGCAGCAATTAAAGTAGCTCAGAATACTTCTCCTTCCCTGCATCCACATTACATTACATTACAAATAAAAAAAATAATTTGGGACGATAAAAATAATGATTTGGGACAATAATTGATGCTGTAGAGGGAATAAAGAATATGTTTTTAAATATTAATTAAAATATATATAAAACATTCCATGCCAGCCATGCGTTATTGAAAAGAACATGGCTTGAGACTTGAGTATATTCCTTGTTACCTAGGATACTAGCTTTTAATATACGGTTAGATAAAAGAGAAGTAGAGAACATCATATGGTTATAAATGGGCTTCAATGTAACTTATGCCTAGAAAAACGGTCGGGTCGGGTTGAATAATAGATCATAACAGGTTCGAGTCAGGATGGGTGCTGGTCATGAAGGGTTTTAAGAAAAATTTGTGCAGGTCTAAATGAGTTGTTTTTAAAAAGCATCAATTTAGTATAAGTTAAAATGAGTTGTAACTAAACAAATAGTTTATTTGAATAATCTTTAATGATTTTTCACCAAATGCATTATTGATCATATTCTAACATATTTGAATTCATTTTATTCACATAGTTTTTAAGTTACCTATCTTGACCCACATTGTGCTAAGGTGTTACTTATCTCAACCCGTTTTATGTTATAGTGCTACCCATTTCAACCCAAAATACAATTTTGCTATGGGCTAAGATTGTCAGGTCTAATTAAACTAATTTGGAAACAAAATAGTAGTTTACCTTACTAGCAATGTTATCAACTAATATTGGTTGCATAAAAAAATTATACACCAGATATAGTTGTCCAACCATGAAAAAAGAACACAAACAAGGGTGGGGTATTTGAACACATCTTTATAGTGGAGAGTATACTAACAAAGAGAAATCCCGTCATAATAAAGAGAAACTTAGGGGCTGTTTGTTTGGGTCTGAATAGATCTGAATGGGTCTGAATCTGAATGGTTCAGATTCAGACCGTTTGTTTCAGCATCTGAATGGAGGTCTGAACGGAAGGAAGGGTCTGAATGGAGGTCTGAATGATTCAGACTTGGAGATGAGTCTGAATGAGAAGAGAAGCCTCTGAATGGCAGCACCGATCGATGGCCTCCTCCCCATCGATGGTCGCCCACCCCCAATTGACCACCACCACCCACTGACGACGACCACCACCGACTTCTCGACGACCACCACCACTGGTTCGACTGCGACGGCGAGGGTTCGACGACCTAGGGTTTCTGCAACCAATGGTAAGGGTTCGACGACCTAGGGTTTCTGCAACCGAAGGGTTCGACTGATGGCATCGACTGATGGTGAGGGTTCGACGACCGATGGTGAGGCTTCGACCGGCAGCGGTGGGCGGCGGTGTTGCGGAGGCATTGGGTGGAGGTGATGGGTTCGACTGATGGCGATCGATGGTGATGAGTTCCGCGACTGATGGTGAGGCTTTGACGATCGATGGTGAGGCTTCGACCGGCAGCGGTGGGCGGTGGTGCTGCGAAGGCGCTGGGCGGAGGTGATGGGTTCGACTGATGGCCGGAGGAGCTGGCCGGAGGTGATGGATGCGGGCTGTGGGTTGTCGCTCGACCGGCTAGGTTTAAGAAAGGGTTTTTTTTTTTTCTTTTTTTCTTTTTTTCATTCTCATTCAGATGTGCAACCAAACACTCTTAACCGGTTCAGCACTTAACCATTCAGACATCTTAACCATTCAGCACTTAATGATTCAGACCCAACCAAACGGCCCCTTAAACTATGACACCACTACCATCCCTGCCATTTAGGGTACAACAAATTTGTTTAGGTATAAAGGTAAGGCTTAAGTATCTCACCTTTCCTAAGCCTGACAAGTAGTCATGTTAAAAGTAAGATTTATGGTTGTTGTGACATGACAAATTTGGTTTTTCAATTTAGGTTTGTTAGCACCTAAAGTTCATGTTATTAATGTTTAATGCAAACTTTAAAGCATATACTAATTTCCCATGCACGGTTAATTGCTGAAAATTGGTGGTTTTAACTAGAAGTGGTATATCAGTCAGGATATAAGTAATAATTTGGTATTCTAAAAGTGGGATGAAAGTGAAGGTGCTTACAATTGAGGGATGGTGATCATCATCATAACTATGATGAATGGGAGATTTGTTATTTGTTGTGTTGAGTTTGGAAGTGTTGGAAGAGATGAGTTCTTCTTCATTACCAATGCTAGCTCTTGATATGTCTCTCTTGTTCTGTTTACGCATCTCTCTAATCTTCGAGAAATCCAAAGAGTAGTCTGGGAGGGGTCCCTTTTGGTCCCAATCTCCAAATTGAGGCACCGACATCCATGGTGCATTTTTCTGCACAATTACAATACATTATACAATCAACTTATATTCAACATACTCATACCATTTATAGCATATCACATAACAATCATCACATATATATGTTTTATCATCAATCAGAGGTTATACAATAACAGGAACCACAATGATTAAATTTCAGGTACTTGAATCAAAGTAATTTCAATTAATTAGTAGATTTTGCAAGCAGTGGCGTACCCACATACACCACAAGGGGGGCAGCCGCCCACCTTGAAAATTTTTTTTTTAGTAGTATATATATGTTAAAATATCCTGATCGCCCCCCGTAAAATTTTGCAATCGCTCCCATTAAACTTTTGATTTCTAAGTGTTAATTAATAAACTAAGTTGAAAAATGCCCAACTAATAATTTAAACCCAATGTAAAATCAAGTTTAGTATTAATTATAATAAGTCAAACCACCACTAAACTAGTTAAAAACCGAATTCAATCGAATATACCAATTAAAAATGAATAAACCAATCCAAATAAACCAAATTCAACCTTATATGTTATAAAGAAAACAAATTTAAATTTGAATTCGCTTTAATCGGTTAACCAAACACACTGAATTCAAAAACAATGGAACCGATAACAATTCCGAAATCGAAATTCGGATACAGTTAGGAACCGACTTTGGAATTCGGATACAGTTAGGAACCAAACCGAATTGCTTATAAGAATTTAAGTGATAATTGTATTTGTTTTATACAGAAAGAGTTACTTAGAAATGTCTCCTTATACGTTGTTTTGAATATATATATATATATATAAAATAAAATCACTTAGTGAACAACTTTAGATATATTGTATTTTCATTATGTATTTATATATGAAATTTAGTTTTATTGTCGTTTTTTAACATGACCTGACACGATCTGCCCAACCCAACTTGAACACCAACGAACCTAAAAAAATTCCGCCCCCCAAAAATATTTCTGGGTCCGCCACTATTTGCAAGTAAAATGATTACAGTTATCAATGGAGCTTTGATTCAGCATGATTAACCTGTTCGTGAAGGACAATTGAAATATAATTAAGGTCACTATGGGATTAACTTCCTGTAAATCAAACTTAAAAATATTTTCAATGTTCAATACCAAATCCAAATGCGTGAAAACCTAACTTTCTCATCTTAGATCTAAACAAATGTAGAAGCTACTTGTTCAGCAAATCAAAAACACTTAAATTTAAGCATAAACCCCAATCTAAGTTCAAATTACACTAGTTTCCCACAATTTTCAAAATGCAAACCAATAAAACGAATAGCGATCACCAAAATTGACGTTAAAATTGCGTTATCTACAGCTAAATTCACCAAATTCTCGTACATAAATCGTGTAATAAAAGAGTGAAATTAAACAACGATAGAATGAAAACGAAATCATACCTTATCCTTTCCATGTTCCATGCCAGTAAGATCTTATCAATTGCACAACAAACGGAACAATCTAAATCAAAAAAAAAAAAAAACAATAACAATCCATAAATAACTCAACCACAAACACACACATTCATGAAATTGATAAACAGGGTGTAAGAAAAGGAAAGAGTACAGAGAACAACTTACAGCAAGACGACACAACTTTACAACAATCAAATCAGAAAGTGGTCGTCCAACAGTTAATCGTCGGGATAATATATAGTGGATTGTTTGAATCATTGGACATGTTACAACTGTTTATTACAACGGTTGCCATTGGTGCCTCACGCGTTTCAGACAGCGGGCCAAATGCTCGTGAGTCGTGATCTCATTTCCGGTGTATACGATATCACTTTATCGAACCACGTTTCCAAGCTTCACCTTTGTATATTTTTGCAAACGAATAATGTTGTTTATTTTTTTAATAGTTTGGCACGAAGACACCTAAAACGAGATTTCAGTCGTTTTTTTAGGCTTAAGGTTCTAGGGCATATGTCTTAGCCCGACAAAAGGAACCTCACAATTGGGGTAAACCACAGGGGTGTAGCATAGAAGGGACCGGGGGGGCGACCGTCCCCCTCTTTTTTTCGTCAGTAGGGTTAATTTTCGGGCTAGAAGGTTAATTTTTTTAAAAATATTTGATTTCGCCCCCTGATTGAAAAAAAAAATTAACTTCTCCCCCCCTAATTGAAAAAAAAAAACTATATTACCATTTCTTTTAAATAAAAAACTAAACAAAAATTACCCACTTTTTAAGAACCTCAATTTTTTTTGTTCTTCTATAATTCCCCTAAATATTTAAATCACTCTTTTATTTCCCCCTTACTTCCTATCCTATATTCTTTCTTTTTCTTGGTCCCGATCATAGGGCCACACCGCCTGCCCCCATTCTACCACCACAGATTCCAGCCACCGCCCCATTCTCTTTCAAGCGCTTAGCAGCAACCATTTCACCGGCTAATCTTGACACAATTCTAGTTGGTAATTTTTTTTCCTTCTTAAATTATTTCAAAAGCAACCTATTTTAATGTTAATATTCATGATTTTCTTTCAATGTAACTGTGAAATTTAGATTAATCAAATTAGTCATGTTTAATCTAAAATACTGTATTATCTTCAAGATGAATGTTCCTTATTGTTTGACCCGACTTGACCCGAATCACTGACCCGTACATTTAACCCGAATAACCGAAACATACCGATCGAATGAGAGTTTTTTTTTGAGTTCACGTAAGTTTTCGCCCCCCCTGTCAATTATCTGAAGCTCCGCCACTGGTAAACCATGTGACCTTGACTCAACAAATATGTCTTAACACGGATTCAAACCATGAACCCTTATAAGAAAATCAATGGTGTGACCATTAAACTAGAAGCTCTTTAGCTAGAATAATATTGTTACTTTAGCCTCTTGTATTTCAATCAAAATGTTATAACGGTCGATTTTTGAGTTATCAATACACAAGCACGAAGCTAGATGCATCAGAGAGATAAAAATGCTAAGGTTGATGTGTGATATACATGACAAGGCTAAATCATAATAAAGTTTTTGAGAAAAAATTAAGGGTATTTTGTATTTTAGATAAAATAAAAGCGAACATATTGAGATGAGTTAAACATGTGAAGATAACACGAATGACAACGCTGGTAAAAATTGTGGCAACTGTCACAATGAAAGGGAGAAGAAGAAATGCAAGCCAAACAATTTTGGGATGAGTGAATTAGGTAATATTTTTAGACTTGTATCTCTCTAATGCCATGATCAAACAAACAAACTTACCCAATATATTCTTACTATTTAGCAGGGCCTAGAGAGAAAGGATGGATACAAACCTTACCCCTATCTCAATTGGGATAGAGCCGAATGAGTATCCGGCTCAAAGTTATCGTTTGAAGTTAATTATGCCTATGCTTTTAACGTTATTTTCACAAAATAAGTAAAATAACATTAAAATTAATACAATTTTATTTTTGCCCTTTAAGGACCCACACATATGTACATTATATGTGTGAATTGCAAATGAGACATTTATTTTAAGTCATGATCATGAATTTAAATTATTATAGATGGATAAAATTGTCTTGGTTCTTTCTTGAGAATTTAATATGTATTCTATAACAACGGCAACCTGGTTAAATAAATTGACCATATTAATACTTTTGAGATTATTTATGTTAGATTAATTATGCCTCTAATGTACTCTTGTTTGTCAATACAATAGTTTCTCTTACTAGTTTACCTTACCATTTTATCCTACTAGCATGCAACTTTTAATAACATCATATCACTACTACAATGGTTTTACTTTTTCTTTGCTTGAATAAACATTTTCTAACGGACAATACATTTAGAAATTGGGTTAATTACACGAATAGCCCTTGTAGTTTACATAAATTTCACTATCAGTTCATAGCTTTAAACAAATATATATCATGATCTGAAAATATGCATGATTCACATGGTAGCAGTCCCTAACATGAATGTGGTTTATTTTTTCTATTAAGTAAGTACGAAATAACCAACATATATACCTTTACTATTTAAAATTAAAAACACAAACTAAAACACAAATAAGACCAAACCCCACCCAACCACACATCTTAGCCATTTAGACTTGCAACTCCAAACCAACACCACCTCTTGTCTAACAACAACCATCGAGAAAGCATGATTCTGGTAGTGATGGGTCATAAATCAAAATAGCCACCATATCCCTCCTTTAAAAACTCTAACAACAACCACCGCCTCCATTTTTAAACACTTCGTTAACCATATGAACCATCACCAGCATTAATTTTCCTGCTACTCAGCAACCTACAATCGTTGTAAAAAACATCCGCCATAGTAACCACATCTTACAATCCCAATCATGTTAAAAAAAATGACATCATGTTACCATTTCAAAGGGTTTCATCAAAGGAGAGAGAGAGTGCCCATGGGGTGAAGGTGAGTGCTTGGGTGACGAATTGAAGTTGTAAGAGGTAGTTTGGTAGCCTCTTAATTCCATTCAGAGGCTACCTCTTAATGGTTCATAGCATCTCAATGGTTAAAAGTATCCTTAAGTCTGAATGATTAAGATGTTGGTAATGGTTCATAACCTCTGAATGATTAAGAGGTAACCTTAAGTCTGAATGGTTAAGAGGTTATGAACCATTCAGAGGTAACCTCTTAATATCATTCAGATGCAAACAAACAACCCCGTAAAAAGAGAGAGTTTGTGATGCTCTATTCAGGGGTGCATCTT
The DNA here is from genome assembly GCA_009363875.1 of Mikania micrantha. Classification (NCBI taxonomy): domain Eukaryota; kingdom Viridiplantae; phylum Streptophyta; class Magnoliopsida; order Asterales; family Asteraceae; genus Mikania; species Mikania micrantha. Next base: position 111,437,426 of record CM018691.1, read on the forward strand.
TAATCAGACAGCGCCCCCCCTGTTTTTTCGTGCAGTAGTGTAAATTTCCCGATACGTAGTGTAAAATTTTTTAAAAACCTTTATTTCGTCCCCCTTGGGAAAAAAAAAGTATTTCGCCCTCGTGGGATTATGGTCAATCTTCGTCACTGGCTCTATTACTCTTAAAAGGTTAGAGAGAGAGAAATATATATTGATAGTAAAAAAAAAGATAGTTGGAGGAATGTAGAAACACATACAATCTTAAAAATAAAATAGTGAATTCAAAACAAGCATCAAATAGTTTATTGGTGTTATTTGGTAACTTCTTAATGGTTATTAAGATGCTACATCTCAATGGTTTTTAAAACCTTTAAATGGTTTAGAAACTACATGCTAATGTTATCTTTTAACCATTCAGACATAAGGCTATATCTTAATCATTAAGAGGTTATGAGTCAATAAGAGATAACATCTTAATGATCCAATAGAGGCTACCAAAAACCAATAATATTACATGTATTATTATATTAAAATCACCAATAATACTTTGTTTGTTTTAAAAACCAACCCAAGTGATACAATTTTTATGTACAGAAAAAAAAAAAAGAGGAAGCACAAGTAGGTGAAAGTAGTGGTGTGCATAAATCGTTAATCAGGAGGTGGGGAAATGGCGTCCTGTGTGACAGCACTCGCTCGACTTGCGCACCTACCCACCTCTACAAAATCAAACCCTAAACCCCTCTTCACTTTCTTCACACTCAAATCTTCATATTCCCCAATCATATCATCATCATCATCATCATCATCATCATAATGTCGTATGATAAACAACTCGCTGCTGCCAAGAAGGCTGCTTCCCTTGCTGCTCGTCTATGCCAGGCACACACCTCTCTCTCTCAGTTACTTAATTGCAACTTTGCAAGTATACTCTTTTGGCATGATGTGTGTGCAAATTGATGTGCAATTCACTCGTATGTTATGAAAACTAGAACAGGAAGTGCGGTGTTAGTGGTGGTGGTTTCTTTGAATTTATCACATTCTTTGTTTTATAATTTTAGTGGTTGTAGATTGAAGGTATCTTTATTATCAGAAGAAACAATATATGCAGTCATTTTGAGTTCAAATTCTCATGAATTAGAAGTCGTTTGGTTTTGGATTTGAAAAGTTGGGTTGATGTTAGGAAACATGAAATTTTCAATTATCCCCAAATTGATTTTGAATTATATGTACTTCAATTTTCCCATATGTGAAAAGTTGCTTTCTTAGAACACTAGTGCGATGTTGAACTTGCAGTTTTTATGTATCAAATTTAAACCTGGCAACCTTTACCCTAAATGGGTTGGTTTTGATGAAAAAATTTTGTATTTTGGGTTGAAATGGGTAATTGGGTAGCACCGTAACATAGAACGAGTTAGTTGACTAACTCCTTGACATAATACGGGTCAAGATGAATAACTTAAAAACTACGCGAATAGTTTGGATTTAAATGGATAATAATTATTAATAATATGTTTGATGAAAAACTAACTAGAGATTATTAAAATAAATTATTTGTTTGGTTACAACTTACAACTAATTTTAACTTGAACTAAATTGAAGTTTTTTAAAAACGACCCATTTAGAACCAAACTGATTTTGCTTTAAACCCATCCTAACCCACACCCATCTTAACCCGAACCCGTTTTGACCCGTTATCCAACCCGCCCATTTTTCTAGGCTTAGTATTAATTTAAAATGTTTAGAATATGTTTATGGGTGTCTTTGCTTCATATTTATTTGTTTCATAATGACATGCTTATCTTAGTGTTGAGAGAAGTTGAGTTTAGTTTTTCATTACCTGATGACTGCAGGATAAACTGATAGTCTTGTACTTTGATTGATCCTTGTTTATGTAGAATGTCCAAAAAGGACTGTTGCAGTCTGATGTGCATTCAAAATCTGATAAAAGTCCAGTCACAGTAGCTGATTATGGTATGTTCATTAGCATTTTGTGTTTTCATTTGACATCATACAGGGGTTACACTTATATGATATTCACCTCATGGTAAAAGAATGTATAACCTAAGGGTGAGCTAAAACGTGCAAGCCGATTTTACATGTATGATTGGGTTGAGAAGAACACCTTTTGTCCCAAATTTTTAATATTTTTACGTAACTAGTGTGTTAAATCTGATAACAAAATTGTTGTATTTCAATAATAGTTTTTTTTAAATTCACTTTGGGCGACTTTCAACATGCTAAGAAATTTAATATTATGCATCTCACGGGTTGGGATAAAGCATAATAGGAATCAATTTATCATAAGGACATACATATCATTTTTGAGATGTCCCAAAAATATGCATAGCATTTTCTTTTTCCATCTTAAATACTCTGTCTGGTTTTTAAGCTAATTTTACTTATTTGACGGACCCATTGATAAAACTTAAATAAATTGTTAACTTTTTCCATCTACTTTGATGTGGTCTAATTCGATTATCAGGGTCTCAAGTTCTTGTGAGCTTTGTACTTCAGAAAGAACTTCCTGGTCACATATTCTCACTAGTGGCGGAGGAAGTAATTTTTTAAGCTTATTTGTTTCAACTTCACGTGGCTATCTTCTATTTTTAGTTGAATTCATTGAAGTTGATGATTTGTAGGACTCGGGAGATCTTAGAAAAGAAGAATCTCAAGAAACCCTTGAACGTATTACGAAATTGGTAAATGATACGATTGCCAATGATGGAAGTTACAAGGTGTCTCCTTTATCTGAGGAGGATATACTCACTATCATTGATAGTGGTATGTCTGAAGGAGGCTCTATTGGCCAACACTGGGTTTTGGATCCTATTGATGGTACTAAAGGGTATTATTTTTCTTTCTTTGGTTTTTATTTCTTGTTTTATTTAGCCTTTTCTTTGTTTTACAAGCCATTTTATACAATCTTAACTTCTTCCATTATCTTATTTTCTCATATGTTAGGTATATGTAGATATTATAGGTAGCAAAACGGTAAGTGGTCAAATAGGTCCGAGTCTAAACGAGTAATTTCAATAATGCTCAAAAACATCTATTTTCTGCTAGGTGCCTAGTCCAACCTCATGGGATGAAGGGTGATGTACTAAATTTTATTGCATGTGGTTTAACCAAAGTAGTTTACTAAACTACCCTCTTCCTAATAACAAATCATGATAAGTAAATTTAGCTTGAAAGGTGACATCCACAATGGAAATTATTGCAGTTTTATGTTGGAGATGGTTTCTTTTTGAACAAACATTTTTGTACTCGAATGTTTCATTTACTTGTTTTTTCTTGGTTACATTCCGAAACGTGAGAAGATTTATTTTTATTTTAATATATGGCTAAAGTTTGAGTTTTTATGGATGTAGCTTTTTGAGGGGTGACCAGTATGCGATAGCGTTAGGTCTGCTAGACGAAGGGAAAGTCGTATTAGGCGTCCTTGCATGTCCAAATCTCCCACTAGAATCAATTACAAGCCAACATCAAAATTCTCTTAATAGGGTGGCGGCGGGTTGTTTGTTCTCTGCCCAATTGTCTTGTGGAGCATACATGGAATCCCTAGATGGCTCACCACCTGTTCAGGTACAACAACTTTAACTCCAATACCATTATGTGTGTGTGTGTGGATGGTGTATATTTAAAGTGATCATGTGATATTGAACAATCATAATTATATGGAATGAAATAGGCCTGACAAGATATTGTTTCGATGTGGTTTTGTATCATGAAGTTGTAAGATTTAAGTGCTCAAATGCTTGATTCATGGCTAATTTCTGAGTGTTTAAGAAAACTTATAAAATGACCAGGCAATTTTTTTTTTTATTGTGTCAAAAGTAGACACATTTGGTGAAATGAAACTAACAAACTCCTAACGTAGGTCAAAATGAATGATGGGCTTGTTCAATTGAATGAAAGTTGTGTAGCATAATTGAAAGATGAATTTTTGTTTACACCTCAGGTGCATGTTAGCAACACAGAGAATCCCGAAGAAGCTGCATTCTTTGAATCATATGAAGCTGCACATTCTTCCCACAGTTTATCTGGCTCTATAGCAAAGGTGGTACCTTCTTTTATGTGAAAATACTAGTTTGCTATCTTACTGTTGAGCAAAATGATATAAAGTTGACCAAAGACGAGCAAAATGAGCTGTATTCTTGTTATGATAATGTCATATTAACCGAAAAATACTCAGTAATTGTGAATTGTTTGCCGGGAAAAAAAGGTTGATACAATGTTTAAACAAATAGCTCTTATTAAGGGTGTGACATTTGGTTTTGACAAGAATTACTGGCACTATGGTTCAGAAAACAGTTAACCAACCAGCTGGGTTGGTTTGGTCTTGTTAACCTTTTTAAAAATCTTTTACCTGTATTGAACTTTTAAAATTATAAAAAAAAACGTTCATATAAATAGCTGCTTATTCCAAAATTGAAAAGATAAATTCATGGTTAAAGTTAACCGCACTGTTAGAGTGTACACCCAACTTTTCAAACTGTAAACCATGAGCTGGTCTGTATAACCTCAAACTATCTGCATTGCTTCTGTTTGGGTAGTTTGATCGGTTTATTAACGCCCTTAAGTCTTATTAGTCGAGAGTAGAAAGCAGAAACTAACAATTATTTGTGATTAAATGATGTTCTGTTTTGATTGTAGAAATTGGGGGTCAAAGCAGCACCAGTTAGAATAGACAGCCAGGCAAAATATGGTGCATTGTCACGAGGAGACGGTGCAATATATTTAAGGTTTCCAAATAAAGGATATCGCGAGAAGATATGGGATCATGCTGCAGGATATATTGTTGTTGCAGGTATCCATCAACCTTTTATTTGCTCCAACGGTAATCATATCATTGCATTTTCTTTTTAATTATATATTTTCTAAAAAAACTTTTTAGAAGCCGGAGGTGTTGCCTCGGATGCTGCGGGGAAGCCCTTAGACTTTTCAAAAGGAAGATATCTGGATCTGGACACAGGCATCATCGTTACCAACCGAAAACTGATGCCTGCACTGTTGAAGGCGGTTCAAGATTCACTCAAAGAAGAAGCTTTGCCATCACTTTAACTAATTTCTTGTTTTTTTTTCTTGTTTTTAAATAAAATGAAAATGTTGCTTTGCTATTTCTGCTGTATGCATTATTATTTATCAATCATATCAACATTAGCCAAGTAACTGTGAAAAATGTAATAAATGCATGCCAAATCCATTATAAAATCCTAACTCATACAGAGTACAAACATCTTTCATTAGTTGAGTTTCTGTTGCATACTTAAAAGTGTCATCCGTAGCTACAAACTCCAAATTGAATCAGTTGGCACATCTTGGTTTAATATAAACTTTCAGCCATCTGTTGCAAAAATATGATATAAATGTTCAAAGTGCAAAAGTAAGCCTGTCAAAATGGACGGATTGGGTCGTGTTGGGTAATGAGTTAGAATGAATTCAGGTCAAAAAATGTGTGCAGGTCACGATGTGTTTTAAGCAAAATCATTTTGGTTCTAAATTAGTCGTTTTTAAAACATTAATTTAGTTTAAGTTGAAATGGGTTGTAATAAACAAATATTTTATTTGCATAATCTTTAGTAATTTTATCATCAAATATATTATTGATAACTTTTACCCATTTGAATCTATTATATTCTCATAGTTTTTAGGTACTCATCTTGATCTGTATTGTGTTAAGGTGTTACTCATCTCAACCTCTTATCTGTTATGATGTTACTCATTACAATCCAAAATACAATAATTATTCATCTAAATCAACCCATTTATCTTCCTTTCGGTCAAGATTGCCGGGTCTATGCAAAAGGAAGGTGATAACAAAATATGTTGGATGTAAGTATGCAACTACTAACCTCGTATTGATCATAAAGAATTGCATAATAAGATGATCCATTGGTACATATACTGTCTGAATCAAACTCAAAACCATTGGTTGATTTTGATGATCCATAAAGCCTGGTCAACAAACCTTCATGTTCCTTTTGATGGTTTTGGATGATGGAACTGAGAACCTCATTTGACGAAGTTCGCCTGTTTTCTGGTTTTTGTTTCGTGAGTCGTCGCCTTGGTTCGCTTTGTGACCGTATTTTAGCTCTTGAAGACTCTGTTTTGGTCATGTAATTTGGTTCGTCATGTCGTATACTATCTTGAGATGAAGCAGCAACCTCATTGGGTGACTTACTGTTCAATCTGATTGATTTTTCGTGTGTTAATGGCGATGAATCTATTGAAAATCTCCTAGATGCTTGTCGACTCGTTTTGTTTACGAATTGGCCAAATTTTTCATTGTAATCCTGTAAATATCAAGAAAAAAAACTCACAAATGTCTGTTGAAGTCGACCATTTGTTGTATGGTGGTATTTATGTATTTATTATGATAGGGAGAGTACATACGAGTTGTGGTGCACTTAAATGACGCTTGTGGCCCATCATGAGTCCTTGTTTACTAGTGGAACCAGCGTCATGAACCATTTGAATCCTTTGAAAACGTGCTCTAAGTTGAATGGCAACTAGTGCACTCATGCACCTAACCATGGCCGCGGTATGTTTACGCACCAAATGACCTCGAATGAGCGCTTGTAGCTTCACTAGTCCACGTAACGCGCATAAGGCCTTCCGTGCCTGCATATGTTAGATTCATTACAAAAGGGAGGTGTCAATTTCAAGTCACTAAATCATGGGTTTCAGCTCCAATATTGTTATTCTTACACCCCTATACACCATCGTACATGCGTACACGCATGTACAGGCTTGTACGGCCGCACATGATAGGTGAGATTAGACTACGAGGAAATTTCAGGGGGTTAATATGGGCCGTATAGGTCTATACATGCCATATAGCTCCTTATACGCCCCGTATAGAACTATATGAGCCGTATGGTTTGGTAGAGATGTTAATTTATAATATTACATAAATTAAATACAAATTATTTTTTATTTAACTTTTTCCTATATTTTACAATATTATTTTTATTAAAAGTTGAGTTTGTATTTAACACTTTATATATATTAAGATACCAAAACACTTCAAAAAAATTGTTACCAGAAAGGACCGAAAAGCCGCTTGAATCTTGGTTGCAGCAGTGACCGCAACCACACTAGATGCTCTATGAGCCGTTTTCGTGGTGGGTGAAACCGCAGTGTGGTTTTGGTGCTTCGTCGCGTAGTCGAACAAGGCTTGAGATGGTAACCGAGAGGTCATGATGGAGTCGAATGATCGGCAACTCTTGTAAGCAAGTGCTACTTTTTGCGCGCTATTCGATCTTCTAAAGCTCCATCGCCTCCTTGGAGTCGGTATGATGGCAACAGTGGATGGTGGAGACAATGGCATAATCATGCTATTGTTATCATGGTCGTGATCACGATCACGATCATGATCACGATCACGAGGTTTGTTGTTGATTTGGTCCTCCTTTTTGCCTAGCAGCAACTTTCTGATCCATCTGCTTGCCTTACCCATAACACAAACGAAAGTTGTGAAGATAGTTGAGTTTGATCGGTCTCTATATGTGTGCATGCATGTGTATATATATGTTTAAACTTCATTTTGATGTTGTAAACATATTTTTAATTGTTTAATTGTTTAATTTAAACTTCAATTGAGTCGGGTCTAATTGGAAGCATTATCCCTATTCATACGAGATACAGTTGAGGTTGTCTATATCTTACCATGTTCAGACCATACCTTAATTTTACTAATGATGTGTTATATAGAGTACGATGATGATGATAAACATATTTTTAAATCTTTAAGCATGTGTCTTTTGTTTTAAAAACTTAGTACTAAAAAAGAAACTGTAATTTTTTATTTTTTTTAAAATGAAGCTGACCAAATTTAAGAGCTTTTTGGTGTTTGACTGACCATTTTAACGATAAAATAAAATTAATATATATATATATATATATATATATATATATATATATATATGTGATTTGTTTTTAGGCAGATGTAGGCCTGCATTGACTCATGTACGTGCGCCAAATGACACATGACGAACACTTTTCAATTCATAGACGACAGACGTACCAGTTTAAAAACTAAAAACTTTGAAACCTACTTTTGCATAACTTATTTATTTTAAATAAATATCATATATTTTATAAAAATATAAAAAATATAACTTATAATGTAATCATATTATTTAACAAGTTTTAATAAAAATTATTACAATTTAACAGAAGAAAGAGAAGAAAAATAAAAATTTTAAAGAAGTGTTATATAAATATTTTTAATAGAAGAGGGAAGATAAATCAATTTTAAGGTGTGATAGAAAAATGACATGTGCCTCTAAAAACCTTCATTTATTAAAATATCTGATGAACAAGGACGAATCTTTTTAGGGGTCCGGGGGTGCCCCCGGCCCATATATACCGTATTTCTGCTTACAAATGCCAATTTAATAGTTTTTACTCGGAAAATTTTAAAGGTATTGAGTCTAGTCTCCTTTGTTTTTTTCCCTAAAAATCATTGCCCCCCCTGGTTTCTAAAAATATTGATGTTTAACTAGTCTTTTAACAATACGTTTAACGGTTTAAACTTATTCAAAAAATTCAAATAAGTATACCTATGGAACGATAAAACTTAATTTATAAAAATGTTTACGTTGTAAGTGGTAATATGTAACATCCTAATTAAAAAAAAAGAAAGAAAAACAAACATGAGAGGCATGGAGGCTTGCAACCTTGCCTAATTGCTTTCATCTTCGGCCTAAGTTGCAATTCTTCTATCGAATACTCACATTTTCTTCTTAAACATTTTATGTTTTGTTTAATAAAAGCATATTTAGTTTTTTGAATGCAAGCAAAATAGATATTAAAATTTTTAAAAATATTTTAGCGACCCGAATCGTTGACCCGAATATATAATACAAAACATAGCGATAGGAAAAAAAAATTAAGCTCATGAATTACGGCGTGTATGTGTGACACCCCCAAATTTCCACTGTCACACACCGGGCCGGCGGGGTTGGATCGAAGTCCCCGTCGGGCGGAAGGTTCCTGGGGCGCGATATCGTGAGTGATAATCGGGTTGATCAGATTGTTTACATAGCATCAATGTTAGGAATATCTAAAGCACAACAAAGCATCAAAATATGATTACAAAGTTAAATTACAATATCAATGTTTGATAATTTAACTAAGTAAACCTATCCAAAAGAATCAAATGTTTCTATCTTGTATCTGTACAAGATATCAAAAGAGATTCGTATTATCCACAAAAGATGTGCTTTCAAAAGTCTGCTAGGTCCTCTAGACGGGCTGCCTAGCATGCTATCCAATAGCTAAAGCTTAAACCTATGCATCACCTGAGAAAGCATGTAAGAAAACAAAGTCAACACAAAGGTTGGTGAGTTCATGTAGTTTATAAGTTTAAATAGCTTTAACAAAACTCCTTTCGGTAAAACCTTAATCTTGTTAACTCCACATGTAATATCCAAATCGGTATGCTTATATATAGGGCATACCCCTGGGTCGAGCCTACGACCCGCCCAGACGCCATCCCACCACATACTAATCCGGATATGACACTGTTATTAATAATAATTAAGCATTTTATCGACCCTTCAATCTCGTTTCCCCATCATAGTTTAAGCATTTTGATTGTAAGTTTACCCATAGCATTTGTGAGTTTAGCTTGAGAGTCACCAGAATAGACAACTGAATGCCCGAAGGAATCCAATATCAATCCATACCAGTTCTATGTGAAATTAGCAACCTAGGGGGAGATAGAGGATTCCCATGATGACACAAAGTCAACTAAGGATCACCAATATCGTCCTAGTTACTGTTCACGTGTGTAAATAGTTTTGGGAAACACTGCATGGCAAGCACTGAGAGGCCATCAGTCCGTTTCCTCGTTTAAGACCATGAAGGACACCCTATGGCAAGCACTGAGAGACCATAGTAGATGCCTTCTAGTCCCGACTGTGAAGAACACATGAAGGCAAGCGCTGAGAGACCAACTATTGTTCTTCAAGTCCCGACTAGGAAGAACACATGAAGGCAAGCACTGAGAGACCAACTATTGTTCTTCCATAGCCAATAGTTTATAGCATTCAAAGTTTCTAGCATTTACGTAACTTGTGCACAAGAACTAGCTTTACAACCGGTAAGGCAAGCACTGAGAGGCCAAACCGTTGTTTGAACATGGCAATCACATAGCATTCAAGAGTTTATAGTATCCATAGCTTCAAGTATTCAATGTGTATGTATGTATGTTTGTATTTAGTATCCCTATAGCATTATAGCATCATTAGCCTTTAGTGTTTACATTAATCTCTAGCATAAAACCCATAGCATTAACAAGTAGCATAGTCTCATAGCATTAGTATTAGGCATAACCCGTAGTGTTAGTTTGTAGCATAAACCCATAGTATTAGCATTTAGTTTAACCCGTAGTCTTAGTATTTAGCATGTCTCATAGTATTAGCTTGTAGCATAACCTCATAACATTAGCATCCACAATAGCATCATCAGATAGTATATACCCTTAGCACTTGGTATTAACACATAGCTTTAGTATTAGCAAGTAGCTTATGCCTTTAGCACTTGGCATAATCAAATAGTATTTAGTTTGAATAGTGTCTTATGCCTTTAGCACTTGGCATAATCAAATAGCATTTAGTTTGAATAGTGTCTTATGCCTTTAGCACTTGGCATAATCAAATAGTATTTAGTTTGAATAGTGTCTTATGCCTTTAGCACTTGGCATAATCAAATAGCATTTAGTTTGAATAGTGTCTTATGCCTTTAGCACTTGGCATCATGGTTGCAAAAGTCGCTAGGCGCTCCTAGGTCGGACCAGATCCTTGGAGCGAGTAATCGGAGAGTACTCGGCCCTAGGCGGGAGTAATCGGGTAATACTCAGAAAATACTCGGCCTCGGAACAACTTCTTGGAGCGAGTACTAGGAGAGTACTCGGCCTTGGAGACCGACTTTTTCAACAGTGCTTGGCATAATCAAATAGTATTTAGTTTGAATAATGTCTTATGCCTTTAGCACTTGGCATAATCAATAGTATAAAAGCATTTTGTTAAATTTAAAACATTTGTTTTAAAAAGTATAACATGCTTCTCAGTCCCGAATTAAAAACCAAAATAGTTTGAAAAGGGACAATGAACTCACCTTGTAGTTGTGGTAGTTGACTTAGTCTCAAACAAAAATGCACGCGCTCTCGTTTGTACTTGATGTTGTTTTCACAATCCTGTATTGATTTCATGTTGTTTGTACTCATAAGTATGAATTGTAAGATTCTGTGAGCGTGCATGTGTTATCCCTAATTTGGTCAATACTTATAGGTCTCGGTAATGATTCGGCCCTTGTCCATTGTTCATAGATCTTACTACGTTTGAGTCCATTAACTTAGATTATTAGTGATCACTATCATAAGTTGTGTTAAACCCAGATTATAAATGTGTCTTAAGCTCATAAGTTAGAGGTTTGTTTTTTTTTTTTTTTTTTATCTTGTTCACAAAAAAAAATTGCAACTTCTTTAATAACTCTAACTTTAATGTGTTGAACTACCCTGTTGCAATATTATCAAAACACCTTGTATTGAATTTAATATGTATGATTTATAACATATGTGTGAAACAAATTATAAGAACCATGGGCCTATTGGGCCAACATGGGCCGAATCATATCACTTGTCTCTTGTCATATTGGGCCGTATCCATAAAGTTTAGGCCAACCTTTGGGCCGAGCTAGTAACAGTGGGCCGGAACAAAGTTCCTGGGCTACTATCAAGCTATGGGCCGAAATGATCGCTGGTGGCTAAGTCTTTTGGGCCAAAAAGATTAGGTTGGGCCAAATGAATCTGTTGGGCCTGTTCAATGTTGTTGGGCTAAATGAAGTGTTGAGGTCAAATAGTTAACATTGGATTGAGGTCATTAGCTGGGCCAGGTCGATTGCTTGGGCCAATTCAACTATCCCTGGGCCGAATTTAATTGTGTTTGGGCCTGAATACTTGCTGTTGGACCTAGCTAGCTTCATGGCTTAGGGTTCTTGGCCGCATGGTGTGGCTATAGTAGAGGGGACGAATGTGGCTGCCGAATGATTGCATGGCCGAATGTAGGGAGTATGAGTGTTGGTCGAATGGAAGGTGTCGAATGAAGGGAGAGGGTGGGCGAATGAGTGGTTCGATTGGGGTGGTGGCTGCCGAATAACTTGGGTCGAATGAGCCTGCTATTCGAAGAAGATAACCCGCGAATGGGGTGACTCGGCCAAGTTCATTCGGCCTTGGGCCAATCGGCACCCATTCGACCGAATCAGACCCAGCCCCAACTTGTGTCCATTTCAAGGCTCGGTTGTGGTTTTGAAGATAGTGGGTGCTATGGTTGGTTCTAGTGATCGTAGGTTGCAAGATTCGAAGGTGCTTGGCCGGTTAGATTAGAAGTTAGAACAAAAGGGTGAAAACCCTAATTTTTCGTGGGTTTCTCAACTCATTACCTTGTTTTTCAGTGGTTTTCGTTCCAGATCGGTTGTACTTTCGTGTAGTAGAGGTTGAGAGCTTCAAGTAGGTTCAAGAATGGAAGGATTTGGTGAAGAAATGAGAAAGTTATGGAAGAAAGAAGATTGTAAATGGCTAGGGTTTTCAAAACCGGGTTTTTGATTTGTGGGGAAGAAGATGAAGTGGGAAATGAGTAAATTTGACTCATTTAAGTGTATTTATACCCCGAGGGTGTTCAGGTTCGTTTTCGTTGCTCGGTTCACGTTTTCGTTACGTTTCCGGATAATTACGCGTAATTTAAATGGTTTTAAATAAAAGGAGTTAATTTAATTATTTTGATGAGTTTCAAAATTGTAAAATAGGAAATATTTTATTTTATTAAATTATTTTCGTTCGTGTCGTGTTTTCGTTTTTCGTTTCGTCAGATCGCGTCACCTTCGCGCGTAATTCGTTCGAATCGTCACCCGAACGAATACGACGATGGTTTTGCTTTCTGACTTTTGTTTTCTACTGTTAAGTTATTATTTCAGAACGTTAAACTATCAGAATCATTCGTACAGATCGTCACCTATACGAATAACTCATCGGTTTAGCATTCCTCAACAACAACTGTTATAGTTTTGTTTTGTTTAACCTCACATACGTTTACACCAAAGCATATCACATCAAGTATTTATGTTGCAACGCTGTGTTGTCTGACATGTTTTCTGACTGTTAAATCCTAAGATTTTAGTCAGGTTCAGACAATCGTTTAATAGTTTCATGATAATCCATTTGCATTAATAGTATAAACACAGATTCTCGTAATGTGTACCTGAATTACTGTTCGTGTTTACTGTTGCGATCACTGTTCCGGCACGTGTCCGGCACTGATGTTACATCCACTTACGGCGTCAAGCCGTTGGGTGTGACGTGACAGGATCAGAAGCGCTGGTCATATAGAACGACTCTATATGCAGTTTTAAAACACGTGGATATGTCATAACATTCCAAAATAGTTTTTAAAAGTTTACACAACGGAAATTAAATAGTGCGGAAGCTTGTTCGAATAGTAAACTGTTTACACATTATAATAATAAACTAAGGTTTCAAAATGTAAGAAATGCATGCAGGACTCTTATGCTAGGCATCCTTAAGTGCATTCTTAGCCATGTGAAAGTTAATTACCTGAAAATACATGTTAAGAAAATATGTCAACATAAAATTGGTGAGTTCACATGTTTTGATAAGCAATAAGTAATCAAAAACAAAGTTTGTCATGTGTCATGTTGTTTATTAATGTTTGTTGAGCCCGAGGCTCTAAGTGTCAGTTGCGTCACTACCGAACTAAACTGTTTCCCATGCCTCCGCCATGTCTCTCGTAAAAACAATGGCGATGGATCGAGATTACACACGTCCTGACCTCCAGTCAGTATTGACGTCATGTGGGGTTCGTCAAACCCAATAGTACTATCTAAACTCACCTCGTTATATACACATTAACGGTATGACTGTGCGAGGACTTTATACGATACACAACACTTACGAGTTTGTTTTCAATAAAGGGGTCGCAAACTCACCTGAGTTGTGCGCGGAAATGCTAAGCTTGCTTGCTCGACTGTTTACTTGTTACCTATATCACGTAGGATATATAAGTTCGTGTTCGTGTTCTTGTTCGTCCTCGTGTTCATGCCCAACAACTCTAAGTTATGTTTGCTCATGTTTGACCAAGTTTAACCATGTTTGTTCGAGTTTGACCGAGTTCTACCGTGTCAACTCGACGACCCGTTGGTGACTCGTTAGTTTGTTATCGTTCGTTAAATGTTCGTCATTTGTCTCGTACTATATGTAAACACATAAATCATGTTTAATGGACAACTTACTATTTATAGTAAGTTTCCATTTTTAACATATTTCTATTTTTGGTAAGTTTTTATATTTAGCAAGTTTACATAAAATTCACATTTTATCATTCTAAGCATGCTATTTTTCCTAAGTGATCATGTTATCAATTAGCATGTTGTCACATGTTATCAATTATGCACATAATCCATTTGTGGTAACTAAAGTTACTAAATATAGCAAGTTTCTAAATTTATCATGTTTTAACACTAGTAATCATGCAACAACTCTTATATTATTATAAAAAAGCATTTAAGAACACATTTCATCATCTAACATGTTCCTAGTTTGTGTTTTCACAAAATCCCCAATTCAAAGTTTTCTATTATTAGCAAGCTTGCTATAATAATTATTTTAATCAAAATCAAACTATACTAATATGTTCAAGAGACCATGAGTATCATCAAAACCACTTAGACTTAACAAAAATCAACATGCATAGCAAGTTCTTCAATAAAAGTTTCTATTTATAGAAACGTATGAACAAATCATTCGTTTTGTCAAATCCAACACTTCCAATTTTGAACATGCTTAGTATATCAAAATCATCATCTAATAACATTTTGTACATAAAAGTTACTATTTATAGAAACATATGTGCAAAACACCTATTTTATCAATTTTGAACCTTGCTAACATGCTTTTAATCCCATTACTAACCACAAATCTTTATTTTAAACCAAATGCAAGGTCTAGAACATCATAAATTAACAATACTCTTCACAAAAGTTTCTATATATAGAAATAATCATCTAAAAGTACAAATTAATGACAATAACATCCATGGATCAATCCAATAAAGACTTTAAATATCAGTGTTCAAAGTGTAAAATTTCGTGCATGTGACTGATTGGATGTTGCATGTGTGTGAAATGGGTTTCATGTGTGTTTAGGAGTGTTCTTAGTGTAAATGAGCTTCAAAAACTACCTCCTAAAGCCTTTAGAAGTTATGATTCAGCTGGATTTCGAATCTAGTAGGGCCTGGAGAGCTTGACAAGAGGCTAGTGATGTTTCTTGGATAGATGGTGGCTTGTGAAGAGCTCCTATGGTGCTACAAGTCTTCAAATCTCTAATGGTGGCTCCAAGGTGTCCCTCAATTGATTCATGTGGCTGATAATGGTGGTATTCTAAGCTTTCTGGCTGGAGTGTTTAGTGGGAGTTCGATAAAGATTGGGTAAAATGAAACAAAAAGGACGGGCTTGGTTTTTATAAAGTTTTAAGTTTCCTGGGGGCTTTGCATACCGCCAAGAGTGCCCTCCGGGGCTCCTGGTGTAACATCACTGTATATCGGGTTGTCCGTACACATGTACGATTGTACTGTTACGACCTGATATGATTATTATTATTAATGTTGATGTATTATTTGATGATTATCACTATTATTGGTATACATATTTATAGCATATTATTATACGCGTAAACCATGAGAAGTCTAGTTGTAACCCAACTAAACAGAACCAGAGAGTTTATCGCAGATGAACACAAAGAATATTGGATTATTGGTTTGGAAATGGAAAGGAGTTGAGTTGGGTATGGTTTGGTTACTAAACATAGTCAAGGACACATGGTCATGGTTTATCGAAATAGCGGTGGGACGGTGGCTGGGGCAGTTGCGACTGACCCCTACATATGCCCTATAGATATGCATATTTCGGTCTATCATGGATGTGTCAGTGATATGGTTTAGTGGGGTTTCGGATTGGGATTATAATATTAAAGTTAATAAAATAATGAAGTTTTATTGGAAATAAATACGCGATGGTGAGGTTACGAACATAATTTAAACGCGAATATTAATTCAGAAATATTAACTTAATAACATATTCGCGTGGGTGATGATTCACACGAATATAATTATTAAGAATAATATTCTGAAACAGTATTCCATAAATCGTAAATCGAATCGAAATACGATACGAGCGTTGGATTCGCAAAGGTGACGACCTTTACGAATACGTACGCAAGTAACGCGTTTCGACGAGATAACAAAATAATATTTAACAAAATAATATCTAACGATATTAAATTAATAAATGAAAACTAAAAACGTTTATTAGGAATTACAACATAACAAGAAAACGAACGAATTATTTATTTAAATAATTTAACGAAAATGAACGGATACGTTTTAATTAAACGATTTTATTTAAAAACCATTTTTATTAAAACAAAACTTATTTATTTAAATGTTTTATGCTTGAATATGTTTTGCGTTAAAAACCGAGCATTTATTATAACTTAGCGTGAAATAAACGAGACCGAGCACGCGGGGATCGACCGGGCTATAAAAACCCATTTCTTTTCTCTTCTTCTTCATTTACAAGGCACTCTCTCTCTCTCTCTAACCTACACATTTTCGTCACTCTCTCTCACTCTAACTTCTCTCTACGATATCTCCCTCGTCTCTCAACAGATTTGCAAGATCTTGGTGTCCACGCGTTCGTGTGATCGAGAGGAACAAGGAGATACAAAGAAACCCTGCTTTCAACCGACAATTTGAAGTAAATCTGATGTTTTAGTTTCGGTTTTGTAGTAAATCGTAGATCCAGTAACCTAGTGATGTTATACCCGGTCTAGATCTTAGAAAACCCTAAAGATGCATGCGTGTTAGTGTATAGAAGCCATGGATGAGCTGGTAACGAGAAAATATGCGAAGGAGATGAGGATGAGCTGTGGTTCGCGACCCAGATGGATCAGCCGAACCCTGTGATACCATGGCCGAACCTTTTTCCCTCCTTGGCCGCGAACCCATGCCACGCGAACCCTTGAGGGCCTCACGAACCTTCACGGCCGAACCCCATAGGGTGGCCGAACCATAGCCTTAGCCGAACCCTGGGTCTAGGCGAACCTACAAGCCAGCCGAACCATTTGATAACCAGGCGAACCTATTTGGCCAAACCATGCAGCCCAACCTTTTTCCTGAAGTGGCGAACCTTGGTCAGCCGAAGCATTTCCCTTGGCCGAACCTATGAGGCAAAACCCAGCGAACCTTGCCACCTATGATAATGGCGAACCTGGAACCAGCATTAGCCGAACCCTCTCATGCCCCGAACCCAGCCCCTCACGAACCTTAACAAATAACCTGGCCGAACCTTGCTGAAGTTGCAGCGAACCTGAAAAGGAAAGGGGGCCTTGGTCCAGCCGAACCTTGCTGAAGTTGCAGCGAACCTGAAAAGGAAAGGGGGCCTTGGTCCAGCCGAACCTTGCACATAATTAGCCGAACCTAGGGAGGGATCCACAAAGGGTTCGCTGGTTCCATGTTAGGGTCAAGGGCGGTTAAGTCTAAACATGCAATTAAGGTCAAGGGTAAACTAATGGAATAAGAATTTATATATGTACATGCATGCAAGATGAAAGATGTATTACCACCTATTCTTTTTCTTAATAACCTAAGTTAGAACATAAGGTTTTATCTAATGTGAACATTCTATGAAAGTAACTTGAATATAATCCGTTAAACTTCAAATGTGATTTTCGATAACCTAAATTAAAGATGGCCGATATGTTATGATGCATGCATGTATTGATGGATATATAACTATTACCATTGACCTTTTATACCTAGCTATGAGGGTTACACGTAAGGTTACATATGAGTAAACTATAAGCACTATTCAATTAAAACACACAAGTTTAAATTGCATATGATGATAATAACCCTCGTAGCAACAAACGTTTATTTTAACTTAGAGAAAATAAACTAAGTTGATAATATACTTACAAGTGTAAAAGTAAACACTTATGAATATTTGCAATAAATGAAACACAAACACTTATGAACATGAAACGGATGCAAATTACAGATCTTTGAGTTACATACGCGAGCGCGCATTATACACGAGCACTAATCTAAGGACTCAGGTGAGTTCTCATAACCTCTCTTTTTAAACTGTTTTGTTTTAAAACTCGGAGGTGAAACATGTATACCAATATTTTAAATATTATTTTGATAACACATGGATGATACATGTTTATCAATATGATATTCATATTATGGGATTATCATTATCTATGGATTATCACTGATTATTATATATCCGTGTAACATTGTCATTGACTCCGGTCATTAACAATGATTACATGTATTGCCACTTGGATTATCACAACTCCATGAATCATTGCCTTTAACTTCGGTTAATTGCTTTGATTTCATGTATTGTTACGTGGGTTGCTTCCACTCCATGGATAATGTCTTTAACTTATGTTAATTACATAAATTCCATATATGGTCACATATACTAATTGAGATTATTGATTGTTTGAGATTGGTTGAATGGTTATGTGGTTGATTATCAATAATTGTCTATGATTATATGAGATACGTGACTATGTGTTGGTTTATGTGTAACATTTGTGCATTTAGTCATGGTAGTCATAAACAGTGTTAGAACAATGTGTATTTATATTCAATCAGTCAATGTGATTCATGTGTTCATGATTTTGTTTGTGTGTGATAGGATCTTAATTATTTAGGAACAAGTATGTATTATTTATTTACAGTCGATAGCACTAGGCAAGAACAGTATTGTATTATATCGAAACAGTGGTGGGATGGCGTCAGATAAGGCAGGTAGCTGGACTCTGGGGATACTGCGTTCGGTGTAATGAGATAGTGTTAGTGCGTAGTGTTCTGACGAATAGTATGACAATCAATTTATCAAACAAAATCGTAATGCGTAAGCGAGACTGAGTATAGTTGTGGGTGACGATCCACAAAGATACGAATGTTGAACTTATAATTACGAGTAAACGTTAATAAATAATACGACTAAAAAACGTACGCGATTGCGGGTATACACGTAATTGTAATCGTTTAACGGTCTGTTTTTCGAACGAAGAGTTAAAATAAGTAAAATATTTATTTTACATTTTACAATTTTGAAACTCATCAAAAACAATTCAAAATATTGTTTTGTAATCGTAACGACGCGTACGTAAAAATACGCGAAACCGACACCGAGCGAGACCAAACACGCGGCGAACCACTCGGGGCATAAAAGCCCTTAATTCCTTCATTCCCTTCATTTATTACATCTCATATCCCTCTCTCTCTAGAAATTTTCGTCCAACCCATTCTCTCACTAGAAAACTCCACAAAAATCATCAAGATCTCCTCCAATACTTCATCGAATCGAGCAAACGAGCTATCAAAACGATCCCCTCGAAGAAAGGAAGCTTTCAGTACCAAGTATCGGAGTTACATCGAGCTAAACAAGCCGGATTCTTAGAAAGAAGTTTCGGATTCAAGGGTATTCTACTATTCATCATCTTCTTTCTTTTAAAACCGAGTTTTAACACATCATTTTGATTCTTACATGTTTTAGATAAGTTTACGCATGATTATACACTGAAAACCATCGTTTATTGTGGCTAAATCGTGATTTTTACAAGAACCATTGCTGTATCCCGATCAGGCGAACCTGTTGCTCAGCCGAACCTTTCAGGCGAACCTGCAGGGGCGACGAACCTTCCTTTAGACGAACCTGCAGGGCAACGAACCTAAAGGTTCTGGCGAACCTGAGGAACGAACCTTTACCCAGACGAACCTCTGGTTCTGGCGAACCTGAGGGACGAACCTTCATTCAGACGAACCTGCAGGGCAACGAACCTTTAGGTTCGGGCGAACCTAAGGAGCCGAACCCCAGGGCTGCGAACCTTGGGAATCTAGTGCCGAACCTAGGGTAGACGAACCCTAAGGTTAGATGCTTCTAGGGATTACAAATCAAAATTTGAACTAGGTATTCGATCAGGATTCGTGCAATACTTTTAAACATGAGAACAAGTCATTCAATGGTTTATCAGGATCATAATATCACAAGTCAATCAAATCAATCAAAGTGTACAACATCACAATGCTTATAATCTATGTATGATTACAATGATATAGGAACCAGTTAGAAGTCTTGTTTGCTACTTGTTCTGGTTCAGAGTCTACTGCTGTCAGGTGAGAACATTAGCCCCTCTTTTACTGTTTTACAACTGTTTTGGGGTGAAACACGTGATAAAATACTCTTATTACAATCATATTTCATTATACAGGATTTATGTTACTTTACAAGCATTACAGGTTCATTGTACAAATTCAACGGATTCATCAACTGTCTTAATGGATTTATCAATTGTCTTAAAGGATTTTATCAACTGTTAAACTTTTTCTACTAAAAAGGTTTTATAAATGTTCTTTAAACTGTTTTATATTAGCTTTACACAAATGGTTTTATAAATGCTAAACACTTTTAAATAAGGAGATTTATAAACTCTTTTACTATAAACTTGTGCTTTCGATAAAAATAATATGTTTCAAACCTTTTTATTCAACAAGGACACTATCTTTAGTATTCAATCAAGGGTTTCAATACAAGGTTTTCAAGCAATGGTTTTCATAGTGATATTCAATCAAAGGATTTCAAATCATGTTAATCAAGCAAGGTTTTCAAATCATGGTAAATCAAATAAGGCATTCAATCAAAGGTTTCAAATCAAAGTATTCAAAAGCATGGTGTTCATCGTTGTGAACAAACTTATACACACATTAAGTTACACATCTCATAGCGTTAGTACTGGGTGATCACAACAAGGGAAAGCGGACACATTTGGTTACGCCAAAGCTGGAGTTAGCTTTTAAATTTGTTTTAAAAGCTAACTGCAGAATTGGTTGCATTACGGTAATATGAAATTGCTGCTAATTAAGTTTACCAGCATAAGTCATATTGACCGGGTTACGTCAACACGGAGTTGTCTTCCGAGTAAACTCGTTAGTACCGCTCGTGTTGATGCATTTGCTGACTAATTCTCTGACTCCAAACGTAGTTTGGGACTTGATTATATGTTGGTTTTCTAGCAAACAGTCTGATGACTGTTTGGACACATTATACGTACTTGATGTTAGTTTGGGTCGCAACCATCCATGCATTTTCAATTACAGTTTTATACATATGCCTTACATTGCAGATTCATGTTTACAATTGTTAAACCTATTGTTCTCACCAACTACTTTTGTAGTTGACAGTTACTTTTCACGTGTTTCAGGTAATCAGGTTTAGTATACTTTCAAGGACAACTAAGGAGATCGTTGTAAGATAGAACAAGATGAAGAAACAAGCTAGGATGGATTTAGAAACACACTTAATCCTAATTGTTTAATTGTCTTGTTTAAGTCTTATTTTGTAAACACTATTTTTGGGTCTGTAGTTGTCATTCTTTTGGTAACATAGATAGAATGTCTGTAACTAAACAGTGGTCTAATCTTTATGAAATTTAGTAATGCATTGTGGTTGTTCTTATTCAATACTTGTGCATGATTCAACCATCGATCGTCGCAGGGGGTGTGAAATTATGTGTTTGATTGTTGTGTTGGGATATGTATTGGATTTTCACGCAGGTACTCATGTGGATTTTCTCAGAAAAATCATAAGCATTTATACTCATTTTATCTAAACCTTTTATAAAACCGTTTTAAACATAAACTTTTATATTCATTTCATAAAACCCTTTTAATTATAAAAACTTATGATTACTCACCAACTACTTCGTAGTTGACACTTGATTTTCCTACATGTTTCAGGTAATGAAGCTCAATAGGTTGAGGAAGAAGAACTCACACTTTTGGACATCATCATATAGGATCTTGGACTTAGCTAATTAACTGAAATTCTGGCGATTTGGATTTAGTTAGATAGCTAATTCTCTTTTGTAATTGATGTAACTAATTCATGATAGACATGATTTTTGTGTATTTAACTTGGTTGATTGAATGATATGTGATGATAAAATTTAGATGCCCACGAGCTTTTGAACAATCTACACATCCCTCGTGGCATCCCGACGTTTCCGCCATCGGTCGGGATGTTACAGATTGGTATCAGAGCCTGGGTTATAGGGAATTAGGTTACTAGAAATGGTTGACCTAGTCTATAACCGTAGGATACCCTAGTATGAAGTAATTCATACACTAGTTAGTATATTCAGGATTTCATGCTTATGTGTTTATTACATGTTAACTGAACTCCTGTTATACACCTGATATGCATATGCTACTTACTTATTTCTTGCTTACGTGTGCCCTAATGATTCGATAAGGACATGCACGTGGTGTATCGTAAAGGTGGTGGGACGTTGGCTGGGGCAGTTGCGACTGACCCCTACATATGCCCTATATATATATATCATTTACGGTACATTAGGTGGATGTCAGTATTGAAGAATGTGGGAACTACCCGTTTGGGAAATTACCTGCTTAGGAAATTAACTGCTTAGGAATTATCTGCTTTAGGAATTATTTGTATGATCTATAATTACCAGACAAGGACACACTCGTGGTATACTACAAAGGTGGTGGGACGGTGGCTGGGGCAGTTGCGACTGACCCCTACATATGCCCTATACATATACCATTTGTAGTATATTGGTAGTCTGTCAGTGTCAGGAACTTAGGATATTACTAGGGAATGTTGTAAGGTTATGATTGATGGATTGTTGATGGAATGTTGGTTAAGGTTGGTTTGGATTGACACTTTGGATGATCATAATTGATGAACATATATAAACTCACTTATGAACACACTTATTGGACACGTGGGTTGTATAGGATCAACGAACGATATGAACGATTAATGATGGACTGGAGAGATGATATAGACACTTGGTGAAAATATGAACGCATAGTGATACTACTAACACTTGGTGATAATATAAACGCATAGTGATGATACTAACACTTAGTGATTGGTATGAAAACTTGACGAGAATAAACTATAGGGAGGATATGGACACTTAGTGACAATAAGAGCACTTAGTGATGATATGAACCCTCATTGATGATTATGAATACTGGGATTTAGTATGGATTGTTAGTGAACTTATACATTAGGGGAACTTTAATGTTAGGTGAACTTAGACATTAGGTGAACTTAGAAATAGGTAAACCTACATGTCAGGTGAACTTAGACATTAGGCTAACCTAATTGTCCAAGGGAACTAGAGACCACTTCACTCAAAATTATCCTACCTAGGATAAGGTTTGTGAAGTGAGACAACGATAAGATACATGACACACCCTAAATTCTAACAAGGGCATAATCGTGGTGCAATGAAACGGTGGTGGGACGGTGTAGGGGAGGTTGCGATCTACCCCTGCATATGCACTATATATAAGCTTGTTGCATTGCATCGGGAGGTTGTCAGTGTTGGTATAGGGTGGGGAATGTATGGAACTTAGGAATATTTAGCTAATATTAGTTATGACCAACTAGGACACTTAGTATAGTATTAGGGAATTGATAAATGTTATGAGTCTAATGACGGATAGGAGATAAATATAGTTCCTATATGTAATCCTAACTGTTTAAATGAACTCATTTAATCATAGTTTGTATGACTTACGTTGTAAACGGTAGTAACATGTTTCTAATCTCTTCAGAAACATGCTGCCACGCCGTCACAACGGAGATGATACGAACTCTGAGGATGCTAACGGTAATGCCAACCCCGGCATACAAGAATTAGCAAACCTCATTTCTGGATTGGTGAACCAATTAACTCAAGCCAATCATAATCTAAACCAAAACAGAGGTGGTGCAAACCCGCCAGTTTGCACATTCAAGCACTTCAACTCCTGTAACCCACTGAAGTTTACAGGTCCTGAGACAGCCACTGGTCTGCTGCAGTGGTTTGAGAGCATGGAGAATACCTTCATCAATAGTGATTTCCCTGAGAACTTGAAGGTGCGCTATGCCACCAGTGTTTTCCAAAAGAGAGCACTGACTTGGTGGAATGGCGAAAAGCGAACTAGGGGAGTGGATGCTGCCCTAGCACTGACTTGGACTGAGGTCAAGAACTTGATGACCACTGAATTTTGTCCTCGCAGTGAGATGAGGAAATTGGAGACTGAGTTCTGGGAACTCAAAAAAGATAGTGGCGAGAACGTCATCTACAATACTCGTTTCCACGAGTATAGTCTTCTGGTGCCTCATCTGGTGACACCTTTGAAGAGAGCAATTGAGAAGTACATAGGCGGGTTGCCTATGCATATTCAAGACACCGTCTACGGGAGCAACCCTAAGACTTTGGAAGCTGCAATCCGTTTATCTGCAACTTTGACTGATAATCATGTGAAGGCTGGAACACTCACAAGGAAAGGATTCAAGAAGACTGACACCAAAGTAGCTGCAAAAGAGACTTCAGCTAAAGTCAAGACTGAACAAGGCAGCTCATCAAAAAGCAACAACAAGAAGAGGAAGACCAGGAATTTCGTGGTTACTGCTCCTGCTGCTAAGTCCGCGCAGCAATCTTCAAACAACACCACTACCAGGAATTATGTTGGGGTCACTCCCCAATGTAATACCTGCCGGTATCATCACGCACCTAACTTGCCATGTCGCGTCTGCAACAACTGTGGCAAGTATGGTCATTTTGCCAATGTCTGTCGGAGTGCACCGCAAGCACAAAGGATGCAACCTGCTCCGCTTGCACTGCCAGCTCAGCTTGCACAACCTATTCCAGCTGTACCCATTCGCCAGGTACCTCATGCACAGGCAAGAGCCTGTTATGAGTGTGGTGAAGTGGGTCACTTCAGAAATCAATGCCCAAAGTTGACTGGGAACAATCAGAGGGTGGCAAGAGGCCGGGCGTTTCAACTGAATGCTCCAGCTGCTCAAGCCAACCAAGATGTGGTCAACGGTACATTTCTGATCAAAAACTCTTATGCATCTGTCTTATTTGATTCTGGTGCCGATAGGAGTTTCATTTTATATGATTTTGAATACATGCTTGGTAGAACACGTACATATTTAGATAAACCGTTTAACATGGAGGTGGCTGACGGAAACACTATTGATATTGACACCGCTGTTATTGAATGTACTGTGAACTTAAATGATCACGTTTTCCCAATTGATCTTATACCTATGCATCTTGGTAGCTTTGATGTTATCATAGGCATGGATTGGTTAGCCACCCACAAAGCGGAGATTGTTTGTCATGAAAAATACTTTCGTATTCCCTTACCTTCGGGTGAAACTTTAAGAGTTTTTGGGGAAACTTCTCATAAAGGTCTTAAGCTGATGTCATGCACTAAAGCACACAAGTACCTTAGGAAGAAATGTATAGCCTTCTTAGCACACATTGTGGAGAAAAAGGAGAAAGGAAAGAGTATTGAAGATGTTCCGGTGATAAGAGATTTTCCAGAAGTATTTCCAGACGACTTGTCGGGTCTTCCACCAGAACGTCAAGTAGAGTTCCGAATCGACTTAGTACCTGGTGCGAATCCAGTTGCCAAAGCTCCTTACAGACTTGCGCCTTCGGAGTTGCAAGAATTGGCAAGCCAGTTGCAAGAACTGACTGATAAAGGATTTATTCGCCCGAGCCATTCGCCATGGGGTGCACCAGTCCTGTTTGTCAAGAAAAAGGACGGGTCATTCCGGATGTGCATCGACTACCGCGAATTGAACAAGCTCACAATTAAGAATCGATATCCACTGCCGCGCATCGATGATCTCTTCGATCAGCTTCAGGGCTCGGCATGGTTTTCAAAGATCGATCTCAGGTCTGGGTATCATCAGCTACGCGTACATGATGATGATATTCCCAAGACAGCTTTCAGAACAAGATATGGCCATTACGAATTCCTAGTAATGCCTTTCGGCCTTACCAATGCACCGGCGGTTTTCATGGACCTCATGAACCGTGTTTGCAGGCCATACTTGGATAAATTTGTGATTGTATTCATTGATGATATTTTGATCTACTCAAAGACCAAGGAAGAACACGAGAAACACCGTAAGTTGGTTTTGGAGATCCTAAGAGAGGAGCGATTGTATGCCAAATTCTCTAAATGTGAATTTTGGCTTAAGGAAGTTCAGTTCTTGGGACACATAGTCAATGAAAATGGTGTTCACATGGATCCTACAAAGATTGATGCGTGAAGAATTGGAGTACATCGAAGACACCGACGGAGATTCGATCGTTTCTTGGACTTGCCGGTTACTATCGGCGGTTTATTTCGAATTTCTCCAGGATTGCTGTCCCTCTCACTTCTTTGACTCAAAAGAATAAACCGTATGAGTGGGGACCAAAGCAAGAAGAGGCGTTTCAGACTTTGAAGCAGAAACTTTGTGATGCTCCTGTCTTAACACTGCCTGACGGAAATGATGATTTCGTGGTCTATTGTGATGCATCCATCCTAGGTCTCGGTTGTGTTCTCATGCAACGGGGAAAGGTTGTGGCCTATGCATCAAGACAGCTGAAGATTCACGAGAAGAACTATACTACACACGACTTAGAACTTGGTGCAGTCGTGTTTGCCTTGAAGATATGGAGACACTATCTTTATGGCACAAAGTGTGTAGTCTTTACAGACCATAAAAGTCTGCAACACATTCTCAATCAGAAGGAACTTAACATGAGACAACGGAGATGGGTTGAACTGTTAAACGATTATGACTGCGAAATTCGCTACCATCCTGGTAAAGCGAATGTAGTAGCAGATGCGCTTAGTCGCAAAGTCAAGTTCAGATACATAGTGTCCGAGTGCACACTAATCTCCGTAATGATGTTCTCACAGCCCAACAACACTCGTTAGCTCAAGATAACTTGAAAAATGAGATGTCTTGCGGGGCTGAAATCTTATTAGAAACTAAGGATGATGGTCTGATGTATTACTTGAATCGGTTGTGGATACCGAACCGGGATGATCTTAGGATGATGATTTTGGATGAAGCTCATAAGTCTCGTTACTCAATCCATCCGGGTGCTGATAAGATGTATCAAGACCTTAGGGCCTTGTACTGGTGGCCTGGGATGAAGCAGGATATTGCTGAGTATGTGTCTAAGTGCCTTAACTGTGCTAAAGTCAAGGCAGAACACCAGCGACCTTCGGGATTGTTGATACAGCCAGGAATACCCATGTGGAAGTGGGAGAATATCTCCATGGATTTCATTACTAAACTTCCACGAACCGCAAACGGTAAGGACAGTATTTGGGAGATAATTGATAGATTAACCAAGTCGGCTCATTTCTTACCGATACGCGAAACGTATCCTGTACGGAAATTAGCTCGTATCTATGTTGATGAGATCGTTAGCCGACATGGAATTCCCCTAAGCATAATATCGGATCGTGATGCTCGCTTCATGGCACGATTTTGGGAATCACTTTATGAAGCTTTTGGAACAAGATTGGATCTTAGCACCGCTTATCATCCTCAAACGGATGGTCAAACGGAGCGAACGATTCAAACATTGGAAGACATGTTGAGAGCTTGTGTCATCGATTTCGGTGGCAATTGGGATAGCCATCTACCATTGGTCGAGTTCTCGTATAACAACAGTTATCATGCGAGCATTGGTATGGCGCCGTTTGAAGCTCTTTATGGTAGGAAATGTCGGTCACCTATTTGTTGGACTGAGGTCGGCGAATCGCAGATCACTGGTCCCGAGATTATTCAGGAGACGACTGACAAGATCCGCCAGATTCACGACAATCTGTTAGCTGCTCGCAGTCGACAGAAGAGTTAAACGGATAAGAGACGGAAACCTTTAAAGTTTGAAGTTGATGATATGGTATTGCTTAAAGTGTCGCCTTGGAAGGGCGTTGTGCGATTCGGGAAGAAAGGTAAGCTTGCTCCACGTTATGTTGGCCCTTTTAAGATCCTTGAACGGATCGGGAAGGTTGCCTACAAGTTGGAACTTCCTCCGGAACTTAGTAATGTGCACCTGACGTTTCACGTGTCCAATTTAAGAAGGTGCTTAGCTGATCAAGATCTTCAGGTACCACTCGATGACATACGCGTCGATGATACCATGCACTTTGTTGAAAAACCAGTGGAGATAATGGATCGTGAGGTTAAAAAGCTCAAACGCAGTAGAATTCCAATTGTCAAAGTACGTTGGGAATCGAAGCGGGGTCCAGAATTCACATGGGAGTGAGAAGATCAGATGAAGCTCAAGTACCCACACTTATTCACTACAGTTACTCCAAGTTGAATTTCGGGACGAAATTCCCTTAACTAGGGGAGACTGTAACATCACTGTATATCGGGTTGTCCGTACACATGTACGATTGTACTGTTACGACCTGATATGATTATTATTATTGATGATGATGTATTATTTGATGATTATCACTGTTATTGGTATACATATTTATAGCATATTATTATACGCGTAAACCATGGGAAGTCTAGTTGTAACCCAACTAAACAGAACCAGAGAGTTTATCGCAGATGAACACAAAGAATATTGGATTATTGGTTTGGAAATGGAAAGGAGTTGAGTTGGGTATGGTTTGGTTACTAAACATAGTCAAGGACACATGGTCATGGTTTATCGAAATAGCGGTGGGACGGTGGCTGGGGCAGTTGCGACTGACCCCTACATATGCCCTATACATATGCATATTGAGGTCTATCATGGATGTTTCAGTGATATGGTTTAGTGGGGTTTCGGATTGGGATTATAATATTATAGTTAATAAAATAACGAAGTTTTATTGGAAATAAATGCGCGATGGTGAGGTTACGAACATAATTTAAACGCGAATATGAATTCAGAAATATTAACTTAATAACATATTCGCGTGGGTGACGATTCACACGAATATAATTATTAAGAATAATATTTTGAAACAGTATTCCATAAATCGTAAATCGAATCGAAATACGATACGAGCGTTGGATTCGCAAAGGTGACGACCTTTACGAATACGTACGTAAGTAACGCGTTTCGACGAGATAACAAAATAATATTTAACAAAATAATATCTAACGATATTAAATTAATAAATGAAAACTAAAAACGTTTATTAGGAATTACAACCTAACAAGAAAACGAACGAATTATTTATTTAAATAATTTAACGAAAATGAACGGATACGTTTTAATTAAATGATTTTATTTAAAAACCATTTTTATTAAAACAAAACTTATTTATTTAAATGTTTTATGCTTGAATATGTTTTGCGTTAAAAACCGAGCATTTATTATAACTTAGCGCGAAATAAACGAGACCGAGCACGCGGGGATCGACCGGGCTATAAAAACCCATTTCTTTTCTCTTCTTCTTCATTTACAAGGCACTCTCTCTCTCTCTAACCTACACATTTTCGTCACTCTCTCTCACTCTAACTTCTCTCTACGATATCTCCCTCGTCTCTCAACGGATTTGCAAGATCTTGGTGTCCACGCGTTCGTGTGATCGAGAGGAACAAGGAGATACAAAGAAACCCTGCTTTTAACCGACAATTTGAGGTAAATCTGATGTTTTAGTTTCGGTTTTGTAGTAAATCGTAGATCCAGTAACCTAGTGATGTTATACCCGGTCTAGATCTTAGAAAACCCTAAAGATGCATGCGTGTTAGTGTATAGAAGCCATGGATGAGCTGGTAACGAGAAAATATGCGAAGGAGATGAGGATGAGCTGTGGTTCGCGACCCAGATGGATCAGCCGAACCCTGTGATACCATGGCCGAACCTTTTTCCCTCCTTGGCCGCGAACCCATGCCACGCGAACCCTTGAGGGCCTCACGAACCTTCACGGCCGAACCCTATAGGGTGGCCGAACCATAGCCTTAGCCGAACCTGGGTCTAGGCGAACCTACAAGCCAGCCGAACCATTTGATAACCAGGCGAACCTATTTGGCCGAACCATGCAGCCCAACCTTTTTCCTGAAGTGGCGAACCTTGGTCAGCCGAAGCATTTCCCTTGGCCGAACCTATGAGGCAAAACCCAGCGAACCTTGGCACCTATGATAATGGCGAACCTGGAACCAGCATTAGCCGAACCCTCTCATGCCCCGAACCCAGCCCATCACGAACCTTAACAAATAACCTGGCCGAACCTTGCTAAAGTTGCAGCGAACCTGAAAAGGAAAGGGGGCCTTGGTCCAGCCGAACCTTGCACATAATTAGCCGAACCTAGGGAGGGATCCACAAGGGTTCACTGGTTCCATGTTAGGGTCAAGGGCGGTTAAGTCTAAACATGCAATTAAGGTCAAGGGTAAACTAATGGAATAAGAATTTATATATGTACATGCATGCAAGATGAAAGATGTATTACCACCTATTCTTTTTCTTAATAACCTAAGTTAGAACATAAGGTTTTATCTAATGTGAACATTCTATGAAAGTAACTTGAATATAATCCGTTAAACTTCAAATGTGATTTTCGATAACCTAAATTAAAGATGGCCGATATGTTATGATGCATGCATGTATTGATGGATATATAACTATTACCATTGACCTTTTATACCTAGCTATGAGGGTTACACGTAAGGTTACATATGAGTAAACTATAAGCACTATTCAATTAAAACACACAAGTTTAAATTGCATAGGATGATAATAACCCTCGTAGCAACAAACGTTTATTTTAACTTAGAGAAAATAAACTAAGTTGATAATATACTTACAAGTGTAAAAGTAAACACTTATGAATATTTGCAATAAATGAAACACAAACACTTATGAACATGAAACGGATGCAAATTACAGATCTTTGAGTTACATACGCGAGCGCGCATTATACACGAGCACTAATCTAAGGACTCAGGTGAGTTCTCATAACCTCTCTTTTTAAACTGTTTTGTTTTAAAACTCGGAGGTGAAACATGTATACCAATATTTTAAATATTATTTTGATAACACATGGATGATACATGTTTATCAATATGATATTCATATTATGGGATTATCATTATCTATGGATTATCACTGATTATTATATATCCGTGTAACATTGTCATTGACTCCGGTCATTAACAATGATTACATGTATTGCCACTTGGATTATCACAACTCCATGAATCATTGCCTTTAACTTCGGTTAATTGCTTTGATTTCATGTATTGTCACGTGGGTTGCTTCCACTCCATGGATAATGTCTTTAACTTATGTTAATTACATAAATTCCATGTATGGTCACATATACTAATTGAGAATATTGATTGTTTGAGATTGGTTGAATGGTTATGTGGTTGATTATCAATAATTGTCTATGATTATATGAGATACGTGACTATGTGTTGGTTTATGTGTTGATTGTTGTGTTGGGATATGTATTGGATTTTCACGCAGGTACTCATGTGGATTTTCTCAGAAAAATCATAAGCATTTATACTCATTTTATCTAAACATTTTATAAAACCGTTTTAAACATAAACTTTTATATTCATTTCATAAAACCCTTTTAAGTATAAAAACTTATGATTACTCACCAACTACTTCGTAGTTGACACTTGATTTTCCTACATGTTTCAGGTAATAAAGCTCAGTAGGTTGAGGAAGAAGAACTCACACTTTTGGACATCATCATATAGGATCTTGGACTTAGCTAATTAACTGAAATTCTGGCGATTTGGATTTAGTTAGATAGCTAATTCTCTTTTGTAATTGACGTAACTAATTCATGATAGACATGATTTTTGTGTATTTAACTTGGTTGATTGAATGATATGTGATGATAAAATTTAGATGCCCACGAGCTTTTGAACAATCTACACATCCCTCGTGGCATCCCGACGTTTTCGCCATCGGTCGGGGTGTTACACCTGTCGTACCGCCAAGGACAAAAGAGTCTGGTTCTCCATCGAGACACGCCGCGTACCACCGAGGTGGAAAATGATCGGTCGTGGCGTACTGCGAAAAGTTTCGAAGAAATTCAAACTTGCCGCCCAACTTCGCATACCGCGAAGAATCTTGCCGGGACCCTTCGTGTACCGCAACGGGTCCTGGACTGGCCCAAATGGCCCATTTTTCTTTGTTAATTCGTTTTTTGTCTGATTTTCGTTATCGTTTATCGTTTTTCGATCTTTGCTTTGATTTTGTTTGTTATTAGCTCACATATCATTCGTTATTGTTCGATTGTATAAATTGTTTGATGTTTCACCAATGTTCGTGAGTTTAAGACACATGTGTGCGTTTCCAGTAATTCATCGAATTACAGTGCGATTTGTTTGTGTTTGTACTATCGTGCCACGTGTCTCACTAAACTAAACCAATTCTAGTGTCACGTGTGATTGAACTATTTAATTTAATATTACATAAATCGAATTGCTGACCTGGAATTTACGGGGGGTCACAGTATGAGTTTTTTCAAGCTCTGTCAATGCTGATGAACTTAGAAATTGTGGTGCTTTGGAGATAGTAGAATTGTTGGGCATCACAAGCACGTAGGAAGAACAAAAAAAAAAGAATACTTCTCATGAGTTAAGTAAAATAATTTCTAAAGATAGTAAGATGACTAGACTAGGAAACATTGTGACTGGTGAGAAGTGTAAAAAGAAAGGATATAATAAAAAAGTTATAAGGAGAAGACAAGATAAGAGTAACATGTTAATGTATGAATACACCAAGTTTTTGTGTTGCTATTTTTGTTGTCAAAATTCTACGAATTTTAGGTATATTTTTGAGTATGAATATTAAATCATAATTATCTATTCATTGTTCATATCTTTTTTAGTGTAAACGTTCAATGGACTTTTGTTTGAAATTGATATAAAAGTAATAGGTGTTTTCGAGTTTTTTAGGGTTTGAATGTAAAAATGATATAAATGCATTTATATTTAAAGTGTTTCTAGATGAAAATTAAGTATTTGGAGTGAAATGACAAAAAAAATGGAAACTACAATGTCAAACAATATCGAAGAATTTGGATGAAAATTACACATGTGACCATACCACGTGCGAGAAAATGACAATAAATTTTGCATTGGTCATATTTAGTTTTTTAAACAATCAATAATTTTATGTTTTAACAAGTAAAGTGATACCAAAGGGTTTGTAGGATACTCATGCGTGTATAGTCTTGTACTTGTTTCTTTACCTATTTTTTACCGACTTGGTACTTTTTTTTTATTTCCTATGTGTTTTGTATTTTTAAAAGACGTGAAATAGGTTAACAATTGAGTTTCTTGATTTATAGTAGTTGCATTGTGTTTTGCATATGCGACTTCCATCGTAACATGCGGAGAAACCCTCTAGTTAACTTAATTATATAAAGTGGATTATACCGTTCAAGTAACTAAACAAGTTAAAAATATAACAAGAATCAAATATATTGTGACTTTAACAAAAATACTAATTGATTTAATCAATATACAACTTAAATAAGTTATTAAAAGTAAAATAAATAAAAGTATTCTACATCCAAGTTCCTCAAATATTGATTTCCAAATAATAAAGCATAAACGATATCAACTGCCAAACTAAACTTATGATTTTCGCTTTGGGAG
Organism: Mikania micrantha; assembly: GCA_009363875.1. Classification (NCBI taxonomy): domain Eukaryota; kingdom Viridiplantae; phylum Streptophyta; class Magnoliopsida; order Asterales; family Asteraceae; genus Mikania; species Mikania micrantha. The sequence goes on from CM018691.1 coordinate 111,470,960, forward strand.
TTATAATCGTATGAATTTATGTATATTTATAATCGTGCATATTTGTAAGTTTTAATCCATCTATATTTCCACTAGGTTTTAACAGTTTTATCAATTAATCTCTAGTAGGTTTCTGAAATTGAAATGGTCATTACTTCAAAATATAAATACAAATAGAATTTTTTTTTTTAATAATTTTGGTACATATGTTGCACTTCAAAATATAAATACAAATAGAAAAGAATTGTTTTTACATTAAATTTGACAATAAATCTAGACGCTATAATTCTCATAAATGTACACCATAACATGACTTTAGCATGATATAATGTTTGGATCAGGTTGTTGTATATTTTAGTTTAATTGGAAGTAAAGAAATCTTGAAGAGTTCTGAGGTGCTGAGTGCATGCTCGTTTATGATTTATATTGGATTATCCCTTGATAAAATTTCTTGAACTTAAAAGGGTAGAAATATTTATTTTAGATAGTGATTTTGTACACGATCCGATAGAATTCTAAGTGTTTATTACTGAATTTCTCCAACACAGGTTGCATTCACGCAATCAAACTACCAAAAAAAAAAGAACAAACACAAGACAAAAGGAATTAGTGGTTCGGTTGAGATTACCTATGACTACGTGCAACAATCTGGATATTTTTTTTAGGGGTTTGCATAAAACAGGTCAACTCGGTTAACCCAAAAAAAAAAAAAACCAAGCCGACCCATTACAACCCGAATAGCCTTTATGTGGGCCGGTTCGCGGGTTTCATTTTTTCAATTTAACGGTTCCAGTCCGGTCCAGGTTTAGCTTGACGCCCTATACAGACGTATACATGAAAGCCAGATTATGTCTTATGGTGTATGTATAGTATGACCCAAACTAAATTGTTGTATATGTTTTCAACTTTTTATTCAATTATGACTTGTTTGTGCTTGATTTCAATCAACCATGTTTATTTCTACAAATTTGTGTGTTTTTCTTGTATAATAATTCTAATTAATGATGAATGCTTAAAATAGGTCTTTTTATAATCAGTTCTGGGTATGATCTATAAATGAACCAAACTCATACCAATAAATACTAAAATTCACATCAGTACTTGGTCGTTATACTTTAAGCCTCTTGCAAATGCAGAAAAAAACACTACCATCTCGGAATGAAAACCAGCTTTATCATTGTAAATTTTATCAGCAAAAATGACTAAAACCGTGAGAGCTCGTTGCACAACGACTTGTATGCACTCACACAAAGTTTGAATTTCTCTTCAGCCAATGCCTGCACGAGACAAGTTTTATTTATGAGGACACGAAAATCACCAACAAGTTAATATGCATATGGAGGCTGGCTTGAACCATATCGTAGTCGAATTTGCGGTTCTAAGAGTTGACTTTTTACCTTTAGTTTTTTTATCTATTGTGTTACAGTTTGAATTTTGAGGTAAGCTATTTAGGGCTTATCTTCAAATTGATATCAGGTATTATGGACTTGTTAAAAATATAGAATTGTGAGGTTTCACGTAACTTTTTTTATATCTCACAGGTTTCTTAACATCACATACCCAAAAAGCTATACGTACAACAACTCGATACACAAAACCTTTCCATGTACAAGAGGCTCGCCTCAACGGTCTCAACCCCATTTTACGTGGATCTTGTGCGCCTCATCTGCGCCATCTGTACAACCTACGCCCCTCCTAGTCCGATTCAAGTCAGCTTTGTTACGCATATCACATGTGAACTTGAACACACACAAAAATAAACTGAACACTATGGTTTAACATGTTTTGGTCATGGCCTACGTTCACAGGTGGCTAATAAGATTATTCTTATTATGGGACGGTCACAACCTCAGTCTTTCGATCAAATACAATGTCATCTAATACAAAGTTCATGACCCGACTAGTTTTCAAATCAATGTCACCCATGCCCACAACATCAAGAACTTTATTGCTAACCAATCTTATCTTTCCAAAGTGCTTAATTTCATATTTTTCAATGCTTCAGTGTTCGTAGCATGAATTAAAACATCAAAATCCATGACCCAAGAATGAAAACTGCTCTCAACATTGAGAATAAAAACATCACCATTTGTGTCATCTATTGCCTATGTTGTAGATATTGTTACACGATAGTCAGGAGGAGGGGTACGGGGTGCCAACTATGGATTAATTGGGATTAATCGGATTGTAATTTTATATGTAATCTTTCAAAATTACACACACTTTTATATATAATTTTTCAAAATAAGCATAATTTTCAAATAATTAAAAGATTTTGACCAATTTTGATCTAGACCCAAAAAATTGTTAAAACCCAAAAAGATGGTCAAAACCTAGAAAAATCAGCCTTTGACCGATTAAATCCCTTTGACCGACTAGCCCAATTTTTGTCCAACTAGCCTGGTTTTAGCCCAATTACTTATTACTTCCACTAATTTTGTGAAATCGAATCGATTGTCAGCCGACTACTGATTAATTCCTGCCTAGAACTGATTTTAGAACATTGTCTACTACAACATTAGCATTTTTTTTGAATTCAAATACTTTTTCATAAAGTGTCTTGTTTCCTTATAGATCCAACATGCCACATCATTTTGAGTCTTAAACTGACTCCTCTTCATGTCCTAATGACCTTCCCGTCCATTCTTTGTTCCCCTTCCCTCTACACTCAATAAAGAACTTGAAGATATCCCTGAAATTTTGTGTCGTACCTACTCTCCCAGAAAAATTTTGCACTAATTTTAACGTTATTTTACTTATTATGTGAAAATAACATTAAAAGTGCTGGGACGATTAACTTGAAACGATATGATAGAAATGCAACTTATAAGCCTGAAGTTACTATGGTTTATTCTAGAAGGACTAAGAAAGGAAATATGTAATAGTATTTACGTTTTAGTATAAGTAGCTTGGGGAGGGGAATTGAGAAGCACTTTTTGAGAAAACTTATGTAATAGTGGCTCCAGCACTTAGTGGGAGAGAGGGAGATATCCCTGGAAAATCTTTTGTAATCTTTTCTTTAATGATATGAAATTCCTTCCCTGTTTTGATTAATTCTAGGGTTTGATTGTGTGTGTTTTTCTTCATTTCAACCATTTCCGATCATTCTCTATCATTGGTCCGACCTTGCCTCAGACCTGCCGATTGTTTCTTGTCTCTGTTCCTACTTCCTACAATGATGGTAAATCAAGGTTCTCGTCTAGATCTCCATGAACAACAGATCGCTCAACTTCAACAAGATGTTGCAGACATTCGCTCTTCGTTGACTATTTTGACGGATGATAGCAACGAATCCAGTGAATTCCGGAAGGTAGTGTTGGCTTGGATGAAAACTCAGGAGAAGAAACCGGTGAATACCTCCGACTCATCTGGTGTGCTGTTCTCCACTTCGGGGGGCGGCGCCGGTTCCAATGAACCACCACCAGTCTTTCCTTGGGCTGTCAAGAAGATTAAGCTACCTGAATTCAGTGGCTTCGATCCTCAGGGGTGGATCCAAAAAGCCAATCTCTACTTCGACATCAACAATACACCGGAAGAAATACGTCTCCGATTAGCTCAGTTGAGTATGGTGGGGGTGGCGCAACACTGGTTTACGATTATCTCTCAGGTTCGTTCTTCCCTATCATGGATTGAGTTCCAACGTGAATTATTGCAACATTTTAGTGGTCTGGAAATCCAAAACCCTTATGAACACTTAGCTTCAATCCAACAATCTGATTCAATTTTGGATTACATCGATGAATTCGAATACCTTCTTTCGTTAGTTCCTCTGTTATCGGATTCTCAGGCGATGGGTTACTTTATTGCCGGATTAAAAGACGATGTGAAGAAGTGGGTACATCTCCATCGACCTCAATCGCGTTTAGACGCCATGTATTTGGCTAAGGACGTCGAACATATGCTCAGACCTAATTCCGGGAAAGGACCTCTTTCCCGTTTCCGATATCTCACACCTTCTGATCCATTTCAATTGGGCTTAATTGATAGTTTCTCTCAGTTGGGCCGGACTGAGCCCAATTCTGTCAAAACTTTTAAACACTCAGATCGCCAAAGTCCTCACAATAATCGCTCTCCAATACCGTTCAAAACTTCTTCTCCTTCTTCGCCTTATTCCAGTTTTCCTCGTGATAGGGGAACTCGTTCTTTATCCTGCACAGAGTGGGAAGAATGCCGGAAAAAGGGATTATGTTACAGATGCGGTCAACAATATGGTCCAGCTCATAAGTGTCCTGAGGGTAAATTGCGCATTTTATTACTTGGGGATGATGAAACCGAGTTACCAAGTGGTGAAACCAATATGTTAGATTCCAATTTTTCGGGAGAGGGCACTGATTCACCAGGCGATGACACCCTAGGCACATGTTTGGCCTTAGATTTTGACTGCAATTTATCTATCCACGGGGGAGCTGCAACCATGAAATTGGAAGGAGTTTTACAAGGTATTCCAGTGATTATGTTGGTTGACAGTGGTGCTTCCCATAATTTCATTTCTCACAACCTGGTGACAGCTTTGGGGTTGCCCTCTACCCCTTTTGGAGGCATCAAAATTAAATTAGGGGACGGCCATTTTGTTTTTGTTAATCAACGTTGCCTCGCAATTACCGTTAAGATCGGATCATGTACCTTTTCTTTGGATGAACTGGTGTTTGATACAGGCACCTTAGATTTTATCTTGGGAATGGAATGGCTACGATCTTTGGGTGAAGTTGTTCATGATTGGAATCATTCTTGGATGCGTTTCACTTTCAAAGGGAGTACAGTTCAACTACAGGGCTTTCGAGAAGGTCAAAATACTCCAGCTGCATTGCATCATTGGTTATCATCTGCTGAAGTAGTTTCATTAGATCCTACACGTGTACCCTCTCCTTTGGAAACTCCCCTTATTCCTATTTCCTCACTTGAGCAAGATGAGTTAACTGCTCTCTTGAATCAGTTTGAGGATATTTTTTCTCAACTTATCTCACTTCCTCCTATTCGCACTCATGATCACCAGATTGTTTTATCCACATCTGCTCCTATATGTGTTAGACCTTATCGCTATCCCCACGTTCAAAAAGATGAAATTGAAAGACAAGTTAAAGAACTATTGCAAATTGGTATGATCTGACCCAGCACTAGTTCCTATTCCAGCCCAGTAATTTTGGTGCGTAAAAAAGATACCACTTGGCGTTTATGTGTGGATTACCGGGCTCTAAACAATGCAACAGTTCCTAATAAGTTTCCCATACCTATGGTGGATGAGTTAATTGACGAATTACATGGGGCTCATTTTTTCTCTAAAATTGACCTTAAATCAGGCTATAATCAGATACGCATGCATCCTGATAGCATTGCTAAAACTGCCTTTCGAACTCATGAGGGTCATTACGAGTATTTAGTGATGCCCTTTGGGCTAATGAACGCGCCTGCGACTTTCCAAGCTACTATGAACGATGTTTTCAGACCCCTTCTACGTCACTCAGTAGTCATCTTCTTTGATGACATTTTAGTTTATAGCCCTACATGGTCCACTCATCTTTCTGATTTACAGCAGGTTTTACAATTATTAGTGACCCATCACTTTCGGGTTAACCGCCAGAAATGTAGTTTTGGGCAGCAATCTGTGGAGTATTTGGGACACATCATTACCGCCCAAGGGGTGTCAATGGACCCTTCAAAAGTGGAGGCTGTGCTGCAGTGGCCGATTCCCGTTAATGTCAAAGGTCTCCAAGGTTTTTTAGGCCTCACAGGCTATTACCGCAAGTTTGTCAAAGATTATGGGAGCATTGCCCGTCCCCTCACTGATTTAACAAAGAAAGATGCCTTTCAATGGACACCCACTGCGCAACGCGCTTTTGAATTGTTGAAAAACGCTCTCATCACAGCTCCGGTCTTAGCTTTACCCAATTTCACGGCTCCTTTTGTTGTGGAGTGCGATGCTTCGGGTCGAGGCATTGGGGCTGTCTTAATGCAACACAACAGACCTATCGCTTATATTAGTAAGGCTCTCAGTGCTCGCAACCTAAGTAAATCAGCCTATGAACGGGAATTAATGGCACTTGTATTGGCAGTTCAACGTTGGCGGCCTTACTTATTAGGTAACCATTTCACAATTTGCACAGACCAGAAAAGTTTGAAATTTTTATAACAGAGGATTTCCACAGCTGATCAGCAGAATTGGCTTGCCAAACTATTGGGTTATGACTTTGACATTCTTTATAAACCGGGTAGGGAAAATCGCGCAGCTGATGCTTTATCTCGCCGGGCAGAATTGGGTGAACTTTCTCAAGCAATTTCGGCTCCTATTTGGGTTCAAGGAAGTCAATTATTAGAGGAGGCTAAGGCTGATTCGGGAATACAACAATTGATGCAGAAATGGATCCACGTTCAATGACAAAACCCTCGTAAGAAAACTGCTGGGTTCAGTGCCCGAGCGCTTTCTGGCCATTGTGGCCTCAATCGAGCAATTTGCAGACTTGAATACCATGACCTTCCAAGAGGCCATCGATAGACTCAAAGCATTCGAAGAGAGGACGAAGGCTAAGAGTTCCGGTTCCAAGTCAGAGCAATTAAAGTTGACCTTCGATGATTGGCAGGCCAGGCGAAAGATAGAACAAGGGCAAGGATCAGGATGAGGTTCTGGAAGGCAAAACACAAGAGGTCGAGGCAGGGGTTTCCGGGGCCGAGGAAGAGGGCAGGAGCACCAGGGTCAGTTCTAGCCCAGAAAAACCAAAGACAAGACCAAAATTAAGTGCTTCGTATGTGAAAAGATGGGGCACTATGCCTCTGAATGCCCAATCAAACCAAGACAGGAAGAAAGCAACTTGACCGAGGCAAGAGAAGAAGGACCAACCTTGATGATGACTGTTGCAGTGTTCCTGAACAACGAAAGGGTGCATCCGAACCAATTCGAAGCTGCTGAAGCTGATTCTTGGTTCCTGGACAATGGAGCCAGCAACCATATGACAGGGAATCAAGGTATGTTTGCTAGCCTTGACGGGAACATCATAGGAAGAGTGCGTTTCGATGACGGCTCATGTGTCAACATAGAAGGCAAGGGAAGCATCATCCTGGAATGCAAGAATGGGGACCAGAGGATCCTATCAGATGTGTATCACATTCCAACGCTCAAAACCAACATAATAAGTCTCGGACAGTTGACCGAGATCAACTACGAAATAAGGATGAAGCAGGAACACTTATGGGTGTATGAAGAAAATGGTGCGGTTCTGATGAAAGTCCCAAGAACGACTAATCGATTGTACAAGATAAATCTCCAAGTCGTGCAGCCAGCTTGTCTCCATGTCAATCTTGACAATCAAGCATGGTTGTGGCACGCCCGACTTGGGCACCTGAATTTTGAATCCATCAAGGACCTGACAAGGAAGAACTTGGCTCGTGGGGTACCAAGCATCACTCACCCTTCACAGGTATGTGAATATTGTCTGGCAGGTAAGCAAGTGCGACTGCCATTCCCATCAAAGTCAAGCTTTAGAAGCAGCAAGCCACTGGAGCTCATATATGCTGATGTATGCGGAGCCATAACGCCCACAACTCATGGAGGAAACAAGTTCCTGCTCCTGATAGTTGACGATTACAGCCGCTACATGTGGGGTTACCTAATAAAAGCAAAGTCAGAAGTATATGAATACCTCAAGGAGTTCAAAAGCTCGATAGAACAAGAGACAAGCAAGAAGATAAAAGGACTCAGGACCGACAATGGGGGCGAGTTCAATTCCCAGAAGATCAAGGACCTGTGCGCACAATCAGGAATATGCCATCAGTTAACTGCTCCCTACTCTCCACAGCAAAATGGAGTAGTAGAGAGGAGGAATCGGTCCATAATCGGCATGACCAGAAGTCTCCTCAAGGCCATGAACATACCGCAGAACTTCTGGGGAGAAGGGGTTTGTCATGCAATCTACATCCTGAACCGGTCTCCCACCAAAGCACTCAACAATCAAACCCCCTACGAGGCGTTCAAGGAAAGGAAACCTAACATTCAACACATCAGAGTGTTCGGGTGTGTTGGGTATGTCAAAGTATTGGCTACTGACCAGAAGAAGCTGGACAACAGATGCACAAAAATGGTGCACCTGGGCACTCAGCCAAAGACCAAGGCCTACAGGATGTTCAACCCCAAAACAAACCGAATCTACGTATCCAGGGATGTGCAATTCGATGAGACAAAGGCATGGAACTGGGAAAAGGAATCAGAATACTCAGAGCCTGGGTCGAAGAGTTTTGTCATCCAAAATGAGCAAGAAGTCAGTTATGAAAGTAGCCCGAACAGCCCTCCTCAATTCGGCTCCAACAGAGAAGGGGTGGAAGAAAACGAACCTGAAAGTGAACCTGAAAGCCCAGAATCCACTGTCAAAGGTCGAGGCCCAATTCTTCCAAAAGAATCCAGTGATAAAGATGGGCCACATGACCCAAGCATAGCACCTGAGGAAAGATATGACCACACGTCAATTCGAGGTTCGAAAGAACTGGGGGAAGTGTACAACACCCCAGAAAATATACATCTACTGCTGCTGGAAGGAGAGCCCACCTGTTACAAAGAAGCCAAAGGTCAAAAGGAGTGGGAAGAAGCCATGGCAGCAGAAATAAGGTCCATAGAGAAGAACAAAACCTGGGAACTCACAGAAAGACCGATTGGTACGACACCATTCGGACTGAAGTGGGTCTACAAGGTCAAAAGAGACGTGTCAGGCAACATTACCAAGTACAAAGCTCGCTTAGTTGCGAAGGGCTACGTGCAGCAACACGGGGTGGACTTTGAGGAAGTCTTTGCCAAGTCTTTGCCCCTGTCACTAGAATCGAGACCGTAAGGCTACTCCTTGCAATTGGCCACACACAAGGGCTGGTGGGTGCATCACATGGATGTGAAGTCGGCCTTTCTACACGGAGACCTAAAGGAGCTAGTGTACGTAGAGCAACCAGAAGGTTTTATCAAAAAGGGGGCTGAACAGAAGGTATACAAATTGTCAAAGGCCCTGTATGGGCCGAAGCAGGCGCCCAGGGCCTGGAACACCAAGTTGGATGGAGTCCTAAAGGAGCTGGGCTTCGAGAAATGCAAACATGAGCATGCGATGTATCGAAAGGGTGCTAAAGAACAAACCTTGATCATCGGAGTATATGTCGATGACCTGCTGATTACAGGTGTCTGTCCTATGGAGATTGAAAAGATAAAAAGGAAGATGGAAGAACGATTTGAAATGACAGACCTAGGGCTGCTATCATACTATTTGGGAATCCAAGTAAATCAAAGTAACCTGGGTACACAGCTTCAACAGGCCAGTTATGCAAAGAAGATTGTGAAGGAGGCTGGATTGGAAGGCTGCAATCCAACCAAATTTCCCATGGAACCTGGATTGAAACTGTCGAAGAACGAGGATAGTGGGGAAGCTGATGCAACGCAATTCAGAAAATGGATAGGCTGCTTGCGATATTTGACCCAAACCAGGCCTGATCTGAGCTACTCAGTGGGATATGTTAGCCGCTTCATGCAATCTCCAAAGCAGATTCATCTTCAAGCATTAAAACATATTTTGAGATATGTAAAAGGATCTTATAATCTGGGGCTGTTCTATCAAAGAAATGGAGGCCAGAATCTGCTTGGATACAGCGATAGTAGTCACTCGATGGACAAGGATGATGGCAAAAGCACAACGGGGACAATGTTTTACTACGGATCAAGTCCCATAACATGGAACTCCAAGAAGCAAGCCACTGTGGCTTTATCCTCTTGTGAAGCCGAGTTTATGGCGGCTACAGCCGCAGCGTGTCAAGCAATATGGCTAAGGGGGTTGCTGTCAGAAATTACAGGAATGAAGGAGGAACAGGTGACAATTAAAGTAGATAATAAATCTGGCATCGCTCTAATAAAAAATCCAGTGTTTCATGGCCGTAGCAAGCACATCGACACTCGCTATCATTTCATAAGAGAGTGTGTGGAAAAGGAGCAGCTCAAGATTGAATATGTTAGCAGAGAGGAGCAGAAAGCAGACATTCTTACCAAGGCGTTGCCCAGGGTAAAGTTTGCTGAAATGAAGAGTAAGATTGAAGTAAAGGAATTTACAACTTTAGGAGGATGATTGTTGGATAAACTTGTATTTTATTTAATCTTATTTAGTTTAGCCGTACAAGATTTGTTTTATTTTTAAGGTTATCTTTTGTGAGCTAAATTGTCTAGATAAAAGGACTAGATAATAGGAGTTTTGTTTTTTAAATTCTCTAAAGGATCGGAGGTTTATTGGCTATAAAAGGAGCCTTGATAATGTAAAGTGATTATCAGAAAAGAAGAGAATCAAAGGATCGATTTTCTTAAGTGATTGTGTGTTTTGATATCAATTGTTTCTTTCATAATAAGACTAGCTCTAGTTCCAGTCTCGGTAATTGGTCTCTTCTGATGCACTCAAATGTTCTCTAAAATCATGTAATTGCTGATCGGAACAAACATAGCTGCAAAACTGATAAAAAAATTGACTGTCAATTTTACCCCTGATATGTGGTTGTCAAACGGTGGTGATACATTGGCTTTAGGACAGAACCCTGTCTGATAGTCGACGACTGGGTAGAAAACCCTAGTTGGTGATCAAACCTATTGCAGTGACAAAACCTAGCAGTGGCGGCCTAGACTGGCATGGCTGGCTGGTGGCAACGACAAAACCAAAGCTCCAGCTAGATAGTAGCAAACTAGCGATCAAACTAAACAAGCAACAACAGGTCAGCAGTAGCTGAATGCTTGTGCGTCAGCCTAATTGAAATTGGCTGGTGACGGCAAGACTGGTTCTCATGTGATTTTTTCTTGTGATCCCTGATCAAAAGTTGTGGCTCTAATACCACTTGTGGATATCACACACGATTAACCAAACACACACACAAAAGCAATAAAATGAACACGAGTGTTTAACGTGATTTGGTCTAAAACTCTAAAACAACCCACGTACACGGGTAGGAAGCTAGCAACTAGGATATCCTTATTATGAGGTATTTTAAAGCATTACAAGTACAAGATCATATCTATAAAGAATGAAATCTTGTGTTAACAAAAATAGAACAGGTGTTACTTTCTCTTTTTTCCTTGTATTGCAGTCAGCCCCAAAGCCTATGCAACCCAACAAGCTTGTACCTCATGTCATACATGCCTAAGCGCGTCCCAGGTGCACTTTTAGAACCCCACACATCCCCATAACCATTGGATACATGTTACTCATTAGTCATTACCTGTCATTAGCTAGTCATTCCACCAGGTTCGCAGGCATACCCATGGCTTATGTGGTAAGTAATTAACCATTGGGATGCCCATTGCCCAAAACCCAATCTTAAACTCGTCTAAAAAAGAAACTTTTAGAAATCAACTAAACTAAACTTCTACATTCCTATAATTTCAACATTTCCAAGTCTCTAACAACTTCAACATACTATTTATTATATTTTAAGATCACAACATATTATATTTGGTTTCAACAAAGGGTTAGCGTAATCAGGCAGGAATGACCTAATAGTATCTTGGTAAATCGTTCCTATATTTTCAGGTTTTGGATTTTTCCTGTTGGGTTAGGGTTCTTTTGCCATCCCTAAACAGCACAATACATAACTGTAATGGTATTGGACAAATAGTATCTTGGTACATAGTGTAATTACTATCCCATTTAAAACAATCTCCAGCTTTGATACAGGTAGATAGAAATAGAATAAAATAACACTAATGTTATGTTAATAGTAAAACTGTAAAAGTACCTTAAAGCTCAAAAAAATGAGTATAAACTGACCTGTGATGGACCTTGATGCTTATCAGGGTGCCACTTCAGAGCTGAAAGGCGAAAACTGAAACAAGAAAAACAGTAGTCCTCACAGGTTATACAAGTGATTTAACAAACAAATAATTTTAAATAAAATTACAATATTATTGAAATAATGTAACTTATGAGATCATACTTAACTTACAAAATGCATATAACAAAATTAAAAATTTTTAAAACAAAAAGAGTTCCATATCAACCCCGTGTTCAAAAGATTACCAAAATTGACCCAATCCCCCACCCCCACCACCACCCCCACACAAAAAATCAAATTTCCCCACATTTAGATGTACTTCAAATAAATAACATTATAATGGGAAGAACGACAATTTTACACATATTGTGTGCAAGTAGAAGCAAAAGTGGTTATCTTAATCAGCAGTTTTTTCTATAATAAACTAATTCTTGCAAGAATGAAGTGTTAGACAAAACTAATTTAAGCATGAACTTACGCATTTTTTACTTCCTCAATATTTAATGGAACATTTATTGGCAAACCAAGTGTAATTCTATCTGAATGCGAACCAACAACATAAGAATCATTATCGTCTGTGGACTCATCATCACTGACAGTCCTCCATTTATTTCTGGCATTTGAATATTCAAATCCCGAAGTTTGGCTTTGTGAGAAAGACTCTTCCCATGATTTGAAAGACCAAGAATACCGTCGATTTCCAAATGTTGCACGGAAATGTGTCCGAGGATCATCAACATCATCATCATCAAATTCTTCAAAAAAGCTTGCTTTTTTTGACTTGTCTGTATATGTGTATAAATCAAAACAGCATATTAATGATTAAACAGAAACTGTGTACAGAGATAAATTAATAATCTAAGACCCTTCTTTTCCATGAAAAGTGTAAAACTAACTTCTACTCAAACATCTAAAAGTCCTTAGCGATGGCCAAAAAAGAATTTTTGCTGACAGTGTCTTTAACGTTTGGATCAAGTTCTAAATTAATTAGTGTTGATTATTAACTTTGTAACATTGATCTTATCAAACAAAATTTGATTTTTTTTGCTGAAGAATTTGTTATGGGATTATTTGTCAGCATGGATAGATCCTAAAAATTTCTTTAGATAATTACATCCTTTTTGAAATATGGGCAAGTTTTTTTGCGGGTTAAAAAGATCAGGTAGGATTGACCAAAATAACTAGTTTGTCAAATATGATTACAAAACTCGAATAGTATATAAATGACCTAGGAACCAAGGCGCACATGCGCACATCACGTATTCAAGGCTTTGCTCTATTTAGAACTATATAAGTATAATTTATAATCATAAGTTATCACTTTCTCTCATTTATTTTACATATTAACATTTTTATTAAGCAAGCCTTACATAATTTCTTTATCCTACGACCAGCCCCCTGCAAACCCTAATATTGACCAACTTTGACCAATTTTGATCTAGAAGCATATGAGATGCTGCCTCAAGGCCCTGAGGGGCTTTCCTGATCGCCTCGTGCTCCTCAAGCGTTAAGAACGCTTTTTAAACCAATTTTGGGTGATGTACGGTATATAATGAAAGGAAAAAAAGGACTCAATCCATAAATCTTACTTTTCTTTCTTTTTTGATGAACCTTACTAGCACTGCGAGCTGACGGATCCCTTTTCTTTTTTTCTTCTATTGGATCTCCATCCCAACTTTTTGACCGTCGCCTCTTAAAGAATTCACCCTAGATTATTCAAAATATGAGTGAAATACTAAACACTCAAATCAAACTTCGGGAACGACGTGCTTAATCATAAAAGAATAATTCAAACTTGCATTATTTTTTTAACAGCAAGAAGAATTTTATTTATAAATAAGGATTAAAGGTTTTTGTATGCATAAATTGGTCCATTAATTGTACTGAAGGACAAAATGAATGCCTGAAATATAATAAGAAAAGTGAAAGACTACAAACAAACAAACAAACAAACGTGAAAGACTACCTCAAGTGTAAAATTGGACCTCCCACTTCCAAAGAAGATATCATTCAAAGCTTTCTTTGCATCAGCACGTTTTTGACGTGTTTTGTACTTAATATATGTCTATGCCAGAGGAAAAAAAATATATTAGTATTCATATCATGCATAAGTTTAGAACTACGTAGGGGACGGCAACTTAGGTATTTTTAAATTTATAAATAGGGCTGTTGATGGACTAGTCCTCATGATTATTTACATTTTCAAACACCGGGTGGACAAGTGAGCTTGTCTTCGTTTTCTTGCCTTTACCGTATCATCATTTGTTCCTTTACATTGCTCATTTTTAAAAGACACTTGTCCTGGTAATTATTAATTTGGCAGGAGAAAAAAGTGAAGATTCGAAAGAAAATTGAAGCCGTTTTTACCGAAAACTTGCTCAATCTTAAGGCAAAAGTAAAGACTCGATAAGAATACTTTCATGCATACAACATTACTGTTTTCCATTTCTTTAAAGTGTCCTTGAAGCATACTATTTTAATTCTGCATACACACATCAGACACATTTATCTAAAAGGTCATCAAGTTCTCCTAAGGTCCCTTCTCACCACATGTCACTAAACTCAACTTCCTTCCTGTGAAATATATTGTCATCTAACATCCATTGCCTAAGACTTCACTATAGATGATTTAACATTTTTACTTTATCATTTCCATCCATAAGTTTTTAGATCCATATAATTTTGTATATGTACCTTAATGGATGGTCAAAATTTGGAAGTCTCCCCACCATGGGTAGCCTTGAAGAAAATGTAAAAAAATATATGATCATTAATGAAGTTTCAAATTCAAAAAATATACCTTAGATGGTTTTACATCTTCAAAATCCTGCATGGACAATCATAATACTGAATAAGTCAAAGGTTTTAGTATTGCAGAACACAACGGTTTAGTAAGTATTTAATTAATGTAGACTCTTAAATAGTTTAAAATTCAACAAAAGATAGAGTCAGTAAGATTAAATATTAAACAAAGTTGAAGGCTAAACTTTAGGCACCAAGTTCATGTGATCCAATGCATCATCTTAAACTATTCATCATTGATTCAACCAAATTATGATTTAATGCAAAGCTCAGTCATGAATGTTTAAATGTCAAAAAATGTAATAAAAAGAACTACAGGACTGGGGAAATAAGGCTGTAAATCACTTCATCTGCTCAACCACAATCTTCAATAATTTTTAAAAAAGGTGATAAATTGATGAAATCTTTTGGGGATGATAATTAAACAGATGAGAACAAAGTCATCTTACTAGAGTTCACATCAAAGTAGAAATACTTCAAAAATTGACCGCTTAAGTTGTATGAGGTTCTCTTATAATGTTGCATCAACTTAGGATATTGCAATTCATGTCTCTACTTATACCAGCCTAGAATTTTACAAGCAGACAGTTGACAGTAGTTGATGTTGGAATTTTAGTGTATTATGTGAGTATTATTTAATACTTAGTAATATTTTAAAATTCTGTTATGCTATACATATATTGGCGCCAAACTGCTTGGTGGTTAATGACTGTTTTGACAGTTAATCAAACTGTCAGAAAACAGTTTTTCCCTCCAATACGCGGTAGAAATACACAACAGAAAACCTTATTCGAAAAATCTAAGAACTTAGTCTTATCCGATCGAAGATTTTGTATCCACAAAATACTTGATCTGAAAGTTTTCATACGATTCTAAGTTATCCAAGTATTCAATCTCTTCCTAAATCTAAACTAATCTAACAAAGATCAAGTATCGAAGATGAACGGAGGAGAAACTGCAAAAGATTTGGCATCCAGAATCACAAAACTCGACAAATTTGAAGGGGTGGACTTTAGAAGATGGCAGAAAAAGATGCATTTCTTCCTGACATCAATGAAGGTGGTGTATGTTCTGAGTACCCCGATGCCTGTGTTAACCGAAGGAGAAGAAGAAAGTCTGGAACAGATCAGAAGGAGAAAGAAGTGGGAAACCGATGACTACACATGCATAGGGCACATCTTGACTGGTATGAATGATTCTCTATTTGATATCTATCAAAATGCAGAATCTGCCAAGGAACTTTGGGATTCATTGGAAGCCAAATACATGGCTGAAGATGCATCTAGCCGGAAGTTTCTTGTAAGTGATTTCATTAATTACAAGATGGTAGACTCAAGACCTGTAATGGAACAATACAATGAATTACTCCGGATTTTGGGACAGTTTGAACAACACAAAATGAAAATGGATGAATCCATTTCTGTTTCAAGTGTGATCGACAAACTGCCCCCATCTTGGAGGGATTTTAAACACACACTTAAACACCAAAAGGAAGAACTTTCCTTGGTCCAATTGGGCAGCCATCTCAGAATTGAAGAGTCTCTAAGGACTCATGAGAAGGACAAATCTAAAGATAAGGGTGTGGCTGTTAATCCATCTGTCAACATGATGGAGAATGGTAAAAAGTTCAAAGGGAAAAGAAAGGCCAACTTTGGTGACAATCCCACAAACAAGAAATCGAAATTTACTTGTTGGAAGTGTGGGAAGGAGGGTCACTACAAGAAGGACTGCAGAAGTGGCAAGAAAAACACCAAGAATGGTGCAAGTTCTAGTGGAACCAAATCTGGTAATTCTGGATCAGGAGATCCGGATGCACAAAAGGGTATGTCTTTATCCTATCTTAATATTCCTAATTTAAACCAAATCTCTGATATATCATCTGCTGCTTACTTGCAGGATGATGAGAACAATTGGTGGGTTGATTCAGGGGCCACAAATCATGTTTGCAAAGATAAAAGATGGTTTACATCTCTGCAAACTACTGCTGATGGATCTGTGGTCAGAATGGGGAATACTGCTACTGAATCAATCAAAGGGATAGGATGTGTTAAGATAGTATTTACTTCTGGAAACTGTTTGCTATTAAGAAATGTATTGTATGTACCAAATGTTAGAAAAAACTTGATGTCTAGTCCTGTATTAAATAACCTTGGTTATAAACAAGTTATTGAATCTAACAAATATGTTTTATCTAAACATGGTGTGTTCATTGGATTTGGTTATTTATGTGATGGAATGTTTCGGCTAAATCTGAATATACCATTTAAAGACAATAATGCCCTTGTTATCACTTCTAGTAATTCTCCAAACTCTAAACTTTGGCATGAAAGACTAGGACATGTTCATTATAAAAGAATTATAGAAATGTCTAAAAATGGTTTAATCCCTGCCTTTACTTCCAACGATGACAGATGCAAAACATGTATGTTAACCAAAATAACCAGGCTTCCATTTAAAGATATCAATAGGGAATCTAAACCTTTGCAACTAATCCACAGTGATTTGTGTGATTTTCACTCAACCCCATCTATGGGAAATAAAAAATATGTAATTACTTTCATAGATGATTCAACCAGGTACTGTTATGTATATCTATTAACTTCAAAGGATGAAGCTCTGGACAAATTCAAGATATACAAAACAGAGGTTGAACTTCAAAGAGGTGAGTTAATTAAGGTGTTTAGATCAGATAGGGGAGGTGAGTATTATGACCCTGATTATTTTCAATCTGTTGGGATAATACACCAAGTCACTGCACCCTATACCCCACAACAAAATGGAATCTCAGAAAGAAAGAATAGGGTTCTAAAAGAAATGGTGAACTCTATGCTTTCCTACTCTGGCTTAAATGAAGGATTTTGGGGAGAAGCTATGCTTACAGCCTGTTACATACTAAACAGGGTCCCAAATAAGAAAAGTAAAGCAACTCCTTATGAGTTATGGTTTGGAAAACCCCCAAATTTGAGTTACTTCAAAGTCTGGGGCTGCAGGGCAGTGGTTAGATTGAATGATCCTAAAAGGAAGACTTTAGGTGAGAAAGGAATTGATTGCATCTTCATTGGATATGCATCACATTCCAAAGCTTACAGGTTCTTTGTCCTGGAACCTAACAAAGCAGTCTCTGTGAATTCTGTTATAGAATCCAGAGATGCCATATTTGATGAAAATAGATTCACATCTATTTCAAGACCTAAGGATATTAATCCTGTTAATGAGATCAGATTGTTGAATGATCAACAAGAATCTGATGCACCTTCTACTGATCATTGGGTTAGAAGAAGTGTTAGGCCTAGGAAAACCAGGAACACAGATGAAAGTTTTCAACTTCATCTTGTTGAAGGATCAAGAAATGAGATCCAATCTCAATACTTCTATTGTTTTAATATAGAAGAGGATCCAAGGACATTTAATGAAGCAATGAGCTCAAGGGATGTGTCATTTTGGAAGGAAGCTATTGATGATGAGATGAATTCCATTCTACAGAATAACACGTGGGAATTGACCGATTTACCCCTTGGTTGTAAACCTTTGGGATGCAAATGGATTTTCAAGAAGAAAATGAAAACAGATGGGTCAATTGAAAAATTCAAAGCAAGGCTTGTGATTCAAGGTTTTAGACAAAGGGAGGGAATAGACTACTTTGACACCTACGCACCTGTGGCTAGAATTTCAACCATAAGGCTGTTAGTAGCTATGGCTGCTATTCATAAACTATTAATCCATCAAATGGATGTTAAGACAGCCTTTTTAAATGGGGATTTAAATGAAGAGGTTTATATGAAACAGCCTGAAGGGTTTGTTCTTCCTGGAAATGAACACAAAGTGTGCAAGTTGATCAAATCTTTGTATGGATTGAAACAAGCACCTAAGCAATGGCATCAAAAGTTTGATGACACTGTTTTATCTAATGGTTTTACACTGAATCAAGCTGATAAATGTGTTTATTCAAGATTTGACAAATCTGGAAATGGTGTCATCATTTGTCTTTATGTTGATGATATGCTAATCTTTGGAACCAGTAAAGATCAGATTGATCAAACCAAAGATTTTCTGTCTTCTAAGTTTTCCATGAAAGACTTAGGAGAAGCTGAGGTCATTTTGGGAATAAGGATCAAGAGAAATTCCTCTAAAGAAATTTCTATCTCTCAATCTCACTACATTGAGAAGGTGTTGAAGAAGTTTAATCATGGTGACTGTGCACCAGTTAGTACACCTATTGATCCAAATGTTAAATTATTGCCAAATAAGGGCAATGCAGTTTCCCAATTGGAATACTCAAAGGCCATTGGCTGTCTGATGTATGCAATGATCAGCACAAGACCTGATATTGCATTTGCAGTTGGAAAATTGAGTAGATTTACTCATAATCCCAGCATTCATCATTGGCAGGCAGTAAGAAGGTTGTTTAAGTATTTGAAAGGAACACAGAACTATTGTTTAACTTACAATGAATTTCCATCTGTTCTAGAAGGATACTCAGATGCCAGTTGGATTACCAACTTAGAGGATCATTCCTCAACAAGTGGATGGATATTTCTACTTGGTGGAGGAGCTATCTCTTGGGCATCAAAGAAGCAAACATGCATAACAAATTCAACTATGGAGTCTGTATTTGTTGCATTAGCAGCAGCCAGCAAGGAGGCTGAGTGGTTGAGAAATTTGATTTATGAAATTCCTTTGTGGCCAAAGCCTATTTCACCTATATCTATAAGATGTGACAGTGCTGCTACATTGGCTAAGGTATATAGTCAAGTTTACAATGGAAAGTCTAGACACTTAGGTGTTAGACATAGCATGGTTAGGGAAATGATCTCATATGGTGTAATATCAGTAGAATTTGTTGGGACTCAACAGAATCTGGCAGATCATCTAACAAAGGGTTTAGCAAGAGACTTAGTGCACAAGTCTGCTAAAGGGGTGGGTTTAAAGTCCATATAATTCTTATGTCTGGATACCCAATTCCCTTCTAACTTGATGTTAAATGTGGAATTCAATGTGGAAAGCCAAACAGTAGAATTAGACACATGTTTAATCACCCAAGGTATGTGTTTATCACTGTCAGTAAAAATGAGGTTGAAGTTTAACTTCTTAATAATCTTTTGGAAAATTGTTATGGCAGGACAAGAAGAAAAGATTACCTATATGGACATGGAATCTAAGTTGTTCCAGTGAAGCTTTGGACTTAGCTTTATACATGTTCATTGAAGGATAAGGACACTAGACTTGTTTGAATAAGTGTCATGTTTAGATTTTAGTATGAAAATTGTGTGTATATTAAATCTGGTATTCAATGTAATTATAAGAGTTCAATTCTAAGAACACTCTTATATTCGAATATTTGTATGTTAATATGCTAAGATGGAAATTCAATCCATAGGATATTTCCATTTATGCGCAATTTTGGTTTTCTGTTTTGATTTATGGTAACACTAAAATTGGGGAGGATTGTTGGAATTTTAGTGTATTATGTGAGTATTATTTAATACTTAGTAATATTTTAAAATTCTGTTATGCTATACATATATTGGCGCCAAACTGCTTGGTGGTTAATGACTGTTTTGACAGTTAATCAAACTGTCAGAAAACAGTTTTTCCCTCCAATACGCGGTAGAAATACACAACAGAAAACCTTATTCGAAAAATCTAAGAACTTAGTCTTATCCGATCGAAGATTTTGTATCCACAAAATACTTGATCTGAAAGTTTTCATACGATTCTAAGTTATCCAAGTATTCAATCTCTTCCTAAATCTAAACTAATCTAACAGTTGAGTCGCAACGCACAATATAAAAGTACCATTTAGGGGTTTTTAGACATGTTTTAGGCTTTGTTAGGACTAGTTTAGGTTGAATTTAGGCTTTTTAGGGCAAGTTTAATTGATTTAGACATGTTTAAACCTGTTTAGACAATTTTTAGCCTAAATTTGGCCAGATTTTTGGCCATAAAATGCACCCAAGTGCCCAGGAGTGCGTCTATGACTCTATCTAGGCAAGGCGCATGTGATGCGCTAGGCTACGCCTGAGCGTCTAGGCGCACAAGGTGCACGCCTTTGACAACTATGGCTAATCTCATGAGTAAAAGATTGATTTGAGATTTAAATAAATCAATATAACATATGGTGTTTTTTGTCCTTTACCAAGAAGCGGCTTGCTTAACAAACGATTTTAATTTTTATAATTTTAAGGCGTTAAATGTCCATCAAGCATGTTGTACTTTCTAGAGGGTGAGTAAACTCATGGGTGGTTCTTTAAAACTTGTTTACTAAAAAGGTATAGCATCTCACACCCATGTTTCAAAAATAAAGAATAACATCTCATTTATTTTATTTCTCTGAAAAAAAGCCAATCTATGCACGTCTTAGACACATACATTGTAAACAACTATATCTTAACATCTCCATCCCACATAGGTAGACTGTAATTATGAGATTTCTCAATCCCACATTAGTTGACTATGAATTATGAGATGCCTTGTAAGTGCATGATAATTATTGTTGATTTGTACCTTAATGCCCTAGTTATTGCTTTAGGCTTGGGGCATCACAAATGGCATCACAGCATTAGGCCTCAAGATCTGGTAAGTTGAACATGAGGATAACAATCATGAAATTTTTATTTTTGTTTCTATGTAAGCCGAGCAAATTTGAGATATGATGAGTGGGTTAATAATACCTTGGAATCTTGGTTTGGAGGATACTCATCCTTTGTTTACAAAAAGCACGAGGCACTCCAAGGCGTTTAGGCCTCAAAAGCCAAGGTGCGATTCGTGAAGCATGAGGCAAGAGCCTCACGTACACAAAGCATTGCTCTATCTGCATTTGTGTCATTTTTTTATTAGTCTTTTTTATCATGTAAATCATTCATAATATCTTAATCACATTGGTTGTTCTCACATATTACCCTCCTACATACCTCTATCTTGACCAATATTGGTCAATTTTAACCCAAATGTGCATGAGGTGCCGCCTCAAGGCCCTGAGGCGTTTTCTTGCATATGCTGTTTTTGAAGCTTAGTACTCATCAAGCATGTTGAAATTGCATTTGGGTATCACATACACAATATCAACTAATCTTAACACTGATGCTCTCTTAGTATAAAATGATTATACCTTGTAATTGTGAGCCTCATTCATTGACTCATTGCTTACAATTGTGGTGACACTTCACACTCGCCATTGTTATCCCAACTGTTAGTTGTCCTAAAGGTATGATAGACTAATTTTCAACTAGTTCTGGGCTTATGCACATGTTTCAAACTACAATGACCTAACTGCTCATTGTTTTTATAGACAATGATCAAATCCATTGAGATAAAATGAAGTAAAATCCACTATTTTGAGGAGCGATCCAAATTTTTTCCGCTTAATTAGGTTATTATAATTTGTGATAAAGTAAGCTGCAAATTGCATAACAATCCGAACATCAAATGAAACCCATTGTACCTAAATATTGGTAACTTTTTGTGCCAATTAATGGAGGAAATATGTAACAGATGAAGCATGACAAGGGCATTACAAATTAATAATGTTGCAGATCAAATTCAAGCAATCGAATTTCAAAAAATGAAAGAAGAATCGAAAGAAACGTATTGATAAAACTTACCGACTGATTGATCCATTTGTCCTTCCATTTCTCAAAGGAAGCAGGGTTAGATCGAAAATAGGCCGCAAAAGATGATGAAATCAAAGGAGATGTTGATCGAATGCGGGAAGCGTTGAGAAACAACGCACTACCGCAATTGGGTGCTAGAATCTGCATTCGATTTGACGGAGCAAACGAACGTCAAGAGTAGATATTTATTACTTGGAAGAAGAACGTCATTAGTTGCCAAGCTAGATTATAAAAAGTTTATTTAGAACGGCAAGACCTAAGACTAACGTAGGGTGTCGAAAATACCGAACCTGATTAACCCGGCCTGCATCCGAACTCGAATAAGCTTAATAGGGTCATGCTGTTCGGGTAAAAAATGCTAGTCGGGTTGTTCGGGTCAACCCGATTAACCCGAATTTTTAATAGGGTCGAGTTTCGGGTATATTTTTAAACATTAGTCAGGTTTTGGGTTAACCCGAGCAACCCAAATAAGGATGATTATCATTTTTATATGTATTAATTATAAAATATATTACTATTCAACTTTTTTCCGAAACATTTAATTACGTTAACTACATATAACTATGACTATTAATCAAATTATGCATAGTTGAACACATTTTCTATTGAATTATATGTTTGGAAAATGAAATATTTGTGGCAATTCAAAATTAGGCCAAGATAATAACAAATAAATAGTAACTCGGTTAAACCGACTGACCCGACCCAAATAACCCGAACCCAGTTAACCCAAACGTTGTTCGGGTCAGGTTGTGGGTTAATTTTTTCTTAAAGAAAAACCCGACTAACCCGACCCGATTAACCCGAAACCCGATCGGGTTGACCCGATCAACACCCCAGTAGTTTGACTGGATGGTAATTTTTTAAAAAAGAAAGAAAAAGTTCTAAATGGGCGACCAAAGTCCACAAGTTGTTCCGTGGAACGAACCTTGTTCAAGTATATTTCTAATATTATTTTCTGATTTCACGTGACAAATGACAGCATATGATTGGTTAATGATTATTTCTTTTAAATCAAAATTATTTATTTTATTTAGTGCTGTAAAAATCGGCCTAGACGTCCTCTAACTGTGTCGATTTTGCCCTAGGCGGCATAATCGGCACAATCAGTTTTTTTTTTTACTTTTTTGGGGTAAAAAGGACCAAATCCATTATTATTCGAGACATTTCTCAACCCAAAATCCTTAATATGTCTCTAAAACATCGAATCCAGCCACTGAATATCGAAATCTATCTCTAAACGTTGAACTTAGCGTTTAGTTTGAGCTTTGAAGTGCTTGACTTAGTATTTAAGTTTATTTTTTAAATTATTTGAAGTATTATACTGAATTATTGATATTAATGTGTGTATATAATATATATTTGTAAAATTACATATAAATTTCCAATCCGCCTAGCACTGATTAATCTCGATTACTCCCTAGGCAATACCTCGTCGGCCGACTAGCGTCTTCTACAACCATGATCTTATTAAGTAAAAAATGAAGTTGGGTTCGTTGTGAATGAGAGTGAAAAAAATTTAGTTGAATGTGTGGGTGAAAGAGAAAGAAATTTTTTTAATGAATAGTTTGGGTTGGTTGTTGTGAATGAGGATAGTCTACGTACCCTCGAAACGACCAAACCTATTCAGTCATGTTGTAACACCCCGATCGATGGCGGAAACGTCGGGATGCCACGAGGGATGTGTAGATTGTTCAAAAGCTCGAGGCCATCTAAATCCAATCATCATATATCAATCAATCAACCAAAATAATTACACAAAAATCATGTTCACCATGAAATAGTTACAACAAATACAAAAGAGATTTAGCTATCTAACTAAATTCTAGTCACCAGATATTTAGTTATTTAGCTAAGTCCAAGACCCTATATGATGATGTTCAAAATAGAAGAGATCACCCTCTTCATCCTACTTGTCTCCATCACCTGAAACATGTAAGAAATCAAGTGTCAACTACAAGGTAGTTGGTGAGTAATCATAAGTTTTTATACTTAAAAGGTTTTATAAAATGAATTTAAATGTTTAAGTTTAAAAATGGTTTTTATAAAAGGTTTAGATAAGATGAGTATAAATGCTTATGATTTCCTGAGAAAATCAACAATAATACCTGTATGATATAATCCAACCAATCTCCAAACTCAACAATCAAACACATACACAACCACGTAATCACATAACCAATCAGTCATAATCAATCACAGATAATCATAGTCAGTAAGACATAATCAAACCACATAACCAATTAATCAATTTCAATTTCAATATCAATATTCTCAAATAATATCTGTGACTATACATGGACATTATGTAACTAACATAAGTTAAAAACAAGATCCATGGAGTGGTAGCTAACCACGTGACTATACATGAAGTCAAAGCAATTAACCGAAGTCAAAGGCGATGATTCACGGAGTGGACAACATCCACGTGACAATACATGAAGTCAAAGCAATTAACCGAAGTTAAAGGCGATGATTCACGGAGTTTGTGACAATACATGTAATCGTTGTTATTGACCGAAGTCAATGACAAGGTTTACACGGATATATGATCGTAAGAGAATCCATAAATATTGATAAATTTTAAATGTGAATATCATATTGATAAACAGGTATTAACCTTGTTTTATCAAAATAATATTTAATTCGGTATACATGCTTCACCTCCGAGTTTTTAAAACAAAACAGTTTAAAGAAAGGGAGGTTATGAGAATTCACCTGAATCCTTAGAATCAGTGTTCCAATAATATGCGCGCTCACGTAGATGAAACCCAAAACACTTCAACAATCTGTAATTATTTTACGTTTTATAGTCGTAAGTACTTGCGCTTAATTTATGTCACTTGCCCATGAGTGTTACTCTTATTCACTAGATATGTTTTTAACTTAGTTTACTTATCCTAAGTTAAGTTGTTACCCTTAGGGTTTTATTAACATTTGTCTCAAAGTTTATCTTACTTGTTACTTCTTTTATCATTATCAAACGATGAGAAATCTTAAAATCCTTGGTATGAATTCATAAATAGGTATGTGTTAAGGTAATGATCATATCCCACATATACCTATACTCACATGCATGACTTCATTCAAACCACCATCATAGCCTAATTCATTATATCCACTTAGTTTAATAAAAGCGTATTTAAAGTATCCATATAAGATGTTAACTTTGTTCCATCAAATTCAATACATATGTAATTCATAGTTTTTAAGAAGCTTGTGTCTAGAGAGAGAAAAGGTGATGGTTTGATGTTCTCATGCATGCATGGACATGTATATATGTATATGTATCTAATCATGTTGTTTACTTACCCTTAACCTCCTAATTAAATGGAACTAGGTCGTATCCCCCCATGAGGCAGCGAACCTTTTAGATTAAAGCCCATAGGTTCGGCCAAATAGAGGTAGGGTTCGGCCAAGTTTAAGGAAATGGTTCGCCCCTTGTAGGGTTCGCTGCCATGGAACTCATGAACCATTAGGTTCGTTCATAAATCAGAAAATAGGTTCGCAGCCCATGGTGTTTATTCCACTAAGGTTCGGCCAAATAGAGGTAGGGTTCGACCAAGTTTAAGGAAATGGTTCGCCCCTTGTAGGGTTCGACTATTAAGCTCCTAGGTTCGGTCCCTAGTGATGGTGGCCAACATAAAGGTTCGGCAATCAAATAGAAAAGGTTCGGCTAGGGGCTGAACCATAAAGGTTCGTCATTAGCATCCTGGGTCCAGGGTTCGCTGCAATCATAGGCTTAGGTTCGTGTCATCCCATCCATGGTTCGGCTAACCCATAATAGGTTCGCCCAGGAGCTGTACGATGGTACAGGGTTCGGCCAACCACCTTTTTAACCCAAATAAGGTTCGGCTAGGGCTGGTGGCGAACCTGTATCATCTTCATCATGTCCAACCTGTTTTAGACTGGTTTCTAGGGTTTCCCATAGTCCACAAACGTTTATCTAAACAATTTAAATGTCTTAGATCGGCTAGAACATAAATTGGTTATGAGATTCGCGAGTTATACCAAAACCGAAAAGTAGAGCTTAGATTTACCTCTTTACGTGGATCAAATGTAAGGTTTCTTCGTATCCACTTGTAGCTCTCGTTCTCACGAACGCGTGGCCGCCAAGATCTCGCGATTTCGTCGAGAAACGAAGGAGAAACGCTAGAGAGAAGGTAGAGAGAAGGTGGGTGTGTTTTTAGAGAGAGAAAGAGATTTGAGAAAGTGAGGAGAAATGGTGGAGTCTTCCACCATTTAAGTCCATCCCATCCCCGCGCGTTCGGTCTCGTCTTTATCACGATAACTTAATATATGCTCGGTTTTACTCGAAAAATATATTTAAATCATAAGACATTAAAATAGTTAAATTTCATCTTTATTAAAATGATTTTATTTAAATATTGTTGTTTCTTACAACGGTTTTCGTTTTATCATCATTAAATCAATTATTTAATAAATTAATTTATTCAACTCATTTTAAGTTGTGATTCCTAATAAACGTTTTAAGTTTCTTTTATTAATTTTAATATCGTTTGATATTATTTAATTATCTCGTCGAAACACGTTACCCGCGTACGTATTCGTAAAGATCGTCACCTTTGCGAATCCAACGCTCGTATCGCACTTCCATTCGATTTATGATTTATGGAATATCATTTCAGAATATTATTCTTAATAATTATATTCGTGTGAATCGTCACCCACGCGAATACATTATTAAGTTAATATTTCTGAATTAATATTCGCGTTTAAGTCATATTCGTAACCTCACCTTCGCGTAATTTATTTCCAATTAAACTTTGATCATTTTATTAACTTAAATATTATATTCCCAAACCAAAACCCACTAAACCCTAGTCACTAACACATCCATGATAGACCGAAATATGCATATGTATAGGGCATATGCAGAGGTAGATCACAACCTCCCCTACACCATCCCACCGCTATTTCGATAAACCATGACCGTGTGTCCTTGACTACGTTTAGCAACCAGACCATAACATACTCCCAGTTCCATCCCAAATCCATTCCAAACCAATAATCCATAATCATCAACAATAAGACTGCGTTAAACTCTCTGGTTCTGTTTAGTTGAGTTACAACTAAACTTCCCATGGTTTATGCGTGTAATATGTTATAAACATGTATACCAGTAACAGTGATAATGTCACACCCCCAATTTCCCACTCATGGCGTATGTCCACGTGGATGTGACGTGTCCAGAATCACAGCTCAAGGTCATATAGAACACCTCTATATGCGTTTACAAATCCAAGTTTGACACATACACTTGATAAAATAGTTTGCAGCGGAAATAAAGTAGTATTGCAGCGGAATAAATAAGTCATAACATGCAGCGGAAAATGATCGTTTACACAGCGGAAATTGTAAGTAGTTTAATACAACAACGTTTTAAATAAAATAAAGTCAAATTGTTTTCAAAAGACACGAAAACAAATGCATGTGGGACCCTATGCTCATGTCCCCTATGTGCTTTCCTGCTCCACGAGCCTGTCATGCTAGTTACCTGAGAATACAAGTTAGAAAAAGTGTCAACACAATGGTTGGTGAGTTCACAGGTTTTTATATACATATAGTAAGAAAGTGTGTCATGCTGTTTATCAATGTTAGTACCGAGCCCTAGGCCCAAAGTGTCAGTGCGTCACTACCGAACTAGACTTGTTTGCTCTTGCCTCCGCTATGCCTCGTATACATAGCAAGTTAGGTCAGAATTTGCACGGGTTATGACACTCAGTCAACATGGTGCCCCGTGGGGTTAGTCATTCCCTAATGGATCCATCCAAATCTACCACGTTGTTTGTACATTAACGGTAAGACTTTGTGAGGGCTTGTAACGAGTTCAACACTTAATGTTTGTCCAATAAACCAGCATACACAATAATGTTTGTACAGTAATAATGTTTGACTCGATGCAACTAGTATTCTCCCCCTATTTAAAAGCATTTGAAAAAGAGTAAAGAGGGGCCGTAAACTCACCTTAGTGAAACGAATGTATGTAAGCGTAAGCTCCCGAGTTGTCGTGTAGCACGTCGGTCACCGGCAACCTATATCGTAGATCGTACGTGAGTTCGTGTAAGTGACCGTGCTAATGTTAGTGCTCGTGTTTGTGTCCAACAACCCTTGGTTGTTCATGTTTGTTCGTGTCGGTCCACAATGACCGTGTTTGCTCGTGTTGGTCCATATTGACCGTGTTTGACCATGTTTGACCATGTTTGACCAAAGTTGACCGTGTCAAGTCAACGACCCGTTGGTGAACCGTGTGACGGTTTGTGACTCGTGTAGCACTCGTGTAAGTGTTTGTCGTGTGCAAAACGCGTAGGTTGCGTTTATGGACAACTTACTATTTATAGTAAGTTTCCATTTTTAGAAAGTTCACAAAGCATGACGGTTTTATAGTTCTAGCATGTTCAATAGTCCTACGGGGTCATGTTAACACATAGCACATTATCATACAAGTTCATATATGCCGTTTATAACATGTTAGTGCACAAAAGTTTCCTAAAATGGAAAGTTTCCATTTTTAGCATACGTGACATCGGAAACCATCTAACTTAGCATCTAAACATCATATTATAACATAATAAATCATTTAGCATGCTCAAGTCATTCAACATATTCCTAAGTCGGTTTTTGTAACCATAAAGTTACTAAAAATAGTAACTTTGTGGTTTTTGCATAAAAATGACCATTTAACATTTCTAAACCAATTTTTATATCACCAATCATCATAATAAACCACTTAACACCATTTAATCATGTCATCTCATCCCAAATTATCATTTAACAACATTCTAACTAGAAAAGTTACTAAAAATAGTAACAATGACAAGTATGACTACAAACACCATCAAAACCACTTTCTAACAAATCAAATCATCATATTATCATTCTAACAACAATTCTACATACATGCATGCTCATTATTTTCACCAAATCACCAACTTGTAACTAAAAAGTTTCTAAATATAGTAAGGTCCTTACAAATCATGTTTTTAACCATTTCCAACATCATCTAACATGTAATCATCATCCAATATCATCAAGAAACATGCTTAACTACTGAAAATCATTCTAGCTATCATCGATCGTACATGCATGTGGTTAAATCACCCATTTGTGACCAAATCATGAAGTACTCATAAACATATCATCATGGATCGTCATGAAACACCATTTAAACATCATAGATCATCATAAAACTCATTAAAATCAACAAACCCAGATCAAAACCTCGTGCATGTGCATTCAAAGTGCTTGCATGTGTGATTCAAGTCTTGCATGTGTGTGTAGAAGTGAGAATAATGCATTTTAAACTACAAGGGGCATTGAACTACCTTTCTAAGCTCTGTAGATTGCTGAGATGATGCTCTAGCAGCTCTAAAACCTTCTGGTTCGTTGGACTCGAAAGAAATCAAGATGGTGGTGGTGGTGGATGCTCCTTAGAGGTCTTCTTCCAATGATCTCAAGCTTCCAAGGGGTGTAAAAATGGCTTCCAATAGAGGAGAGTGGTTGTAACAGAGGGTTGGGGATGAAGATGGTCGAGAGGTTGAGTATGAGGTCGGGTATAATGAGTGAAAGGAGTAGTGTAGGCAAAATGATGACATTGGGAGCTTAAAAAGCTGTTTGGCGACTGGGGCGCCCCAGGCGTATCGCCTGACGTGGGCGAACCTCGCCTGTCGTTACGCGCGGGTCTGGTCGGACGAGGCGCTCAATTTCCCCCCCCGCGCGCATCGCCTGTCGCGGCTTCCCGGGTCAGGCGTACCGCCTGGCCTGTTTTTCAAGCCCAATAAGCTTGTTTTTGTTGTTCTGGCCCGATCTTGCCCGTTTCTCGATCATAGAACGTCGTTCGAGCGTCGTTTGGACTCTATTGATCAATTATTAGTCATAATTGACTTGTGACAGTGTTTCGTGAAGTTTCGAGTGTTGTGCTACACAATGTGTTAGACGTTCACCAACGTTCGTGTGTTTTGACACGTGTGTGCTGTTTGCCGATAATTCCACGAATTATCTAGTCATGAGTCAGTGTTCGTACTGTCGTGCCACGTGTCACACTAAATTAATCTAACTCTAGTGCCACGTGTACATAATGCATTTAAATAATCATTTAAATAAATAAGATGCTGACCTGGAAATTACGGGGTGTCACATCCTCCCCATGTTAGAAAGAATTTCGTCCCGAAATTCAACTCGTGTTGCTAGTGTTTGTCTGTTCCGCGAACAGGTGTGGGTACTTTTGTTTCATCTGGTCCTCACGTTCCCACGTGAATTCCGGTCCTCGTCGCGAATTCCATCGTACTTTTACAATCGGGATTTTACTGAGTTTGAGCTTCTTAGTTTCCCGGTCCATAATCTCTACTGGTTCCTCAACGAAATTCAATTGTTCGTCGATTTGTATTTCCTCGAGAGGAATAACAAGTGTCTCATCAGATAGGCACTTCTTGAGGTTCGAGATGTGGAATACGTCGTGTACACTGCTCAGTTCAACTGGCAGGTTTAGTTCGTAGGCTACAGGGCCTATTCGCTTTGTAATCTCGAAAGGTCCAATGTAACGAGGGTTCAACTTTCCTCGTTTGCCAAACCGAATGACACCTTTCCAGGGCGAGACCTTGAGTAACACTCTGTCCCCCACCTGGAACTCCAACGGTTTGCGTCGCTTGTCGGCATAGCTTTTCTGTCTGTCCCGAGCTGCTGCCATTCGTTTGCGTATTTGCACGATCTTCTCAGTTGTCTCGTGCACCAGTTCTGGACCAGTCAGTTGGCTGTCTCCAACTTCCGCCCAGCAGATGGGTGATCGACACTTACGTCCGTAAAGTGCCTCGAATGGTGCAGCTTGAATGCTAGTGTGGTAGCTATTGTTATATGAGAACTCCACTAACGGTAGATGAGATTCCCAGCTACTACCAAAGTCAATGACACATGCCCGGAGCATGTCTTCCAGTGTCTGTATCGTTCGCTCACTTTGCCCGTCCGTCTGCGGGTGGTAAGCAGTACTCATGTCCAATCTCGTGCCCAAAGCCTTATGCAAGGACTTCCAGAAATGCGACGTGAATCGACTGTCGCGATCAGATATGATGGAGATTGGCACTCCATGTCGAGTGACCACTTCCTTCAAATAAATCCGAGTGAGTTTGTCTAGCTTGTCAGTCTCTTTAATGGGTAGGAAATGAGCAGACTTCGTCAGTCGGTCTACGATAACCCAGATGGTATCGCAACCACTTGCCGTCTTAGGCAGTTTAGTTATGAAGTCCATGGAAATTTGCTCCCATTTCCACATTGGTAATTCCGGTTGTTGAAGTAACCCTGATGGCTTCTGGTACTCAACCTTGACTTTTGAGCACGTTAAACACTTACTTACGTAAGTAGCTATCTCAGCTTTCATGTTTGGCCACCAATAGGTTGTCTTCAGATCGTGATACATCTTATCAGAGCCTGGGTGTACGGAATACCGGCTCTTGTGAGCTTCATCCATCACTACTTCTCTCAATCCTCCGTAGCGTGGAATCCAGATTCGATCCATTAAGTAGTAAGCTCCGTCGTCTTTTGCCTTTATTTGCTTATCCATGCCACGCATGGCTTCAAGAGTGAGGTTTTCAGTTTTCAGAGCTTCGTGTTGTGCTATCCGAATTTGATTCGGCAGTTCGGAATGGATCGTAAGTTGTAGTGCGCGCACGCGTTTTGTTGTTTCTTTTCGGCTCAACGCGTCGGCCACTACGTTGGCTTTACCGGGATGATACTTGATGGCGCAATCATAATCACCTATGAGTTCAACCCATCTTCGTTGTCTCATGTTCAACTCTTTCTGGTCGAAGATGTGTTGTAGGCTCTTATGATCGGTAAAGATTGTACATTTCGTGCCGTACAAGTAGTGTCGCCAGATCTTCAAGGCAAACACCACGGCTCCCAACTCAAGGTCATGAGTCGTGTAGTTCTTCTCATGCACCTTCAGTTGACGTGAAGCGTATGCTATCACTTTCTCGCGTTGCATCAGCACGCAACCGAGTCCTTGTTTCGAAGCGTCGCAATACACCACGAAGTCATTACATCCTTCCGGTAGGGATAGGATAGGTGCAGTGCATAGTTTCTGTTTCAACAGGTTGAAAGCAGCTTCTTGTTTGTCTCCCCAATCGAACTTTTTGTCTTTATGGGTCAGGGACGTCAATGATTGGGCAATCTTCGAGAATCCTTCAATGAATCTTCGGTAGTACCCGGCCAGACCTAGGAATTGTCGCACCTCAGTTGGAGTCTTGGGTGCTTCCCAGTTTTTGATGGCTTCGATTTTGGCTGGGTCTACGTGTATTCCCCGCTCATTAACCACGTGTCCAAGGAATTGGACTTCGCGAATCCAAAAGTCGCACTTTGAAAATTTCGCGTACAGTTGCTCTCTCTTCAGTAGTTCCAAGACTAGCCTTAGATGTTCGGCATGCTCTTCCTGATTCTTAGAGTAAATCAGGATGTCGTCAATGAACACTATCACGAATTTGTCAAGATAAGGTTTGCACACTCTATTCATGAGATCCATGAACACGGCTGGTGCATTGGTCAGTCCAAAGGGCATAACCAAGAATTCGTAGTGTCCGTATCGGGTTCTAAAGGCAGTCTTAGGGATATCGTTTTCCTGTATCCTTAGTTGGTGGTAACCCGATCTTAAATCGATCTTCGAATAGTAGCTTGACCCTTGCAACTGGTCAAACAGATCGTCTATTCGCGGTAAGGGATATCGATTCTTGATCGTCACCTTGTTCAGCTCTCTGTAGTCGATACACATACGGAATGATCCGTCTTTCTTCTTTACGAACAAGACCGGTGCTCCCCAAGGTGAGAAGCTTGGTCTGATGAATCCCTTGTCTAACAGCTCTTGTAACTGGTTAGACAGTTCCTGCATCTCCGTTGGTGCTAGTCGGTATGGAGCTTTGGCAATCGGTGCTGCTCCAGGTGTAAGGTCTATCTGGAACTCGACTTGTCGTTTCGGAGGTAGTCCAGGTAGATCCTCGGGAAACACTTCGGGAAAATCGCAGACTACGGCGATGTCCTCAATCTTCCTCTCCTTCTTCGGTTGTTCTGCGATGAGGGCTAGTATGGCAGTGTATCCCTTTTGCAGGTACTTGTTCGCCTTCATGCATGACATGATGTTCAGAGGTACTCCCCGTCTTTCCCCCTGAATCGAGATCTGTTCTCCGTTCTGCAACGTCACTCGTACGATCTTCTCGTTGCATACGATCTCGGCCTGGTTAGTGGATAACCAATCCATTCCTACGACTACATCAAAGCTTCCGAGAGTCACCGGCATCAAATCGATTTCGAGTTCGTGATTCGCCAAAACCATGACGCATCCTCGGAAGATGTGTTGTGTTTCAATCAGTTTGCCGTCAGCTAACTCTACAGTATACTTGTAGTCGAGTGGCGTTGGGGTAATATCTAGTAATTTGCTAAACTCACTACATATAAAGCTCCTATCGGCACCGGTATCAAATAATATGCTAGCATAGACATTATTTAAAAGAAACGTACCGGTTACGATGTTTGGGTCATCCTTGGCTTCTCCCGAGCCAATCACAAATGCTCTTCCTTTGGCCGCTCCTCCTCCGGCCTTTTTCAATTGAGGGCAGTCCCTCCTCATGTGGCCTGGTTTTCCACATTCATAACACCCTCTGGAGGTGTTCTGGTTGTTGTTCTGGTTGTGGTTAGGGTTGTTGTTACTGGGAAATTTGGATCTGCAGTCTTTGGCCATGTGGCCATGTCGTCCACACTTCAAGCAACGATATCGTTCGCATTGCCCGAAGTGGTGATAAGAGCATCGGTTACACAAGGGGTATTTCCCTTGGTACACACCCTTCCCCTTGTCGTCGGGTTGGGTGGCAGTAAAGGCTCTGGCTGGTGCAGATCTTTGTTGTTGTTGAGGTTGATGAGATTGGTGGTGGCTGGGTTCCCACTTCCTCTTCTGGCTTTCTTGAGGCTTCACATGCTCGCCTCGTTTTGGTAGCTTGCCCTGAGCTACAGCTTGGTCAGTCAGTTTATGAGCCAGCCTGATCAGAGGTTGGATAGTGGTGAGGTCAGACGCAGTCACCATGCTCTGAATTTGTTCGGGCAGCCCACTGATGAACTGCTCGATTTTCTTGTACTCCGGCGTCACCATAGCCGGACATAGCTTACACAGCTCATGGAATCGAGTACAGTATTGCTCGATCTCAGAGCCCACCATCTTCAGTACCCAGAACTCAGCCTCTAGCTTTCTGATCTCATCACGAGGACAGTATTCCTCTTGCAGTAGTCGGGTGAAATCAGCCCATGGCATGGAGTTGGCACCGTCCAACCCCAGGGTTTGTACATGGGTATTCCACCATGTGAGTGCTGGTCCTTCCAGTGTACCAGTTGCGAACTTCACCCGGTTCTCTTCAGTACATTCGCACATGGCGAATACAGACTCCACTTTCTCCACCCAGCGGAGCATTCCCACGGCTCCCTCAGTCCCCTTGAATTTGTGTGGGTGGCAGTTCAGGAAGGATTTAAAAGAACATCCTTTGTTGTTGTTGCCTTGTGATCCGTTGTTCGAGCCACTGGTTTCACTAGCAAGGCGGTTTGCCTCGTGCTCTGCCAGTATCTTGTTAACTCGTCTGTCAACCATCATCTTAATGACGGCTGCGTCCAGTGTTCGTCTAGGAGGGCGTGCATGTGGTCCTCTTCCCGCCATAGATATTTTCTATACGGAAGGGATAGAATGTTAGTAAGTCAGAATGTTAGTCAGATGTTGTGTCGGAAGTCAGATCATATGTCATGTTAGTTGTCAAGTCAAAGCAATCATGGTCAATATGTAATAAGTAAGACAAAACATAATTCTCATTAATAATAAGCTTGAAGTACAATAATTTCAAAAGGAAATACATAATAAGTTCTTCGAGCACATCCCGCTCGTCTAGGCCAAAATAAAGAAAGTACAAAATACAACAGTCCACTAGTCAGAATCCATAGAGACATGTGAAATATCGCTAGCAGCGTCTCCGTCGTCATCATCCTCCTCCAGATCCTCATTAGGATCCTCATCAAGGTCCTCATCTTCGAGGTCCTCGGCCTCGAACTCGGGACCATCCTCCTGAGGTGGTTCCTCAATAAACTGTGCAGCCCATGCATTAAGCATGGCATCACTGGCCTGCACCATGGCTTGAGTCTCGGTGATGTCCGTCCGATTCTCGGTTATACGCACGTCGTGTTCCTGCACGACATCGACGACCTGTCCATGCTCGGTCAGTAGTTGGGACATTTGGAGTCGTAGGGCCTCCATCTGGGTTTCCAGTCTGTTGTTGCGCTCCTCCAGTCTCTCGTTCTGCCTCTCCAATCGATCGCTCTTCTCGCGAAGAACTCGGACCTCGTCTGTTAGCTCCCTACCCCTCCAGACTTCCCGTCGTGTGCAAGCAACATGTGCCGCGAAGGCCTGCTCCATCGGCACTCCGAACGGTGGTAGTCGGTGTCCTGGAGTGGTGTCGCCGGGATATCGATATGGAGGTACTCTCTCCTCGACGATCCAACTCTGGAGTATGGTGGGAAGCCATCCCCAATATCTGGCTCGTGCTGCGTCCCTCACTCGCCGGTCCATCTCGGCGTCCACCTGTGCCACTATATCGTGGACTCGTCGGCGGCTCTCTGCCACCATGTCGTCTGTGGTCGCATGTCCAGCTGAGTTCCTGTTAGCATTGTTGTTGTTGTCGGCCATCCTGCAAGTCACAAGTTAGTAAGTAACCGTTCAATATAAGCAAGAACATCACCAAAGTGTAAGTTCTACGTGTAGTGTCTAAAGTTGAGCAATGGCTATAGTCTAAGTTTACTACATGCAAACCTAGTTCCCTATAACCAAGGCTCTGATACCAGTCTGTCACACCCCCAATTTCCCACTCATGGCGTATGTCCACGTGGATGTGACGTGTCCAGAATCACAGCTCAAGGTCATATAGAACACCTCTATATGCGTTTACAAATCCAAGTTTGACACATACACTTGATAAAATAGTTTGCAGCGGAAATAAAGTAGTATTGCAGCGGAATAAATAAGTCATAACATGCAGCGGAAAATGATCGTTTACACAGCGGAAATTGTAAGTAGTTTAATACAACAACGTTTTAAATAAAATAAAGTCAAATTGTTTTCAAAAGACACGAAAACAAATGCATGTGGGACCCTATGCTCATGTCCCCTATGTGCTTTCCTGCTCCACGAGCCTGTCATGCTAGTTACCTGAGAATACAAGTTAGAAAAAGTGTCAACACAATGGTTGGTGAGTTCACAGGTTTTTATATACATATAGTAAGAAAGTGTGTCATGCTGTTTATCAATGTTAGTACCGAGCCCTAGGCCCAAAGTGTCAGTGCGTCACTACCGAACTAGACTTGTTTGCTCTTGCCTCCGCTATGCCTCGTATACATAGCAAGTTAGGTCAGAATTTGCACGGGTTATGACACTCAGTCAACATGGTGCCCCGTGGGGTTAGTCATTCCCTAATGGATCCATCCAAATCTACCACGTTGTTTGTACATTAACGGTAAGACTTTGTGAGGGCTTGTAACGAGTTCAACACTTAATGTTTGTCCAATAAACCAGCATACACAATAATGTTTGTACAGTAATAATGTTTGACTCGATGCAACTAGTATTCTCCCCCTATTTAAAAGCATTTGAAAAAGAGTAAAGAGGGGCCGTAAACTCACCTTAGTGAAACGAATGTATGTAAGCGTAAGCTCCCGAGTTGTCGTGTAGCACGTCGGTCACCGGCAACCTATATCGTAGATCGTACGTGAGTTCGTGTAAGTGACCGTGCTAATGTTAGTGCTCGTGTTTGTGTCCAACAACCCTTGGTTGTTCATGTTTGTTCGTGTCGGTCCACAATGACCGTGTTTGCTCGTGTTGGTCCATATTGACCGTGTTTGACCATGTTTGACCATGTTTGACCAAAGTTGACCGTGTCAAGTCAACGACCCGTTGGTGAACCGTGTGACGGTTTGTGACTCGTGTAGCACTCGTGTAAGTGTTTGTCGTGTGCAAAACGCGTAGGTTGCGTTTATGGACAACTTACTATTTATAGTAAGTTTCCATTTTTAGAAAGTTCACAAAGCATGACGGTTTTATAGTTCTAGCATGTTCAATAGTCCTACGGGGTCATGTTAACACATAGCACATTATCATACAAGTTCATATATGCCGTTTATAACATGTTAGTGCACAAAAGTTTCCTAAAATGGAAAGTTTCCATTTTTAGCATACGTGACATCGGAAACCATCTAACTTAGCATCTAAACATCATATTATAACATAATAAATCATTTAGCATGCTCAAGTCATTCAACATATTCCTAAGTCGGTTTTTGTAACCATAAAGTTACTAAAAATAGTAACTTTGTGGTTTTTGCATAAAAATGACCATTTAACATTTCTAAACCAATTTTTATATCACCAATCATCATAATAAACCACTTAACACCATTTAATCATGTCATCTCATCCCAAATTATCATTTAACAACATTCTAACTAGAAAAGTTACTAAAAATAGTAACAATGACAAGTATGACTACAAACACCATCAAAACCACTTTCTAACAAATCAAATCATCATATTATCATTCTAACAACAATTCTACATACATGCATGCTCATTATTTTCACCAAATCACCAACTTGTAACTAAAAAGTTTCTAAATATAGTAAGGTCCTTACAAATCATGTTTTTAACCATTTCCAACATCATCTAACATGTAATCATCATCCAATATCATCAAGAAACATGCTTAACTACTGAAAATCATTCTAGCTATCATCGATCGTACATGCATGTGGTTAAATCACCCATTTGTGACCAAATCATGAAGTACTCATAAACATATCATCATGGATCGTCATGAAACACCATTTAAACATCATAGATCATCATAAAACTCATTAAAATCAACAAACCCAGATCAAAACCTCGTGCATGTGCATTCAAAGTGCTTGCATGTGTGATTCAAGTCTTGCATGTGTGTGTAGAAGTGAGAATAATGCATTTTAAACTACAAGGGGCATTGAACTACCTTTCTAAGCTCTGTAGATTGCTGAGATGATGCTCTAGCAGCTCTAAAACCTTCTGGTTCGTTGGACTCGAAAGAAATCAAGATGGTGGTGGTGGTGGATGCTCCTTAGAGGTCTTCTTCCAATGATCTCAAGCTTCCAAGGGGTGTAAAAATGGCTTCCAATAGAGGAGAGTGGTTGTAACAGAGGGTTGGGGATGAAGATGGTCGAGAGGTTGAGTATGAGGTCGGGTATAATGAGTGAAAGGAGTAGTGTAGGCAAAATGATGACATTGGGAGCTTAAAAAGCTGTTTGGCGACTGGGGCGCCCCAGGCGTATCGCCTGACGTGGGCGAACCTCGCCTGTCGTTACGCGCGGGTCTGGTCGGACGAGGCGCTCAATTTCCCCCCCCGCGCGCATCGCCTGTCGCGGCTTCCCGGGTCAGGCGTACCGCCTGGCCTGTTTTTCAAGCCCAATAAGCTTGTTTTTGTTGTTCTGGCCCGATCTTGCCCGTTTCTCGATCATAGAACGTCGTTCGAGCGTCGTTTGGACTCTATTGATCAATTATTAGTCATAATTGACTTGTGACAGTGTTTCGTGAAGTTTCGAGTGTTGTGCTACACAATGTGTTAGACGTTCACCAACGTTCGTGTGTTTTGACACGTGTGTGCTGTTTGCCGATAATTCCACGAATTATCTAGTCATGAGTCAGTGTTCGTACTGTCGTGCCACGTGTCACACTAAATTAATCTAACTCTAGTGCCACGTGTACATAATGCATTTAAATAATCATTTAAATAAATAAGATGCTGACCTGGAAATTACGGGGTGTCACAGATAATCATCAAATAATGTGTCAATATTAATAATTACAAAATCTCAGGTCGTAACAGTACATTCGTACGGATGTACGAATGTACGGACAACCTAAAGTACAGTGATGTTACACATGTGCAATGATATCCTTGCACGTGCGATCATGGTGACACAAATAACGATGGAAGAGGGAGTTTGAAATGGTTTGATCTGGAATTAGTCGCTGATAGAAATGAGAATAAAGAAAAAATGAGACGTTATGATGTCCGTGTGACAAGCAGGAGTGCGAGGACACAACTCCTTTGTGGCATTGGTATGACATGTGGGGTTGTGGGGCTTTTATTACACTAAAGGCCTAAGAGTAAAGGAGTTGAAACTCTTTTATGCCCTAGAGTTTTTTACATTATGATAATTATAATGTGTTATATTAGTTTTACCTTTAAATTATTTGTTGTTAGTGGAGCATGTGCGGGTAAGTACCTTCAATTACATTATGGGCTAAAAGTAGAGGGGTTGAAATCATTTTGTGACATCTATTATGATTTTATGTTTGACTTTAACTAGACTTGATTGATATTTCAATTTGACTATTTTTGATTTTAGTTTGACTTTGAATTTTACTTGTGTTGGCCTAAATTGACTTTGTTTGAATACGACTTACTTTGATGTGAATTCTAATCTTGTATGCATGTATGACATGTTTTTACATATATCGATCATGACATAAGAGCATATTTTCATTAGGAATTAAAAAGATGAAAGTTAATAACAAAATGTTAAATGTTTTGATAAATTTAGCTAATTCATAAGTCAGACTCTATCAATATTATAAAGTAACCTTAAATTTAGACGTAGACTAGTATGGGATTCTAGTCACTACACTAAAATTGTAAACTTAAGTTATATTATGTTATATGTACAACATGTTAAACAATTATACATTTCTAAAGTGCAACAATCTGAAATTTTTTCGTTTATCAGAATCTCGAAAAAAGGCCAAAATAACTTTTTATGTGTAATAAATTTTGTATGTGCAAAAAATAAAGTGGGTTAACTTGTGAAAATGTATGAAAAAGTTAAAACATATACAAACCCTAGACTCCCCTTTATAAATAAAAGGGGGATGATACATTCTTTTCATTTCATCTCATTTAAACCGAAAAAATAGAAAGAATATAAAAAAATAGCACTGCTCGTGTATGTGTATTATGTATGTATGTATAGAGAGAGAAGTTATAGAAAGATAAAATGTAAAGAACAAACTCAAAGGTAAGATTTTACTCATGTTTCTTGTTTTAAAACCTAGATATAAGCATGGAATTATTATGAGATCATGTTTTGAGCAAAAACAACTAATTAAATTTGAATTTATGCGTCTTCAGTTTAGGTTACTTTTCATGAAGAACACCTGACAAGTTATAGATGCCCCAACCTTTTTACATGTTTTTACTATTTGAAGGGCTAACATGATGATGAAATATTTCTAAGCTTAAACCCATGTTTTGAAAGAATAAAGTTTAAATATTGCAATGTTAAAAGTTAGGATTTGTTCATATTAAGCAAGAACACAAAAAACACCTTGCATGTGTGTAAAAACCTTAGAAAGATTACATTTTTGATCTGAAATATAAAATACAAAAATTTTGCTATAAAGGAATAAAGAAGAGTAAATAAGACAAGTGACATGAGAGAGAATGGTATACAAATGTGGAAGTAGCCACCCGCATCATTTGAATGTGAGTAAAGAAAAGTTAATACCAATGAGTTAAGTGCCAAGAGACCTCTAATGCGGATGACGTTTAGTCATCTTCATCATCTTTTCCCAAGTATAAAACCTTGCAGGTGAATACTTGTTTGAAACTCTTAAGTACCTCACGATGCGAGTGAGTTAATGATCGTATTTTAACAGCCTAGGCAAATCCCACATCGGTCGTGAACAAAAGAGATTCTTGGCTCATAAGTAACGATCTGCCTCTTATATCATCAACGCATTTGTGTACATGGCTGTGGAGCAAATGAAAACTCCACAGTTAAGCATGCTCGGGTTGCAGCAATCCAAGATGGGTGACCTCCCTAGGAAGTTTTCACCCGAGCAACCAAAAGCAAAACGGTGAGTTCCGAGTGGGCAAAGCAGACAATATTGGTGGTAGATAGGGCCGGATGTTACATAGGTATCTCTAAGGATTGAACCTAATCTATTCAAATTGAATACCCGAAGATAATATACACACAAGTTTACATACTTATAAGTTCTTACATGACATTATTTTTACTAGCTTATGCCTATATCCTTCGTAAACATATCAAAGCCATGTCCCAGCTTCTTGAAGCAGCTACACTTTATGTTCATATAGGTAGTTCTTTTTATCTCACACTTGCATATTCAATTTTTCAAAGGAACTATTAATAATTATGAATTCAACCTCTTCAACTTGCAGGTCTGAACATATACCTTTGATGAATCTACTAATGTGTTCCAATCTCTATATGTTAAGCTTTCCATATTGAACTATATACCTAATGTATGTTAGATGCGAATTGGGTATCTTAATATTAAAGATTTCAAATGGACTTTAATCCCATCCCTTTAGCTGACTTGTGCACAAGATCTTTACATAACCCTTTGGTTAAATGATCAGCTAAATTTTGTTGAGTTTTCACAAATTCCAATGATATTACACCATTTGTAATTAGATAACGAATTATGTTGTGTTTAACACCTAAGTGTCTAGAATTCCTAGTGTACACTTGACTATAAGCTTTAGCCAAAGTTGCAGCATTATCACATCTAATAGATTTTGTGGAAGAATGATCTTCCATATTAGCGATCCAACTTGCATTATAATATCCTTCTAAAATCGAAGGAAATCTAGTATAATTCAAACCATAATTCATGGTTCCTTTCAAGTACCTAAGTACTTGGTTTAATGCTTGCCAATGATATGAACGATGATTACTTGTATATATACTTAGTTTCCCAGCAACGGAAGTTATATCTGGCTTAGTACTAATCATGGCATACATGAGAGAACCAAAGACCCTTGAATATTCAAGTTATGATACTGCAACACCTTTATTAGGTAACAACTTAATATTAGGATCCATTGGAGTAGTAGATGAAAAACAATCTTGAAAATTAAACTTTAAATATTTTCTCAATATAATGAGATCGAGTAAAACAAATTCCATTGTTTTCAAGCTTTATTCTAATACCAAGAATCACCTCAGCTTCTCCCATGCCTTTCATAGAAAATTTAGATGACAAAAATTGTTTTGTTTTATCAACCTGATCTCGACTTGCACCAAATATCAACATGTCATCTACATACATACAAACAAATTATAACTTCTTTACTAGAATTATCAAATTTGTTGTGTACACATTTATCATATTGATTATGAACATAACCACTTGACAACACAACATCATCAAACTTTTGATGCCATTGTTTAAGAGCTTGTTTTAAACCATACAATGACTTAAAAAGTTTACACATATATATTATGCTCATTATCAGGCAAAACAAAACCTTCAGGTTGTTTCATGTATATCTCCTCATCCAAATCATCATTGAAGAAATCAGTTTTCACATCTATTTGATGGATCGCTAGATTGTATATAACTCCTAAAACAATCAACAATCTAATAGTGGATATCCTTGCTATTGGAGCATTTGTATCAAAATAATTGTAAGCCCTAAAATTCCCGCACGCATAACACGTGTTTAAAAACAACATCAGATTTAGGTCCAAGAAAAATCCACATACATGTTTATATTACAAAACATCTTTACCACTTAAGACTTTCAAAAACGTATGGTTTAAGGTTTTCAAAACAAATGAAAACATTACATACAACCCAATATGTGATTTACACCAAACCATATGTTTTACAAACGATAGTTCAATCCGTTCCTTCCGATCTTGAGCTCGCACCACCCATTTGTATCTATTTAAAACCTGAAAACACACCCAACAATCAAGTGTTAGTTCATAAGAACTAAGTGAGTTCACCCCATTGACCCCCAAATCAACCCGGTCAATCACACGAAATTTCAGACAATTTTTCAGTGTCCAGCGCACTGGTTGGGCGCATTGTAGGCGCACTACATAATTTTGGGCGCACTGATTTCTGATGGGCACACTGTGGGCGCACTAGGCGCCCAGACATGTGTCTGCTGCCACTTTTCACCCGTTTTGACACCTAAAATCGTTTTCAACCTTTTCTTTACCCCAAATACATTCCATAACACCATATGGACATAATAATCAAACTTCAATCACCTTTTGATAATCATAATAGTCATAACAATAAACGATTTACTAACGGGTCTTTTTTACCCAAAATACCAAAGAAATCTTATTACACCAAAGATTTCTCAAGTTAAGCAAATCACACCACTTGTGATTTACTAAACTTAATTTCACCAATTTTGAATATTCACACACCTTGTGAATAATCCAATTTCATGATCACACCACTTGGGATTCAAAACATCATTCTAATTTATGCAATTAACACCTAGTTTGACTAATTTTAGTCAAACTTCATATAAGAAGTTCACACGTCTTGTGAATCATCCATATTCTTTCACACCCCATGCAAATACACCGAAATACAATAACTAAGCAAATAAAGCACCTATTGCATATTATTGTCAACACCAATTATTCAAACACCCATTTAATCACCAAACACCCAAATTCATACATATATCAATTATACACCAAACACTCAAACTCATTCATACATCAATTAAATTACCAATCACACAAAGTCATACATACAC
This sequence comes from Mikania micrantha, assembly GCA_009363875.1. Classification (NCBI taxonomy): domain Eukaryota; kingdom Viridiplantae; phylum Streptophyta; class Magnoliopsida; order Asterales; family Asteraceae; genus Mikania; species Mikania micrantha. The sequence continues at coordinate 111,514,758 of CM018691.1, forward strand.
GATTTATCCAGCAAACACCCAAACTCTCTCATACACCAATTTAAAACACCAAAACACCCTTACTAGTTGATTTCACTAACAGGTTAACCACCCCTTTTAATTAATTCCACTAACAAATCAATCACTCATTTTGACTAATTCCCTTATTAGTCAAACACCCATCTTTTTGCTAGTTTCACCAATTTTTATCAAACACTTAATAACATCCTATCATGTTATGTAATTATAAATAAAATCACACCAATTAGTCAACATTTAAGTCAAACACTCCTATTACCACTATATGTGGTCTTAGGTATATATATATATATATACACACTACCTTAGCAATCATATTCCTCACACATTACCAAGCTAAACACTAATTCATCATAACAATGCATATTCCACCTACATTGTCAATTTAAACACCAATTCATCCCAAAAATGCATATTCCACATACATTGTCAAGTTAAACACCAATTCATCATAACAATGCATATTCCACCTACATGGTTAATTTAAACACCAATTCATCCCAACAATGCATATTCCACATACATTGTCAAGTTAAACACCAATCCATCATAACAATGCATATTCCACCTACATTGTTAATTTAAACACCAATTCATCCCAACAATTCATATTCCACATACATTGTCAAGTTAAACACCAATTCATCATAACACTACATATTCCACCTACATTGTTAATTTAAAGACCAATTTATCATAACAACGCATATTCCACATACATTGTCAATTTAAACACCATTTCATCATACCAATGCATATTCCACATACACAATAACAAACTACCATATTTTAACACCAAAACCAAAAACTCCGTAATTTATCCAAGCAATGTAGTTTCTACCTACATTGACTTTTATTGATTTAACACCTAATATTCACCAAATACTACAAGACATAAATCAAGTAGTCAACATTAAACACTCATACACCAACACCAATATGACTTATGGTTGCATATTTAGTGAGTAGGTGACTCACCTTTGCCTGTAGGATCACCATCAAAATCATCTTGTTCTTTCCCAAGCATTTGACTTGTTTCTTTGACTTTCACCACCACTACCTAGTTGTATTACACACATACAACTACATTTAATACTCATAACACATATTCACATTCATTCTAACTCATTTGACCCATTACCACTATAATTTAGTATATAGTAATGGTTATGCAAAATCCCCATTTCATTCATGTAAACCCCAATTTGATTCATTTAATCAAACACCTTGTGTGCATTTCTTAGTCAACCAATCCTTTTTGATGTTTAAACACCCATTAACCCTACTTGTGTTTCTTAAATCACCAAAATCTCCATTTTCATCAAAGATTAGTTAATCTACTACACAAACATATCAAAACCATAACTTAAACACCCTTTACCACCCATTTACATAATCATATGGTGTTTTTCACCAAAATCCATATAACCTCCAAACACCCATATTGTCCTCAATGGTTCTACATATCAACATCATGTTGTTGGGTGTTTAAATCATGTTCATATACATAGTCTTGTAGATTCTAACACACATCAACACCCAATTTAGAATTAGAGTCTAACCCAAATGATTCTTGTCTCAAGAACATGCAAGAATCATCAAAGAGGAATCAAAGAACACTTGTTTAAAATTACCAAAGGGAGTGTCTAAGCTTCACCATTTCGATTTCCATCCAAGAGAGCACCCAATTTTAAGGATTGAAAAGTCTTCCTCTTCCCCTCTTCTCTGCTCACGTCGAACACCACACACACACACACAAAATCTGAATTTTGACCTTGGTCAAGACTTTTATCACCTAAATTTCCAACTTTGGCCAATTGGCAATTTTGGCCCCTGAAACTTTTAAAACATTTAACTAGTATAACTAACCTAATCAAGCTAGTTATGTGACACCCGACAATTTCAGATGTTTACGATAAATGTTGGGAATCGAGCACGAGCGAAATTGAATCGACGAAATCGAAAAACATGAGAATGGACCCATCGCGGTACGCAAAGGCTTTTGCGAATGACTTGGCGGTACGCGACGCAGAGCGGGAGTCAAGACTCCCGAATTTCCCAGCGGTACGCGACGAACCTCTTGATCTGCCTCGGCGGTACGCGATGACCATGCAGATCAAAATTTTTATAAAATCAACCCCAAACACATTCCACTCGGTTTCCTACCACTTTCTCCGAGTTTCTTCACTTATTCTCGACCAAAACCCATCTGAATCAAGCCTCTAACCCTCTGGAATCATCTTGGAAGCTATCTCCTAGTGATTGGAAGCCATTGGAGCTTAAGGAGGGTCTTGGAAGCCATCAAGAAGCTTGAATCGATCATCAACTACTGGTTCTTCATCATCAGCCATCATTCCTACTGAATCTAGTCCTCTAAGGTAGTTTTATATGTTTATCTTTGGTTAGATCATACATGCATGATGTAAAAACACACATGCAAGTGTGTTTGAACACATGCAACTCCATGTGGCTATTGAGCTCGAATTTGTTGGTTATTTGAGGTGTTATTAGATTTAGATCTACTGATTTTAGTATAAGATTGATGGGATTTGAGTTTGGTTGAGTCATTGATCGATTTGATGATGATTTAGGTACACTTGCCATAAAAGGAAACCTTTATGTTGCATGTCATAAATTGGTAATGATCTAGACACGTTAGACATGCCTAGATGTTGTCAAATATAGATTGAAGTGTTTAGAAACACATTTGGGTGTTTGATTTTGTCAAAAACATGATTTTGAAGAAACTTACTAAATAAGGAAACTTTTACAAATCAAAAGAGGGCTTTTGATGTTTTTGAATGATTTGGTGAGCTTTGATCATTGAAATGTGTTTAAAAATGGTTTGTAACATGTTTGGAAACTTTGATTTGTGAAAACGAGCTTTTAAACGGGTACTTACTATTTTAGGAAACTTTATTTGGGCAAAATGCCACAAACAGTTATTTATGTGTAAAAGATATGTTTTAAGTGTTTAAAAGTGTTTCTACAAACATATTAAAGGTATTAACTTATGAAATGGAATTTTATAACTACGCTTTCCAAAAATGGAAACTTTCCAGAAACGGAAACATTACAATTTTCGAAACATGACTTATGTGAAAACATCACGGTTAGAGTCATAGGATGCATTTTGGTGTGATACTTGCCTTAAGACACATAAACAAACTTAACACAACAAACGTGTCACCAACGATTCGTAGAGTCCGTACAAGTCAACACACACACACACACACACTCGGTTGTGCACACCGACACTTGGAGTTGTATGGATTACAACACACCACAAAACTCATACTCACAACCTATATGGTTATAGGTGCATACTAGCAGGTTCTAGCATTCGCAAGTAGCGAGCGTATAACCGGAACTGCTCTATCAGGTGAGTCACGGCCACTTTTTCTATTTTCTACCTTTGGGGGAGAAAACATTGCATACAACTGTTTTTGAACAACAACAATTCATTTTATTTACGTATGGACATGCTTTATCATTATATGTATATGTGTGGACCCCATCACAACTAAAAGTCTTCGCGATACTCCTCGGAGCGTTAGTAGCGCATAGCGCCTAGCGTGGTAATCTTGAATAGTACTATTTGGGCCTGACAAGCCCCACTGTTGCGAGCCGTATGGCCACCCCGACTGGAGGTCGGAACAGTGCAATATTGACCAACACTTTGCCATTGTCTTGTGATGGACATGGCGGGAGGCACAATCTGTCAGCTTCGGTACCAACCAGCATATAATATAACTGTATTGACTAGCTATCAATCGATACCGCATTGTAGTGATATGTAAATCCACAAAACTCTTACTTTAAACATTTTGATGTTTACTGCTGATACAAACGTGTGCTCTCACCAACCATTGTGTTGACCCTTTTACTCGCATGTTTTCTCATGTAACCAAGGCACGCACACAAGGATAGGATGCTAGGATGGAGTCCCATGCATCAGCTTTAGTGTTTTAGGCCATTTGATAACAAATAAAATTTGTCTTGTTATGTAATGTTACATACTTAAACCGCTTCCACACTATTACTCTTTATGATTTGAAAATTGTTTAAAACTTATGCTTCCGCAACTTATATTTACAATGTTGTTTTGACAACTTAAACTTTTTCTTCCGCAACTCTGATTTTACTAAACTGTTTTATCCAAGTTATTGGATGTACGTATGCAACCAGACATGTAGGTCTTGCAATAGTGTGACCGGAGACTGCGATCCTGACAGTCTGTCGCGTTCGCGCCCCGGAAGGGACAGGATTTTTCGGGGTGCGACAAGTTACTAGTTAATTCTAATACCCCAATTGTTATTAAAACACCCACTGAAATAAAATATAAAAAAATTTCCGCCAACTATATTTCATTTTAATATTTCTCAAAATGGGTTGTTACAATAATCAATACCTTGCTTTTACCTTGTCACACCCCCAAATTTCAACTAACGGAATCATACCGTTTGGGACGTGACAAACCAGGATCTCAGATCATTAGACATAACGAAGACCTCTATATGATTTTCGAAACATACATTGGTCTAAAACTGTAAAATCAAAGTGCTACGTTGCGGAAGCGTTTTTAAAACATAAACAACCATAACGGTTTGAAAACTGTAAATTACAATGCAAAGTTTCAATTGTTCAAAACCAAATAACAGAAATGTAAAACATGCATGCGACTCGATCTCCTAGTCCATGCCTGCTTGCTTGTGTATCTTAGCATCCTGAGAAAACATGTAAATCAAGTCAACACAAAGGTTGGTGCATTACACAGGTTTAAGCATTCACAAATGTTTGAAACCACAGTTTGAACAAAATGTTTGCAGATAACATAATCACACATGCATAGTCATGATAGCTAGTCATATATACTATTTACATAAGTGGTCGACACCGAAGCTGACTGTTGCATGCTAACGCATGTTTTGCCTTGCCACTATTGTCTAGCACGAACAATAGTAATGTGTGTTTGGTCATTCAAAAACTTGCGTAGATCCCATCTACCAAGTGAGGTTTGTCAAACCTAATAGATCTATTTCCAACTACCACGCTTTGCACTACGGCAAACTAAACGGTTCGAAATGTAAGGACTTGTAATGCTATGTTTGCACTCAATGTAAACAGCTAACTCATGCAAGTGATACGTATCTAAAAGTGTTTGTTGCACATGTTTTCTCCCCCAAAACAGTTAAAATAAGAAAGGGGCCGTCTACGCACCTTTGATTGTGAAATAGAATGATCAAACACGTGAAATCGCATAGAAAGTCCTCTACGAAGAACCTGTGTTTTAAACAATACGTTGTGTTATTCGGGATATCGTTTTGTGCTTGAAATCACATACGTGTCAACACACGTATGTTAGATTGTTAGAATTGTGCATACGTAAGTACGCGTGCTTTTAAAATCGTTTAAATAAAACCATATATGATTTTATTTAAATAAACGTAATTATATACGATTAAGTTTTCGATCTAAAATGTGACTTTTATTATTCTAATACGTTCGGAATTTAATTCTGGTTCTAACGCAATTCGAATGAGTCGAATCGGAGTTAAAACGAGTGAGTTATGACCAAAACACTAAGAATGGTTTTAATTTCAAAAACTGTTGAAGGCCGGGTTCGAACCCGTGACCTTCAACCCAGTACACACACACTCTACCATGTCAGCCCACCAAACAATTGTAATAGAAAGCCCAAATTAATTATTTTAACCCATAATCAATCGATTCCCATATGTGATATTAACCGAACCAACTAAACCTATTTGACCCACGATTTGCATCCAATCGACTCTTAAACTTTAGGGTTTTTGTTCCAGAGATCTAGTCGAGTCTAAGGGTTGTTTTAATTCAATGATTCATCCACACAAGGTCCTAATTCGAACCCCTTATTGTTTCGAATGACTATGTTAATCCCTAATAAAATTTTCTTCAATTCGTGAATGTCCGACCCAATCCACATAGGGTTATCATTAACACAACAATTTCGGAGGTTTCTGTAACGATTAATTTCCCTTTTGAACTCCATCACGATCCAAACCGCAAAACGATTTCACCTCAAGAACCCTAATTGTCGAACTCTTACAATTCGATCTTATATCATGAAATTCACATATGGTTTTTGTTAATCGGGATTCTCTGAAGCTGAAGGTAGCAAATAATTTGATTCTTGCATCAATTTACATCGAAACCCCCAAATACATTTAAACTTAGAACTCTAGAAATCGAATCCTATTAATCTGATGTTAGAAACTGAAATTGACATATGGTTTTCCATATACAAGCCAAACCGAGTCTATCTGTAAAAATTAATTTGATCACTGATATCGTTTTCATTAAAAACCACAAACCCGACTTATCCCATGAACCCTAGAACTCGAGATCAACAAATTCATGACTTAAACTCAAAATTGAAAGAGGTTTTTTGCTTGTGATTCTAACACGAAACTATCTGTATAATTGAATTGGGTTTTTAAACCCGTTTGATCAGAAACGCCCAAACCGTCAATGTGATGAACCCTAGAATTAGGATTCGTGAAATTCGTTTATGTTAATCGAAATTAGCATAGGGATATCATTGTACTAACCGTATGAAAGGTGTAGGTGCTGACAATTATCCGAATTGGTTTCGAATTGATGTACTTCGACTTCTAGGTGTAGTTTCGGCCGGCTCTCAATCGGATTCCTTTGTTTGCAGCTTCTTGTATCAAATCTTTGCTTGAAATGGTCTCTAAAGGTGCCGAATAAGGTATAGGAAGCTTCAATTGTGCGAAACAAACTCGAATTATGTGGATTTGGTGACTAAGAATTACGGTTTCGACTTTTCATTAACCCATGAGTTCAATTCGACATTTTAATGGACTCATAACGTTTGCTACACATTAGTAATCATCAATAGGATGATTAAGAGTAATTAATTTCGGGTTTTACTTGAAAGAAGTGTGAAATTTGAATTTCAATTGATATTCAAACCGAATTTTGACTTTTAAAGTCAAAATCTTTGCATCTCAACTTAATTACAACTAAATCATTGTAATTGAAATGTTTAAAACTTGTTTTGCACCATTATAACCCTTGAAATTCGTTTTTGTTTGATTACATAACATTTCGGTTAATTCTAGAGTTAACGGAGTTAATCCGGAATGCCGAATTGTCACATCATCCCCTTGTTGAAGGAATTTTCGTCCCGAAAATTGTTAAATGTTAGAAGTAGTTAGGACACTACTTTATGAGTTCAAATTGTACGTGTTAGTGTGATGTTTGATCATTCTGTGTGCTTGTGTGTGCTCATACCCAAGATTCATGTCACACCCCCACCCCTCGTCACCTCGTGTCTGGTCTGACGTCACTGAACCGGTTGCGGAAGCATAGTGGTGATGTCTCCGAGGTGAGGGGTGACTTACTTGAACCAATATCATAAGCACACAGATTAACTTAAAGTAAATACATTACCAAGGTGTCGCAATCACAACCACATTACAACTATATTTATTTAATTACAATACTAATTATTAAAGTGCAAATAACTCAAAGTGCATCCTCACCGTCTATTCCTGCTTACCTGCAAAAAGGTTTGAGTTTGAAACGTCAGCACAAAGCTGGTGAGATCGACAGTTCAATTTAAAACAACATGATATGATAAGCACGTTCTCAAAAGTTCAGTTGTGGATAACCATGGGACCTGTATCTAGTTCCTTTCGGACGTCTAGTCTGTCTCAAGATATTACCCGTCGGTACATATCTTAGTGCCTCATTATCTTAATGTCTATCACACCATTAAGAAGTTCAGGAAACAGATAACAAACATTCACACAAGGGGAGATGCAATCCTCCCAGCGAATGGGGTGTCAACCAATAGTACTATCAATGTTTTCTGCTCGGCCACACATGGGTTCACTAGATACAGTTCAAAAATGAGGACTTTCAGTGTCATGATAGAGTTCAGTCTACAGGCCAAAATCCCATGAAATCCCACAAAAGTCACAACAATCACATGAAATCACACAGATATCAGTGATACATATCATATGTTCATTAACAGTTCAACAATGTTCCCCGATGTTTGAAAAAAAATTAAAAATAAAAGGGGTTGTACGAAACTCACCTGGTAGTATAGATGTAGCAGAATATCTCAAAACTGATAATAGAGAAGTGATTCTGCATTTATTTATATTTAATGAGTTATTTATGTTCTAGTTTACTGATTAGATCCTTCTGAACGTTCAATGTCAAAGACATTGCTTAGTAAATCATCAACTCGATATTAATTATATAATTAACTAATTTAAGGTTATATCATACAATGTATGATAATGTAGGAACCTACATTGCATTAGATTCCTAACACAAAGTTGATGACGCTCTGGATTAATCAGAATAATCTCAGATTAACCAAATAGTTAATGTTGTTGATTATAATGCTAAAACAGTTTCTAGATGATTTAATGGTTTAGGAGTGATTAATCCTTATTATTGATTACCCAAATATCATGAAATATCACAATGTAGCATCAGAATAGGTGAAATAACCAGATTTAACATACTAATCTGACTGTTATCACAAACATCAGATAATCATTCCAATGAGTATGTTAATGATTATGATTAGTTTGAAACACTTGGATTTAACCTTTGCATTTCAAAGATTAATCAAACTAATCACCTACATTGTCATAATCAAATGGTTTAAACCATTATAATCATAGGTATGATTTCATGCAAACCGGGCATCACAACGGATCAAAACAAGGATTTAACCGTTAGAACTTCGTGTTCTTCGTTTATAATCAATCCTAGCCATCATCTAGGCAATAATCAACAATCCTAACTATCTCATTACGTTCAAAATCAAGATCTAATCAATCAAAATCAAACTAGAAGGTTAAAACGAACCGTTACCTGTTCTGACGAATTTCTGCGCGTATAACAACGATCAGGACTTGAAAATACGATCTGTGGTGCGATTTATGGCTTCAAATGGCTTTGAAATGAAGATTTGAGGTTTAAGAGTGAAGGTTTTGCGTCTGGAGGCTGTTTAGAATCGAAAATGGACGATTTTGAGCGTTTCTATGCATTCTGATCGACTTAAACAAAGTTTTGCCGACATAGTCCCTGGGCGCATAGCCTGGCTCTGGAGGGTTGGGGGTTAGGCGGTACGCCTAGCGTGTTTTTCTTCCAATATTTGATTTAAACTTCGTTTCGCGATTCCGGGAGCATACGAACTCCGTTTTGCGCACGGTTTTCGCCCACGTTCATCATTTTTCACATACTATCAATCCCCAATAACAAAAGTTACTAAATCCTCGTGGATTTCAAGCATGACCAAATGTGCTCACGTCATTAATGCCGAATTCTTCGTACGCAACTGTCACAGTCTCCTCCTGTTAGAGGAATTTCGTCCCGAAATTTAGTGAAAGACTTACGGGATAACAATTGATCATGAAAATAAATGTGGGTATTTCTGTTTCATCTGATCTTCACGTTCCCACGTATATTCGGGTCCACGCTGTGAATTCCACCGAATTTTGACAATAGGTATGCGACTGCGTTTCAGTACCTTCACCTCTCGATCCATTACTTCAACTGGTTCTTCCCTGAACTGAAGTTTCTCATCAATTTGGATTTCTTTCAGAGGTACGATCAAGGATTCATCGGCTAGGCATTTCTTCAAATTTGATACATGGAAGACATCATGAATGTTACTGAGTTCAAGAGGTAATTCAAGTCTGTAGGCTACTGGTCCAATTCGTTCAAGAATTTTAAACGGCCCTACAAATCTTGGCGAAAGTTTACCTCGCTTCCCGAATCTGAAAATGCCTTTCCAAGGTGACACTTTCAACATTACACGATCACCTACTTGAAATTCGAGTGGTCTACGGCGATTATCAGCGTAACTCTTTTGACGATCGCGAGCAGCTTTGATTCGTTCTTGAATCAATGCGATCTTATCGGTTGTTTCCTGAATGAATTCTGGGCCAATGATTTGGTTTTCACCTACTTCTGACCAACAGATAGGTGATCTACATTTGCGTCCATAAAGTGCTTCGAAAGGAGCGCATTGAATACTGGTATGGTAGCTGTTATTGTATGAAAATTCAACAAGTGGAAGATGAATATCCCAGCTACCTCCGAAATCAATCACACAGCTTCTGAGCATGTCTTCAAGAGTTTGATTTGTTCGTTCAGTCTGCCCGTCAGTTTGTGGATGATAAGCTGTGCTCATATTGATTTGCGTGCCCAGAGCATTCTGAAGAGTTTGCCAAAATCGTGACATAAATCGACTATCTCTGTCAGAAATGATAGAGATCGGTACTCCATGTCGAGATACAATCTCATTAACATAGAGTTTAGCGAGTCGATCCATAGAATAATCTTCTCGGATGGGTAAGAAATGCGCAGATTTCGTAAGGCGATCAACGATAACCCATATAGAGTCATGATTACGTGATGTTCTGGGTAATTTAGTAATGAAATCCATAGAGATCTGATCCCATTTCCACATGGGAATCTCAGGTTGTTGCAATAACCCAGAAGGTCGTTGATGTTCAGCCTTGACTTTGAGACATGTTAAACATCGATCCACGTATTCAGCTATTTGTTTCTTCATTCCAGGCCACCAGTAAAAGTCTTTAAGATCTTTATACATTTTATCAGCACCTGGATGAATAGAATACCTGGATTTATGCGCCTCATCCAAGATAATAGTTCGAGAGTTACCGAATAAAGGAATCCACATTCGGTCTTTGAAATACAACAGTCCATCGTCTTTGGTATCGAGTTTCTTATCTAATCCTCTCAGTCCCTCAGCAGAATAGTTCGTTGCTTGTAAAGCTTGTTGCTGAGCGTCTTTAATTTGAGGAATTAGACTAGTTTGAATAGTCATACCTAACGCTTTCACACGTAAAGGCTTGACTCGTTCCTTGCGACTTAAAGCATCAGCTACAACATTTGCTTTGCCTGGGTGATAACGAATTTTACAGTCATAGTCGTTTAAAAGTTCAACCCATCGCCTCTGTCGCATGTTCAACATTTTCTGATCTAGAATGTGTTGGAGGCTTTTGTGATCAGTGTATATAATACACCTGGTTCCGTATAGATAATGTCTCCAAATCTTGAGTGCAAACACTACTGCACCAAGTTCTAGATCATGTGTGGTATAATTCTTCTCATGTATTTTCAGTTGTCGAGAAGCATAAGCAATTACCTTATCCTTCTGCATTTGAACACACCCAAGACCTTGACTTGAAGCATCACAATACACTGTGAAGTTATCAGTACCTTCCGGTAGTGTCAAGATAGGTGCATTACAGAGTTTATGTTTTAACAGTTGGAACGCCTCCTCCTGTTGAGAACTCCATATAAACGGTTGATTTTTCTGTGTCAATGTAGTCAGTGGCAAGGCTATCTTTGAAAAGTTCTTGATAAACCGACGATAATAACCTGCCAACCCCAAGAATTGACGTATTTCAGTCGGGGTTCGTGGTGTCTCCCATTGTTTCACCGCTTGAATCTTACTGGGATCCACTTTAATACCGTTTTGATTTACTACATGACCAAGAAATTGAACTTCTCGTAACCAGAACTCACACTTGGAGAATTTGGCATATAATTTTTCACGTGCCAAAAGTTCTAAGATTAATTTCAAGTGTTGAGCATGTTCTTGTTGATTTCGAGAATAAATAAGAATATCATCAATAAACACAATCACAAATTTATCCAGATAAGGTCTACATACTCGATTCATCAGATCCATGAAAACTGCTGGTGCATTTGTTAAACCAAATGGCATTACTAGAAATTCGTAATGTCCGTATCGAGTTCTGAAAGCAGTTTTAGGAATATCATCATCATGAATACGTAACTGATGATATCCAGATCTTAAATCGATTTTTGAAAAATAAGTAGCACCTTGTAGTTGATCAAACAGATCATCGATACGAGGTAGTGGATAACGGTTCTTGATTGTCAGTTTATTGAGTTCCCTGTAGTCAATACACATTCTGAATGAACCATCCTTCTTTTTCACAAAAAGAATAGGTGCTCCCCAGGGTGAGAAACTAGGTCTGATAAAACCTTTGTCTAACAGTTCTTGCAATTGACCTGAAAGTTCTTGCATTTCGGATGGTGCAAGCCGATACGGGGCTTTAGCAACAGGTGCTGCACCTGGAATCAAGTCGATTCGAAATTCAACTTGTCTCACTGGGGATAATCCTGATATGTCCTCAGGAAAAACTTCAGAAAAATCCTTGACTATTGGGATATCTGTGATTTGTTTAGGTAAAGAATTGTGCTCAGTCACATGTGCTAGGAAAGCATAACAGCCTTTCCTTAAGAATTTCTGAGCTCGCATACAAGATATGAGACCAAGTTTTCTACCTGCTCGTTCTCCTTGAACTATCAGTGTATTACCGTTAGGTAATGGAATGCGGATCACCTTGTTTTGACAGACAACTTCCGCTTGGTTATTAGAAAGCCAGTCCATACCAACAACAACAGCAAAGCTCCCAAGCTCAATAGGAAGTAAATCAATTTTGAAAAGATGATCATTCAGATTCAAGGAACATCCTTGAATAACACTGTTAGTTTTGATCAACTTGCCGTTAGCAAGTTCAATAACATAAGGAGTTTCTAGATCTACCGTAGGCAATGAAATTAATGATGCAAATTCAGGAGAGATAAAGCTCTTATCCGCTCCTGTGTCAAACAAAACTGATGCGTATAGATTATTAAGAAGAAACGTACCAGTAACAATATTTGCATCATGTCTCGCCTCGGTCGCACCAATCTGAAAAGCTCTTCCCCTAGCTTCAGTTCCCGGATTGGTGTTATTGTTTGGACAGTTTCGTATGAGATGATCAGGGCTTCCACATTTGTAACATGACCGGTTGGTTTGAGTGGTTTGTCGTGGTGCTTGGTTTGGTGTCTGAGCAGGAAAGTTGCAATATTTAGCATAATGTCCAACTCGGTTACAGTTCAGACAAACAGGACATGGTCCCGTGTGATGTAGTGGACACTTATTGCATTTGGGCGCCTGCCCAGTATAAGTTTTCCTCTCAGGAACATTTGCACCATAGTTTTTCACAGTTGGCTTGCTCTGGGTGATCTCAGCTGAGCCTTCGCCTTGGTTTTGCCAAACCACTTTCGTTTGGTACCTTTTGACACATTCGAGGTACCGACATCACTACGACTATGAACCGTCTGAGGTTTCAAAGACAAAGTACCACTCCTTACCGCCTCATTGGTAAGCTTAGTGGTCAAAAGAATCGTGTGTTTCAGAGTTGTAGGTTCAGCAGCAGTCACCATTCCTCGTATCTGAGGAATCAGACCCTTAATGTACTTCTCGATTAAAGCGGCTTCCGTAGGAAACATATCGGGAAGTAAACAAGTAAGTTCATGAAAACGATCGGTGTAAGCAAGACAGTCAGCACCGATCATCGAGTGATTCCAGAATTCTTCCTGGAGTTTTTGAATTTCAGTGATGGGACAGTACTCTGATCTAATCAGAGTTTTGAAATCGTTCCAGCCCATCAAGTCAACTGTGGCTGAACCCAAAGTCTTGGCCTGGGTATTCCACCAGGTCAAAGCTGAGTCTTTCAAAGAACAGGCAGCATAAGACACCTTATGCTCCTCCAAACACTGACTGATTTTGAGCTTAGTTTCCATCTCCTCAATCCACCTTATTAGACCAGCCGCTCCTTCTTTGCCAGTAAAAGTAGGAGGGTTACAGGAAGCAAAATACTTGTAAGTACATCCCTGTCGGGGTGGATCAGGAACAATAGTAGTTGTACCGGTAGTGGTATGAGTTTCAACATGACCACCAGTAGCATTATGTTCAACATGATCGTGTTCCCCACCAGAACCTGCAGTGATATGTGGTTGGTGTTGTGTCAGAACACCACAAGCAGATAGTTGTTCACGCACAATACGTGCTATCATAGCCTCATTTGTTTCAGATCCGCTTGTACCAGCAGGTGGAACAATGCCTGCTCCAGGGTTCACTGGTGGAGTAGTATGCGTTTCCAAGTTCCCAGGTAGAACTACGTTCGCTTCCGGATTAACATGCGGATCCGGATTTGAGTCAACATTCAAAGGTGGAATTTGATTCGGTTCAGGGTTTGTAATGTTCTGAGTAGCTCTCTTAGCTGGTCGACCTCGTTTAGGAGCCATTATTCTGCTCACAAGCAGACAAAACTCAGGTCAGTTCAAGAACATTAAAGATATAACCCGTTCTATCACATAAATACAATCCCATTCAGTTACACTGAAAATTTGTATTGACATGTGATATAAGAATACAGTATAACTACATAAATTCAGTCCAGACATGTTCACATTACACACAGATCACACAGTTATTCGTAGTTATACTTAGTCCTGTAATTTCAAAAACATGTTAGAGTCTTACCCAGCTCATTGCATTGCAACACATGTTTTTAAAGATATGTTCATACAGGACTAGGATATGTTCTCAGTTCATGCACTAAGTTCCCATATAACCAATAGATATGTTCTCGTACAGTATGGCTCTCGTATTGTACTTTAGTTACAGACACATTCACAATTAGATACGTTCATAATTCAGACATGTTCTCGTACAGTATGGCTCTCGTACTGTACTTTAGTTACAGACACATTCACAATTAGATACGTTCATAATTCAGACATGTTCTCGTACAGTATGGCTCTCGTACTGTACTTTAGTAACAAATATATTTGCATACAGTATTGCTCCGTACTGTATTCCCGCAAAATATATATTTTAGTTCGATATATTCGCATACAGTACTGTTCCCGTACTGTATTTCAGCGAAATATATATTAGTTTGACATGTTCTCACACAAAATTGTTTATAGTCCACACAAGGTTATTAGAAAAACATAATTCACACAACACCCAAATAGTACATTACACAGATCGATACACAAAACACCCATTTTATTACATCACTATTGTTTTAATATGTACAGACTACCGAAACGACACAAGACACTACAATCAACAAAAGATAAGAACAGAAAAGAACTCCTCTATCTACACCCTGATGCTCTGAAAATCCCAAACTGATCTTCTGTACATACTCATCGCATAAAGTATGATAAGAAGGAAAGTATCATGGCCACTATTGCCATGACTACTGCCAGGATCATCATCCTGGTCTCGATACTCGCCACTCCAAACCATGCTAAAAACTCTATTGCTCTCTCTCTCACCCAACTCCATCCCTCAGTCATCCATGCCACTTGCCGCCAAAATGCAGCAAGCATAATCTGTCCCCATGTCATCCTCAGTCTATCATCCATCGCGGTTCTCCAGGCTCGAGTATCGGTGTCCAACGCCTTCACTTGATCCATCAGGGTCAAGTGAGAAGTGAGGATATCTAGTATGGTCCTACGTGTATCCTCAACCGTAGCCTGACACTGCTGTAGACTCTGCTGTGTCCCCTGCAAGTTCTGAGTAACTTGCTGCAACTGTGCTCTCAGTTCTGCCTGATGGGAGGATTCTCCCATCTCGTGTCTGGCATGAAACTCGTCCCTGGGAGCCAGCTGCTTCCGGGGAGGTAGTCCTGTGGTCTTGCGGGCTTGACCCCGCATACGCCGCAACCCGTCCCAAACGGGTACCCTAGGAGGTGATATACTCTGGATCCGATCCGCAACGGGATCAACCAGAGGTAAGTGAGGAGGACTAGATATAATAGGGTGTGCTGGTGGTGGTGGTGTAACTGGTCTAGGCTCTAATGGTGAGTGTGGTAATGCTGGTTGTGCCTGTGGCACTATAGATGGAGCTCGTGAGGCTGCAGTCGATGCCTCCGAAGAATCTGAATCCGGTGCTGAGCTAGAGCTCGGAGTACCATTCCTCATATCATGAGGAGCTAGCTGATACTGTTCGCCTCGATCTGCCATCGCTGTACAATAAAAATCTCTAATCAGTATCATGAAAGAAATATATTGAATAATAAAATTCAACATACACATGATATGAGACGTCCTCCTATCTTAACGCAACTATTCGTCATTACTATTATTGGTGTTTTGCTTGAATTAAATCGAACTAGAATGCACACGTGTTGCAAATTTCAGTTATGTTGGCCACTCATAACTGGAATTTGTACCACCTGATTATCCTGGTTTAATTCAAAACAAGTTTTGTTCAATATTAATGTTCGGTGCTCTCTGTGTAACTATACGAGCCTATGGTTATAGTCTAGGTCTCTAAGTCAACCTAATTCTCTATAACCTGTGGCTCTGATACCACCCTGTCACACCCCCACCCCTCGTCACCTCGTGTCTGGTCTGACGTCACTGAACCGGTTGCGGAAGCATAGTGGTGATGTCTCCGAGGTGAGGGGTGACTTACTTGAACCAATATCATAAGCACACAGATTAACTTAAAGTAAATACATTACCAAGGTGTCGCAATCACAACCACATTACAACTATATTTATTTAATTACAATACTAATTATTAAAGTGCAAATAACTCAAAGTGCATCCTCACCGTCTATTCCTGCTTACCTGCAAAAAGGTTTGAGTTTGAAACGTCAGCACAAAGCTGGTGAGATCGACAGTTCAATTTAAAACAACATGATATGATAAGCACGTTCTCAAAAGTTCAGTTCTGGATAACCATGGGACCTGTATCTAGTTCCTTTCGGACGTCTAGTCTGTCTCAAGATATTACCCGTCGGTACATATCTTAGTGCCTCATTATCTTAATGTCTATCACACCATTAAGAAGTTCAGGAAACAGATAACAAACATTCACACAAGGGGAGATGCAATCCTCCCAGCGAATGGGGTGTCAACCAATAGTACTATCAATGTTTTCTGCTCGGCCACACATGGGTTCACTAGATACAGTTCAAAAATGAGGACTTTCAGTGTCATGATAGAGTTCAGTCTACAGGCCAAAATCCCATGAAATCCCACAAAAGTCACAACAATCACATGAAATCACACAGATATCAGTGATACATATCATATGTTCATTAACAGTTCAACAATGTTCCCCGATGTTTGAAAAAAAATTAAAAATAAAAGGGGTTGTACGAAACTCACCTGGTAGTATAGATGTAGCAGAATATCTCAAAACTGATAATAGAGAAGTGATTCTGCATTTATTTATATTTAATGAGTTATTTATGTTCTAGTTTACTGATTAGATCCTTCTGAACGTTCAATGTCAAAGACATTGCTTAGTAAATCATCAACTCGATATTAATTATATAATTAACTAATTTAAGGTTATATCATACAATGTATGATAATGTAGGAACCTACATTGCATTAGATTCCTAACACAAAGTTGATGACGCTCTGGATTAATCAGAATAATCTCAGATTAACCAAATAGTTAATGTTGTTGATTATAATGCTAAAACAGTTTCTAGATGATTTAATGGTTTAGGAGTGATTAATCCTTATTATTGATTACCCAAATATCATGAAATATCACAATGTAGCATCAGAATAGGTGAAATAACCAGATTTAACATACTAATCTGACTGTTATCACAAACATCAGATAATCATTCCAATGAGTATGTTAATGATTATGATTAGTTTGAAACACTTGGATTTAACCTTTGCATTTCAAAGATTAATCAAACTAATCACCTACATTGTCATAATCAAATGGTTTAAACCATTATAATCATAGGTATGATTTCATGCAAACCGGGCATCACAACGGATCAAAACAAGGATTTAACCGTTAGAACTTCGTGTTCTTCGTTTATAATCAATCCTAGCCATCATCTAGGCAATAATCAACAATCCTAACTATCTCATTACGTTCAAAATCAAGATCTAATCAATCAAAATCAAACTAGAAGGTTAAAACGAACCATTACCTGTTCTGACGAATTTCTGCGCGTATAACAACGATCAGGACTTGAAAATACGATCTGTGGTGCGATTTATGGCTTCAAATGGCTTTGAAATGAAGATTTGAGGTTTAAGAGTGAAGGTTTTGCGTCTGGAGGCTGTTTAGAATCGAAAATGGACGATTTTGAGCGTTTCTATGCATTCTGATCGACTTAAACAAAGTTTTGCCGACATAGTCCCTGGGCGCATAGCCTGGCTCTGGAGGGTTGGGGGTTAGGCGGTACGCCTAGCGTGTTTTTCTTCCAATATTTGATTTAAACTTCGTTTCGCGATTCCGGGAGCATACGAACTCCGTTTTGCGCACGGTTTTCGCCCACGTTCATCATTTTTCACATACTATCAATCCCCAATAACAAAAGTTACTAAATCCTCATGGATTTCAAGCATGACCAAATGTGCTCACGTCATTAATGCCGAATTCTTCGTACGCAACTGTCACAATTCAGCGTTTGCAACATTACACCGAAGTGTGATCGTTCTATGCAACTGTTTGCGTGTCCACTAGTTAGTTCACCTAACTGTGTATGTTTGTGTTTGATCATACTGTGCTGTGTAACCTCACACATAGTGAGTGTCTGTAACTGTTTGTACTATGCAACCTCGTACATAGTAAAATGTGTAACTAATCATGCATGTACTACCATAACATGTAACATATGAAGTGTAGCACATAAAATGTATAAAATATAATGTAGCACAAATGTTTGTAACGAAACCAATTGCATAAAATGTTTGTGCTTACCGTTTAAAATTTGAAGTGCTGATGTGTGAAACATCACGTCATCCCCTTGTTGAAGGAAATTTCGTCCCGAAATTTAACGTGCGCTCTCAGTGTTTGTTGCTGTTGTTTTGAACAGATGAGGATACTTCTTCATCATTTGGTCTTCCCGTTCCCATGTGAATTCAGGTCCACGTCTTGAATTACAACGGACTTTGACTATCGGAATCTTGCTTTGTTTGAGCTGTTTGACCTCTCGGTCCATGATTTCAGCTGGGTCCTCAATAAATCGTAACTGTTCATCCACTTGTATTTCTTCCAATGGTACAATCAATGTCTCATCAGAAAGACATTTCTTTAAATTCGATACGTGAAAAACATCATGAACTCCACTGAGTTCATCCGGTAATTTGAGTTGATACGCAACCGGACCAATCCTTTTCAGGATCTCAAAAGGTCCTACGTACCGTGGACTAAGCTTCCCGCGCTTGCCGAATCGTATTACACCTTTCCAAGGTGATACCTTTAGAAGAACCCGATCTCCTACTTGAAATTCCAACGGCTTACGACGTTTGTCAGCGTAACTCTTTTGTCGATCCCGGGCTGCTGCCATACGGTTCCGGATTTGAACTATCTTCTCTGTCGTCTCATGCGCTAGTTCAGGACCTGTAATCTGACTGTCCCCAATTTCAGCCCAGCAAACTGGTGAACGGCATTTACGACTATACAAAGCTTCAAACGGTGCTGCCTGAATACTTGTATGATAACTATTGTTGTAAGAGAATTCCACTAACGGTAAGTGGTTTTCCCAGCTATCACCAAAGTCAATTACACAAGCTCGTAACATATCCTCGAGCGTTTGAATCGTACGTTCACTCTGACCGTCGGTCTGTGGATGATATGCGGTACTCATATCCAAACGAGTTCCCAATGATTTATGAAGTGATTTCCAAAAGTTGGAAGTAAATCGGGCATCCCGATCTGATATGATAGAGATTGGCACGCCATGTCGTGCTACCACTTCCTTGATGTAAATACGAGTCAGTTTCTCCATCTTGTTGGTTTCCTTGATTGCTAAGAAATGTGCAGATTTCATTAATCGATCGACAATTACCCATATCGTGTCACAACCACTCGGTGTACGGGGTAATTTAGTAATGAAGTCCATCGAAATCTGTTCCCATTTCCACATTGGTATTTCTGGTTGTTGCAGTAAACCAGATGGTTTCTGATATTCAACTTTGACTTTTAAACAAGTCAAACACTTGCTAACATACCTGGCAATGTCTGCTTTCATGTGAGGCCACCAATACAGTGCCTTCAAGTCATGATACATTTTGTCTGATCCCGGATGGACTGAATATCTAGACTTGTGTGCTTCATCCATCACGAGTTCCCTTAATCCACCATGCAATGGTATCCAAAGCCGATTAATGAAATAACGAATTCCATCAGGCTTAACATCCAATTGTTCCTCCATTCCTCGTAAGGATTCCTGTACCAAATTTTCCTTTTCCAAAGCTTCAAGCTGAGCACTGCGTACCTTGTCAGGTAAGTCAGTATGTATCGTCATCATAAGTGCGCGAACCCGTCTTGTTGATGTGTCTTTTCTGCTTAAAGCATCAGCTACCACATTAGCTTTTCCCGGGTGATACTTAATCGCGCATTCGTAGTCGTTCAACAACTCAACCCACCGTCGCTGTCTCATATTAAGCTCCTTCTGATCAAAGATATGCTGCAGACTCTTATGATCAGTGTAAATGGTACACTTAGTTCCATATAGGTAATGCCTCCAAATCTTCAAAGCAAAAACCACTGCTCCTAACTCCAAGTCATGAGTAGTGTAATTCTTTTCGTGTGGTCGTAGCTGCCTTGAAGCATAAGCAATCACTTTATCACGTTGCATCAACACACATCCCAAACCCTGTGCAGATGCATCACAATACACCACAAAGTCTTCTGTCCCTTCCGGTAAGGACATAATCGGTGCACTGCAGAGTTTCTGTTTCAACAACTGGAATGCAGCTTCCTGTTTATCCGTCCAGTTATACTTCGTTCCCTTATGCGTAAGTGTTGTAAGTGGTTGAGCAATCTTTGAAAATCCCTCAATGAATCGTCGGTAATAACCCGCCAAACCAAGGAATTTTCGTACCTCGGTAGGGGTCTTTAGTGCTTCCCAATTCTTAATCGCTTCAATCTTTGCTGGATCAACATGTATGCCCTTTTCATTGACTATATGACCCAAGAATTGTACTTCTCGCATCCAGAAGTCACATTTCGAGAACTTAGCGTACAATTGTTCCTGTTTCAGTAATTCCAACAACAATCGAAAATGTTCAGCGTGTTCCACCTCAGTTTGAGAATAGATGAGAATGTCATCAATGAAAACAATGACAAACTTATCAAGGTAACGTTTACAAACACGATTCATGAGGTCCATGAATACAGCTGGAGCGTTTGTCAACCCAAATGGCATGACCAAGAACTCATAATGGCCATAGCGCGTTCTGAATGCTGTCTTTGGAATGTCTTCTTCTTGAACTCTTAGTTGATGATAACCCGATCTGAGATCAATTTTCGAGTAGTAACTCGTGTTAGATATTTTAGTGTAATTGGGATTAATTTAATCGATCAATATGAATTATGAAATCATTAAACAAGTTGGGTGTGGGGTGCACGCTTGTTTAATATTTTATAAATTCAATGGGGGTTCCAAGGGGGCAACGCCCCCTTGGCGGGGGTCCGGGGGCAGCGCCCCAGGTTAGCGGGGTCCAAGGGGCAGAGCCCCTGGCTGGAGGCAGTTTCCAAACCGCTGTTCTTGATTTTGATCGATGATTTTTTGGTTCTGGTTCATTCACGAAAAACTCAACGAAATCTTCATACTTGTTCTTGAACGAAAATCGAATTTTATCCGATCAAATATTTGGGTGAACCGCAAATAGTTTGATCTGAAAGTGCAATCCACGACTTTCGATTTCATCCGGTGTTCGTGATTTCTGGAATTTCTCTACAACTCGAACCTTGCAACTGATCGAACAGATCGTCAATTCTAGGTAACGGATACCGGTTTTTGATGGTAACCTTGTTCAGTTCCCGGTAATCGATGCACATACGGAAAGTCCCATCCTTCTTCTTAACAAATAAGACTGGAGCTCCCCACGGTGAAAAACTAGGTCGTATAAAACCCTTATTCAACAATTCTTGCAGTTGTGTAGATAACTCTTGCATCTCTGACGGTGCAAGTCGATAAGGCGCCCTAGCTATCGGTGCTGCATCCGGTGTAAGGTTGATTCGGAATTCCACCTGTCTGATAGGCAGTAATCCCGGCAAGTCTTCTGGAAATACTTCAGGAAATTCGCAAACTACTGGGATGTCTTCAATCTTCTTCTCAGCTACCGGCTTCTCAGTTATAAGTGCTATAACTGCTGTATGACCTTTACGCAGACATTTGTGCGCTTTCATACAAGATATGAGACGCAGTGGCGTATTGCTCTTCTCGCCTTGTACATACAATGTCTCTCCATGCGGAAGAGGTATACGAACGATCTTTTCATGGCATACTATTTCAGCCTGGTGTTTGGACAACCAGTCCATGCCAGTGACTACATCAAAACTGCCTAAAGTGATAGGCATAAGGTCAATTTCCAATGTCTGACCCATCAAATCAAGGATACATCCTTTAAGGATTTGTTCAACTACAATTAACTTGCCATCAGCTAATTCTACAGTGTATGGATTTTCTAAGGCAGTGAGACTAACATTGAGCAACTTAGAGAATGAACTAGACACAAAACTCCGGTCTGCACCAGTGTCAAATAGCATAGAGGCATAGTGATTATTTAAGAGGAACGTACCTGTGACAATGTTGGGATCCTCCCGTGCCTGACGTCCTCCAATCACAAACGCCCTGCCCCTAGCACCATTGTTGTTGTTATTGGTGCCATTGCCGTTGCCGTTGCCGTTTGCATCATTAGCCCCGCCTTTCTTGAGTTGTGGGCAATCCTTTTTAAAGTTCCCCAGCTTACCACACTCGAAACAACCCTTCTGTGCGTTGTTCTGGTTGTTATTCTGGTTGTTGGAATTATTTTGCAGCTCTCCGCGGCAATCCTTAGCTGCATGTCCAACTTTAGCACACCGTTGACACTTAAATTTATCACACTGATTTCCCGCATGATGAAATCCACACCTGTTGTACTTTGGATGTTTACCAATATAACCCCCTGATGATGATGACTGCTGACCACTGTTCGAATTGTGGTAAGACTTGTTTGAATCTTGCTTTCGGTTTTGCTGAAACGACTGCTGGTTGTAACTCTTGGAGTTGTTACCTTCCCACTTCCTCTTGTGGTCTCCCACCTTAGTAGCTGATGTCCGTTTAGGCAGAGTCCCCTGTAACACTGCCTGATCAGTCAGTTGGTGCGCCAAACGAACAGCTTGTTGAATTGTTGTGGGATTTGCAGAAGTGACCAATCCCTAGATCTGAGGCACCAATCCCCCGATGTACCTCTCTATCCACTTGCTTGCGGGAGTAGCCATGTGAGGTAGAAGTCTGGCTAGTTCATGGGACCGAGTCGTGTACTCCTCGATGTTGGACCCCTCCATCTTAAGGTGCCAATACTCCTCCTCCAGTTTCTGCATTTCACTACGAGGACAGTACTCCTCTTGCAATAAGGTCTTGAAACGATTCCAAGTTAGGGCATTGGCCTCGTCCAATCCCAATGTTTGAACATTCGAGTTCCACCAAGTCAATGCCGGACCTTCCAAAGTTCCAGTAGCATACTTTACCTTATTCTCCTCAGGACAGTTACACATCTCAAAAACCGATTCGGCTTTTTCAACCCATCGTAGGAGTCCAATGGCTCCCTCCGATCCTTTGAAGTTATGCGGCTTACAGTCCAAGAACATCTTGAACGTGCACGCCTGTGGATTCACTAATCCCCCTGCTGGTCCCTGTGGCCCTGTAGTGTGTGTCTGAACGTAGTTCGCGATTGCCTCCGCGACCCTGTTATTGATCAGCTCATTGAGCTCAGCAACTGTCATCTGTACATTCTCACCGGCCATTATCTTCCTAGTTAAAAGAAATGTTAAAGTGTTATCAAAGTCCAATGTGAAACGTGTAAACAATACAACAAACATCAAACATGTAATGTAGAAATCAACACAACTGTTGGCAATAAGTAATAGTTTTCAATAGATAATAATCTGGTTTGAGTACAATACTTTCAAAATCAAAACATAAGTTTTCCAAACATCTAATGTAGGGACACAACCCGCCCCTAATAAGTTCAACTAGATCAGTCCTCTGGGTCATCAATAGTGGATTCAGGATCAGAATCAACAGCTGGTGCTAGTTCCTCCCCTTCCTCCTCTTCATCATCCTCTTCTTCACCCTCCGAGACCACCAAATCTTCCAAGGCTACAAGTCTGCCTTCTAGAATCTCAGCTCGGTTCTCAGAAGCTTGGAGAAGACCAGTCAACTGGATGATCTCATCTCGCATCCCATTAACCAAGTTGTAAAGGTTATCGTGTCTTTCATTCGCATCCCAGAGTTCCCGAACATTGTACTCAATCCTATCATTTGCCCAATACAAGTCCTGACATAGTTGGGCAATCTCCTCCGAATCAGTCTGTTGCCTCTTAGGCTCAGGAACATCCAATGCAGGTGGTGGATGAGTAGAAGGTCCCTCAGCAGGAATCTCCTGAGTATCCTCAGCTGGTTCCTCCTCCGGATCCTCATCCGGATCCTCCTCCGGATCTGAATCATCCCTCTCAGATGGTGGAGGAGATGGGATAGATGGTGCTGGTGATGATGGTGGTACTGGAGCTACCGGCTCATCATCCTCCAAATCAACAATGTGTATGTATGGTGCTGATGATGAAGATGCCATATCTGTTACATAATACCATATGTAAGTGCAGTGTCATGGAATGTGTAAGCAAAACTATTACATAATGCCATATGTAATTTCTAAGTGATATGTGTAAGTATGCGTGTCTAATGTCTAACAGTTATAGTCTAAGTCTACAAATGCAAACCTAGTTCGCTATAACCAATGTCTCTGATACCAATCTGTCACACCCCCAAATTTCAACTAACGGAATCATACCGTTTGGGACGTGACAAACCAGGATCTCAGATCATTAGACATAACGAAGACCTCTATATGATTTTCAAAACATACATTGGTCTAAAACTGTAAAATCAAAGTGCTACGTTGCGGAAGCGTTTTTAAAACATAAACAACCATAACGGTTTGAAAACTGTAAATTACAATGCAAAGTTTCAATTGTTCAAAACCAAATAACAGAAATGTAAAACATGCATGCGACTCGATCTCCTAGTCCATGCCTGCTTGCTTGTGTATCTTAGCGTCCTGAGAAAACATGTAAATCAAGTCAACACAAAGGTTGGTGCATTACACAGGTTTAAGCATTCACAAATGTTTGAAACCACAGTTTGAACAAAATGTTTGCAGATAACATAATCACACATGCATAGTCATGATAGCTAGTCATATATACTATTTACATAAGTGGTCGACACCGAAGCTGACTGTTGCATGCTAACGCATGTTATGCCTTGCCACTATTGTCTAGCACGAACAATAGTAATGTGTGTTTGGTCATTCAAACACTTGCGTAGATCCCATCTACCAAGTGAAGTTTGTCAAACCTAATAGATCTATTTCCAACTACCACGCTTTGCACTACGGCAAACTAAACGGTTCGAAATGTAAGGACTTGTAATGCTATGTTTGCACTCAATGTAAACAGCTAACTCATGCAAGTGATATGTATCTAAAAGTGTTTGTTGCACATGTTTTCTCCCCCAAAACTGTGGGGCCCCGAAACCGGGCACCTCACAGAGGTTGGTTTTCATCATAACACATAGCTCTTAAACTAAAAACTTTCATAATCATGCAGCGGAATTGTAAACATAGTTTGATAAACAGAAATCAATAA
Source organism: Mikania micrantha (assembly GCA_009363875.1). Taxonomy (NCBI): domain Eukaryota; kingdom Viridiplantae; phylum Streptophyta; class Magnoliopsida; order Asterales; family Asteraceae; genus Mikania; species Mikania micrantha. The sequence goes on from CM018691.1 coordinate 111,540,343, forward strand.
AGTGTCTGTATCAAAAACATATCGGATTGCCAAAAACCACCGGATCGTATGACTCTATGCCCGAGCTCCATGCCTTCTCTTATCATACCTTTAACCTGACATACATGCTAAATCAAGTCAGCTTACGCTGGTGAGTTCTAGTTTTCATAAAACAACATTAAACATACTTAACATACACATCATTTCATACACATAGTCCATAACCTTAGCACATAACATCCTTACATCATCATCATCATACGTTCCACTGTTACCATACGAACAGTGGGCTTATGCCGGCACAAGGCTCCATAACCGTTGATCTGTCCCGTCGAAGCGTTCTACAGATCCATACTTACCCAGTAGCAAGTACTGGAGCAACCATACTTACCCCATATGAATATGGGAGCAACCTCATACTTACCCCGTAACGAGTACGGGAGCAACCTCATACTTACCCAGTACAAATACTGGAGCAACCATACTTACCCAGTACAAATACTGGAGCAACCATACTTACCCAGTACAAATACTGGAGCAACCATACTTACCCAGTACAAATACTGGAGCAACCATCATTCATCATGACACACTGGCACCATATCATCATTCATCATAACATCGTATCATTATCCTAATAACATAGGATTTCTCATACATGGTATGCTAGTATCATGTCATCATAACATCCTAGTACCATGCACATGTCATGCTAGCCGCACGTCATCATATCATTCATCATGGCAACATAAACACATTTTGCTAGCATGTAATCATCATAACATCATACTTTCATCATAGCGTACCTAGGATTTCATCATAACATACATCCCTATTTATCATCATAGCATGTTATCATTCAGTTTATCATCATAACTTACTAACATGCATTCATCATTCTTAGCATACTTTCATGCAATAATCATACTATCACCTTAACATGCATACATGGTCAGGGCATATCATCATTCATTCATCATCATCATAGGCACATATCATCATAGACATAACAATAAGCATGTATGTCAGCCCAAAACATTAAGCATAAAATAGGGCGTCTAGAACTCACCTGATAGTAGACTCCTGTTAACCTTAGCCGAACTCCTTAGCTAGGGCCTTAAGGACCTATATCAGTTACATCATATCATCACATACCATCCCATCACATACTTAGACTTAGAAATTATTCTAAGTCCTCATAGCCTACTAGTCCCCCTTATTGAATCCAAGTTTTTCGAAATTTAGCTAAGTGTTCGAAACCCTTGAAATTCATTAAGTTCCTACATACACGAATTGCCATGTACTCGAAACATCTCTAATTCACGAAATGCCATGTACTCGAAACATCTCTAGTTCACGAAATGCCATGTACACGAAATTCCATGTACACGAAATAACCATTGTATTCGAAATAGCCCCTGTACATTGTACTCGAAATACCTGCATGATTTCGAGTACCCTCTGTACATGATTTCGTGTACTCATCATTTCGTCATTAAACATCTCAGAAATTCATCTAAGACCTTGGGGAGCTAGTTCTAGGTTCCTTTGGTTGTTACCAACGTATTGGAACCTCAAAGTTATGAACTTTATGCATAAAGGTGTGAGCTTTATGCAAAAGTTCACCCTTTGTTTAACCATTCTAACTTTTGTATAAAAATCCAGCTTTCTATACATGAATCACTTACTTGAGGGTAGCTGATCCTCCTGGTAAAATCCCGTGCGTTTCCTACTTCGTTTGGTCGATCAAAGTTTGATTCCTGAAATTCTTGGACTTAAACTTCGTGTACTCGAGAGGGACTGTGCTTCCAACCGAAGGTTGTCACATTTCCCAAGGCACGACTATTTATAGACAAGGTCCCTGTATTCGAAAACCCCTGTACACGAAAATGTAGTGTACTCGAAATGTGAAAATCTTCATTATTTCGAGTACACGATTTCTAAGCCCCATCTTGGTTATTTTTCGTCTATTTTCCCACAAGTTTCTTATCCGTTACACGTACGTAGAATTCTAATAACTTGTATCTTAGAAAAATTTGGGATGTTACAAGTCTCCCCTCCTTACAATAGGTTTCGTCCCGAAACCTGCCTCGTTACATATCGAACAAATGAGGATACAACTTCCTCATCTCGTCTTCCAATTCCCACGTCGTGTCTGAACCCTTCCGATGCTTCCACTGAACTCTTACTTGACGAACCGTTTTATTCCGTAGCTGCTTTCCCTTCGTATCCACGATGGCAACTGGTTCTTCAATGTAGTTCAGTCGGTCATCTACCTCAATGTCATCCAAAGGAGCATGTGCCTGCTCGTCTGCCAAGCACTTCCTAAGATGTGACACGTGGAAGGTAGGATGAACCCCGTTCAGCTCCTCTGGTAGGTCCAGTCGATATGCGACTTTCCCTACCCTTGCCTCTATCCGAAACGGTCCGATGTATCTCGGACTCAACTTTCCCCTCTTTCTGAATCGAATGATTCCCTTCCATGGTGATACTTTCAGCAACACTCGATCGCCAACATCAAACTCGATCGGTCTTCGGCGCTTGTCAGCGTAAGACTTTTGGCGATCTTGTGCAGCTTTCATCCGTGCTTTTATCACTCGTAGCTCTTCAGCCATTTCAGTCACGGCAGCCTTGTTTCCCATTTCTTTCTGTCCAACTTCACCCCAGCATACCGGGGTTCTACATCGTCGTCCGTACAACGCCTCATATGGGGGCATTCCGATACTAGAGTGATAGCTGTTGTTATATGAAAACTCCACCAATGGCAAGTGGTCGTCCCAGCTTCCTCCAAAATCGATAATGCACGCCCTAAGCATATCCTTCAACGTTTGGATAGTCCTTTCTGACTGTCCATCAGTCTGAGGGTGATAGGCGGTACTGGTATTTAACCTCGTTCCCATGGCATCATGAAACTGCTTCCAGAATCTGGAAGTAAACCTCGTATCTCGATCTGACACAATGGAGACAGGAACTCCATGTCTGGCCACAATCTCCTTTACGAACAATTCAGACAACCTTTCGGACGTATACGTTTCTCTGATAGGAAGAAAGTGTGCACTCTTCGTCAGTCGGTCCACAATCACCCATATGGTATCATGCCGCTTAGCTGTCCTCGGTAGCTTGGTGATGAAATCCATGGTGATGTGTTCCCATTTCCATTCCGGTATCTCCAGAGGTTGCACATATCCGTAGGGCTTCTGATGTTCAGCCTTCACTTGCGCACAAGTAAGGCACCTGTTCACATACTGCATCACATTAAACTTCATGCCCGGCCACCAATAATCCTGTCGAAGATCTTGATACATCTTCGTCGCACCGGGGTGTACCGAGTATCGTGACTTGTGGGCTTCATCTAAAATCCTCGCTCGAATGTCCCCATTTCTAGGCACCCACATTCGACCGAATCGTAGCTTTATCCCATGGTCATTGTCTTCCAAGTTCTTGACTTGTCCGAAGACGCGTTCAAAACCCACATTCTCTTCTTTCAATCCCTCCTGTTGCGCCTGCTTGAGCTCGTTCAGAAAGTCCGGCGTTATCACCAAACTATTCGATTTTACTCGTATGGCAGGATGGTCAGTCTTGCGACTCAGAGCATCCGCCACCACATTGGCCTTTCCCGGGTGATATAGAATATCACAATCATAATCCTTTAGCAACTCAAGCCATCGTCTCTGCCTCATGTTCAAATCCTTTTGCTCGAAGAAGTACTTCAAGCTCTTGTGGTCGGTATAGATGGTACTCCGTACTCCATACAAGTAGTGCCTCCATATTTTCAATGCAAACACCACCGCAGCGAGTTCAAGATCGTAGGTCGGGTAGTTAGCCTCATGAATCTTTAGCTGGCGCGAAGCATAAGCTATCACCCTTCCCCTTTGCATTAGTACACATCCCAACCCTTGTCGTGACGCATCGGCATACACAACAAGATCATCATTCCCATCCGGCAGTGCTAGAACAGGAGCTTGGGTAAGTTTCTCCTTCAGCACTGAAAACGCCTGTTCTTGGTTTGGACCCCATTCATACCTTACGTCTTTCTTCGTGAGCTTCGTCAGTGGCGTCGCTATCTTGGAGAAGTCTTGAATAAATCTCCGATAATAGCCAGCCAAACCAAGAAAACTGCGTACTTCTGTCGGTGACTTTGGAGGACTCCATCTCATAACCGTCTCAACTTTAGCTGGATCCACCATAATGCCATCTGGGTTCACCACGTGACCCAGAAACTGTACTTCTCGTAACCAGAAGGAGCATTTGGAGAACTTAGCATAAAGTTTCTCTTTCCTCAGGATCTCCAATACCTCACGTATGTGGCAAGCATGGTCTCCCTCGTTCTTTGAATAAATCAAAATATCATCAATAAACACTATCACCGATCGGTCCAGCATCGGTCGACATACTCTGTTCATCAAATCCATAAATGCTGCGGGAGCATTCGTCAATCCAAACGACATAACGAGAAACTCGTAATGTCCATAACGCGTACGGAAAGCAGTCTTTGGAATATCCTGCTCTCGAACTTTTAACTGATGGTAACCGGATCGGAGATCTATCTTCGAGAACCAGCTTGCACCTTGCAATTGATAGAACAAGTCATCAATTCTAGGTAGAGGATACCTGTTCTTTACGGTCAACTTATTCAGTTCCCTGTAGTCAATACACATACGCATACTTCCATCCTTCTTCTTAACGAACAGCACCGGTGCTCCCCACGGAGAGACACTCGGTCGTATAAAACCTTTATCAAGGAGTTCTTGTAGCTGGGTCATCATTTCCTTCATCTCGGTTGGAGCTAAACGGTAAGGTGCTTTGGCAATGGGTTGTGCCCCCGGCACTAAGTCGATCTGGAACTCAATTTCCCGTTCGGGTGGTAATCCAGGCAATTCCGCAGGGAATACATCGGGGAAGTTACACACCACGGGAACATCATCAATCGTCCTCGTATCCGTACGTTCCTCAATCGCGTAGGCCAAGTAGGCTACACACCCTCGCCGCATCATAACATCAGCCTGGATCATCGAAATGATCTTTGGCGCATACATCGCTTTATCACCATAAACCGTCACGGAGCTCCCATCCATCGCACGTAAACGTATCATCTTTCGTCGACATACAATGTTAGCCTCATATTTGGCTAACCAGTCCATACCCAAAACCACATCGAATCCTCCTAAGGTAATAAGAAACAATCGGACAGGGAACCTATGACCTTCTATCTCAACGTAACAATCATCAATAGCCTCAGTCACCCTGGTCATCTTACCAATAGCCGTCTCTACATCAAATACCAGATCTATCTTCTTAACCTTCCCAGATAACCCATCACAGAAAGTAGAAGACACAAAACTCATACTGGCACCAGAATCAAACAATACAGAAGCAGGAATATTGTTGATAGAAAAGGTACCTGTGACCACGTCAGGGTCCACAATCGCATCATCCTTCGTCATCGTAAAGGCTCGTGCTTTAGCCTTCTGCATCTCCTTCCCTTTCTCCTCTTTCTTACCTGAGCCCGAAGCATCGGTCCGTGGTAACTTGCAATCCTTGGACATATGTCCTAATCCATTGCAGTTGAAGCATCGAGTAGCATTCGGGCAATTGCTAGAAAAGTGCCCCGTCTTTCCACACCTGAAACATAAATTAGTGCCCACCAGGCACTGTCCCGTGTGGCTTTTCCCACACTTGTTGCATCGGCCCATCTCCTCTCGTTTAGCCTTCTTGCTTGAGAACTTTCGTTGGTCTGTTCGACCCCTCTTAGTCCCGGAGGACTCTTTCACCTTCCCTTCTTCCTTGGCTGGTTCGGCTGACATAACATCGTCCCAAACTATCCCACTGAGCTCCACAGTGGAATCATAAGTCTTGGGAGCATTCGCCTTCACATGAATACGGACCTTCGGAGGTAAACCCTCCATGTACAACTTCACTCTGCGTTCCTCGGTAGAAACCAAGTGAGGAACAAGTCTTGCCATCTCATTGAATCGGGAGGTATACTGCCTGTGGTTCAGACTTCCCGCCTTCAGCACCAGAAACTCCCTTTCAACCTTATCCAACTCATTCTTGGGACAGAACTGCTTAGTGACCAGTTCCTTGAGATCCTCCCAAGTCATCTTTTCCATATCCTCAGTAGTCTTGGATTGCTTGACGGTGTTCCACCAGTGAAGTGCCTCCTCAACGAAAGAGTGGGCTGCAAACTTGACAGCTTGGTCAACTCGGCACTCACTGATGGAGATAACAGCCTCCATCGCAGAAATCCAGTGGCAGGTGGCCACTGCGTCCTTCTTCCCATCAAAGGTTGGTGGGTTGCATCCTTTGAAGGACTTGTAGTCACAGCCCTTCAGTTTCCCAGTCATAGAGTCGCCGCTCTTTGTCTCAATGATCACCACCTCATCTTCTTTGGTGCTTTCCTTAGTTCCTTCTGACTTGTCTTTTAAAGCATCCTTCAGTGCCTTAGCAATCAAGGCTGGTAGTTTCTCATCCATTATCTTGCAGACCTCATCAGAAATAGCCTTCACCACGATAGGCTCAAGAGTGAACTCTTCTTCATTCTCTGGTTGCTCGTTGTGCTCGTGGTCGCCTTCATTGACAGGTTCTTCATTCTCGACATGTGGTTCTTCAGGTTCCTGTGGTTTCTTTCGCGGTCTACCCTTTTGTCCGGCCATCTAACTATCTATAGGATGCAACAATTGATGAGTCAGTACAGGAATCAGTTTAGCACGGAATAAGTTTTGTAAATCGTTAACGACGTTGATCAAGTGTTATTAACCATTCACCCAACTCATAGGCTCTAAACGTTTCCCATCCCATCTCTTCAATGTGCATGACACTAACTACTTTCCTAACATTACATCTAACCCTTAACTCATACATAAACATTCAACTCGTGGCATCCGTCATCCGTGGTTGGCAATCCGCATCCATTAATCCCATTCTCAGTTTAAGTCTTGGCATTTGGGATGCCAAGATCTCTCAAACTATGGCTCTGATACCAACTTGTGGGGCCCCGAAACCGGGCACCTCACAGAGGTTGGTTTTCATCATAACACATAGCTCTTAAACTAAAAACTTTCATAATCATGCAGCGGAATTGTAAACATAGTTTGATAAACAGAAATCAATAAAGTGTCTGTATCAAAAACATATCGGATTGCCAAAAACCACCGGATCGTATGACTCTATGCCCGAGCTCCATGCCTTCTCTTATCATACCTTTAACCTGACATACATGCTAAATCAAGTCAGCTTACGCTGGTGAGTTCTAGTTTTCATAAAACAACATTAAACATACTTAACATACACATCATTTCATACACATAGTCCATAACCTTAGCACATAACATCCTTACATCATCATCATCATCATACGTTCCACTGTTACCATACGAACAGTGGGCTTATGCCGGCACAAGGCTCCATAACCGTTGATCTGTCCCGTCGAAGCGTTCTACAGATCCATACTTACCCAGTAGCAAGTACTGGAGCAACCATACTTACCCCATATGAATATGGGAGCAACCTCATACTTACCCCGTAACGAGTACGGGAGCAACCTCATACTTACCCAGTACAAATACTGGAGCAACCATACTTACCCAGTACAAATACTGGAGCAACCATACTTACCCAGTACAAATACTGGAGCAACCATACTTACCCAGTACAAATACTGGAGCAACCATACTTACCCAGTACAAATACTGGAGCAACCATCATTCATCATGACACACTGGCACCATATCATCATTCATCATAACATCGTATCATTATCCTAATAACATAGGATTTCTCATACAGGGTATGCTAGTATCATGTCATCATAACATCCTAGTACCATGCACATGTCATGCTAGCCGCACGTCATCATATCATTCATCATGGCAACATAAACACATTTTGCTAGCATGTAATCATCATAACATCATACTTTCATCATAGCGTACCTAGGATTTCATCATAACATACATCCCTATTTATCATCATAGCATGTTATCATTCAGTTTATCATCATAACTTACTAACATGCATTCATCATTCTTAGCATACTTTCATGCAATAATCATACTATCACCTTAACATGCATACATGGTCAGGGCATATCATCATTCATTCATCATCATCATAGGCACATATCATCATAGACATAACAATAAGCATGTATGTCAGCCCAAAACATTAAGCATAAAATAGGGCGTCTAGAACTCACCTGATAGTAGACTCCTGTTAACCTTAGCCGAACTCCTTAGCTAGGGCCTTAAGGACCTATATCAGTTACATCATATCATCACATACCATCCCATCACATACTTAGACTTAGAAATTATTCTAAGTCCTCATAGCCTACTAGTCCCCCTTATTGAATCCAAGTTTTTCGAAATTTAGCTAAGTGTTCGAAACCCTTGAAATTCATTAAGTTCCTACATACACGAATTGCCATGTACTCGAAACATCTCTAATTCACGAAATGCCATGTACTCGAAACATCTCTAGTTCACGAAATGCCATGTACACGAAATTCCATGTACACGAAATAACCATTGTATTCGAAATAGCCCCTGTACATTGTACTCGAAATACCTGCATGATTTCGAGTACCCTCTGTACATGATTTCGTGTACTCATCATTTCGTCATTAAACATCTCAGAAATTCATCTAAGACCTTGGGGAGCTAGTTCTAGGTTCCTTTGGTTGTTACCAACGTATTGGAACCTCAAAGTTATGAACTTTATGCATAAAGGTGTGAGCTTTATGCAAAAGTTCACCCTTTGTTTAACCATTCTAACTTTTGTATAAAAATCCAGCTTTCTATACATGAATCACTTACTTGAGGGTAGCTGATCCTCCTGGTAAAATCCCGTGCGTTTCCTACTTCGTTTGGTCGATCAAAGTTTGATTCCTGAAATTCTTGGACTTAAACTTCGTGTACTCGAGAGGGACTGTGCTTCCAACCGAAGGTTGTCACATTTCCCAAGGCACGACTATTTATAGACAAGGTCCCTGTATTTGAAAACCCCTGTACACGAAAATGTAGTGTACTCGAAATGTGATGTATTCGAAATCTTCATTATTTCGAGTACACGATTTCTAAGCCCCATCTTGGTTATTTTTCGTCTATTTTCCCACAAGTTTCTTATCCGTTACACGTACGTAGAATTCTAATAACTTGTATCTTAGAAAAATTTGGGATGTTACAAAAACAGTTAAAATAAGAAAGGGGCCGTGTACTCCCCTTTGATTGTGAAATAGAATGATCAAACACGTGAAATCGCGTAGAAAGTCCTCTACGAAGAACCTGTGTTTTAAACAATACGTTGTGTTATTCGGGATATCGTTTTGTGCTTGAAATCACATACGTGTCAACACACGTATGTTAGATTGTTAGAATTGTGCATACGTAAGTACGCGTGCTTTTAAAATCGTTTAAATAAAACCATATATGATTTTATTTAAATAAACGTAATTATATACGATTACGTTTTGATCTAAAATGTGACTTTTGTTATTCTAATACGTTCGGAATTTAATTCTGGTTCTAACGCAATTCGAATGAGTCAAATCAGAGTTAAAACGAGTGAGTATGACCAAAACACTAAGAATGGTTTTAATATCAAAAACTGTTGAAGGCCGGGTTCGAACCCGTGACCTTCAACCCAGTACACACACACTCTACCATGTCAGCCCACCAAACAATTGTAATAGAAAGCCCAAATTAATTATTTTAACCCATAATCAATCGATTCCCATATGTGATATTAACCGAACCAACTAAACCCATTTGACCCACGATTTGCATCCAATCGACTCTTAAACTTTAGGGTTTTTGTTCCAGAGATCTAGTCGAGTCTAAGGGCTGTTTTAATTCAATGATTCATCCACACAAGGTCCTAATTCGAACCCCTTATTGTTTCGAATGACTATGTTAATCCCTAATAAAATTTTCTTCAATTCATGAATGTCCGACCCAATCCACATAGGGTTATCATTAACACAACAATTTCGGAGGTTTCTGTAACGGTTAATTTCCTTTTTGAACTCCATCACGATCCAAACCCCAAAAGGATTTCACCTCAAGAACCTAATTGTCGAACTCTTACAATTCGATCTTATATCATGAAATTCACATATGGTTTTTGTTAATCGGGATTCTCTGAAGCTGAAGGTAGCAAATAATTTGATTCTTGCATCAATTTACATCGAAACCCCCAAATACATTTAAACTTAGAACTCTAGAAATCGAATCCTATTAATCTGATGTTAGAAACTGAAATTGACATATGGTTTTCCATATACAAGCCAAACCGAGTCTATCTGTAAAAATTAATTTGATCACTGATATCGTTTTCATTAAAAACCACAAACCCGACTTATCCCATGAACCCTAGAACTCGAGATCAACAAATTCATGACTTAAACTCAAAATTGAAAGAGGTTTTTCGCTTGTGATGCTAACACGAAACTATCTGTATAATTGAATTGGGTTTTTAAACCCGTTTGATCAGAAATGCCTAAACCGTCAATGTGATGAACCCTAGAATTAGTATTCGTGAAATTCGTTGATGTTAATCGAAATTAGCATAGGGATATCATTGTACTAACCGTATGGAAGGTGTAGGTGCTGACAATTATCCGAATTGGTTTCGAATTGATGTACTTCGACTTCTAGGTGTAGTTTCGGCCGGCTCTCAATCGGATTCCTCTGTTCGCAGCTTCTTGGATCAAATCTTTGCTTGAAATGGTCTCTAAAGGTGCCGAATAAGGTATAGGAAGCTTCAATTGTGCGAAACAAACTCGAATTGTGTGGATTTGGTGACTAAGAATACGGTTTCGACTTTTCATTAACCCATGAGTTCAATTCGACATTTTAATGGACTCATAACGTTTGCTACACATTAGTAATCATCAATAGGATGATTAAGAGTAATTAATTTCAGGTTTTACTTGAAAGAAGTGTGAAATTTGAATTTCAATTGATATTCAAACCGAATTTTGACTTTTAAAGTCAAAATCTTTGCATCTCAACTTAATTACAACTAAATCATTGTAATTGAAATGTTTAAAACTTGTTTTGCACCATTATAACCCTTGAAATTCGTTTTTGTTTGATTACATAACATTTCGGTTAATTCTAGAGTTAACGGAGTTAGTCCGGAATGCCGAATTGTCACATACCTAAAGACTTGAATAGCCAATCTAGCTTTAAATTTATCAATGGTACCGTCCACCTTCATCCTTTTTCTTGAATATCCATTTACAACCTAATAGCTTACAACCAGGGTAAATCTGTCAATTTTCAAGTATTATTTTGCATAATAGAGTCTATGTTATCATTAATTGCCTCTTTCTAGAAAGCAACATCTCGAGATGCCATAACCTCATTATATGTTTTAGGAGCTTTCTCAATATTGAAACAATATTCATATTTAGCTTGAATCTGATCTCTAGACCCTTCAACTAAATATAGTTGAAAATTAGAACCATAATCTTTTGCTATTCTTGCTCTTTTACTTCTTGGGTCAGTTGAAGTTGAAGAAATATTTTCTTTATGATTATTTCCTTTAGAGTTACTTGAACTCACAGTCATGTCCTTTGGTCTAGATATTGAGGAAAATCTCTCCTCATCAAATACTGCATATCTTGACTTAATAACAGTGTTCACTGAAACAAAATCATTAGGTTCTATAATATAGAACCTATATGCATTGGAATGCTCTGCATATCCAATAAAGATGCAATCTGTACCTCTTTCTCCCAAATTCTTTGGGGTTCATTAAGCCTTACTACAACTCTAAAACCCCAAATTCTTAAATAGCTCAAATTTGGAGACTTTCCATACCAAAGTTCATATAGGTTAACTTGTTTCTTTTATCAGGAACTCTATTTAATAAATAGTTGGCTGTTAGCATAGCCTCACCCCAAAATCGTTCACTTAAATCAAAATAAGATAGCATAGAATTAAAAATATCTTTTAAAACTCTATTTTTCCTATCAGACACACCATTTTGCAATGGAATGTAAGGAGAAGTCGTTTGATGTATAATTTCCACTAATTGGAAATAACTTGGATAATAATACTCACCTCCCCTATATGTGTGTAATGACTTCATTAATTCATTTCTTTTCAACTCTACCTTAGTTTTATATATTTAAAATTTTTCTAATGCTTCATTTTTAGAGTATAAAAGATATACATAGCAAAATCTAGAAGCATCATCAATAAATGTAACAATATATTTTTTATTTCCAATACACGGAGTTGCAAGAAAATCACATAAGTCACTGTGTATCAATTCTAGCACCTTAGATTCTCTTTAACATCTGTAAACGGTAGTCTAGTTAACTTGTTAGCATGCAAGTTTTGCATTTTTCATTATTCATTTCAAATGCGAGTATCAAACTCATTTTTTACATTTCTTTTAGTCTTTTATAATGCACATGTCCTAGTCTAGCATTCCATAATTCTGATTTATTCAAACTAGTACTAGAACTTGTAGAAGTCATGCACATAGATTCATTACTAAAAGAAACATCAAGATTCAACTTAAACATGCCATTACAAAGATAACCAAAACCCACAAAAATATCATGTCTTGACAATATAAACTTGTCACTTTCCAACACTTGTTTGTAAACACAATTATTCAACAAAATACCAGACAAGGTATTCTTTCGAATCCCTGGAACATACAAAACATTTTCTAAACATAAACATTTTTCAGAAGTAAAAACAAGCTTCACTTTGGCTAGTCCTTTGATTGGTTCAGTTGCAACGTTTCTATCTTTATAATAGATCCATCTTCAATTGCTTGCAAGTCGTTAAACCAACGAAGATCATTACACATTTGACTTGTTGCACCTGAAACAACCCACCAAGCAATATCATCATCCTGCTCATAATATGCCTTAGAAATTAGTGATACATAATTCAAAACAGAATTATAACTCTGTACTAAATTCTGACCTTGTTGCTTGTTTGGGGTACTTAGACCCACTTGGACCAGCTTCCTTATTGAGTTTACCAACGCGACAATCTTTTTTAAAGCGACCAACTTTGCCACATTTCCAACAGGTTATTATTTTCTTCTTGTTTGAACTCTTGTTGTCTTTACCTTGAAACTTTCGTTTCCCTTTAAGTTTGTGATTATTCTTGGATGATCCACCTTCTTCAACTAAGTTAACAGAAGGTCCAACAGATTTATTATCATCATTTACCCATGCTTTTTCAAAGCCCCACAAAGATTCTTCAATTCTGAAGTGGCTTCCAAGTTCAACCAAAATTAATTCTCCTTTTTGATGTTTTAGATTATGTTTATAATCTTTCCAGGAAGGAGGTAACTTATTAATGATACTTGAAACCTGAATGGATTCATCCATTTTTATATCATGTTGAGTAAATTGTCTTAAAATACTCAACAATTCGTTATATTGTTCTATGATAGATTGAGAATCAACCATTTTATAATTTATAAAATTACTCACAAGAAACTTCTTTCTAGAAGAATCTTCTGCCATGTATTTGGCTTCTAGGGTATCCCATAATACTTTTGTAGTCTTCACGCTTTAATAAACATCAAATAAAGCATCACACATACCGTTCAAGATATGACCTAGGCATATGTAGTTGCCATTCTCCAACTTTGATCGTTTCCTGATTTGTTCCAAGTTTCTATCTTCAAGTATTTCTGTTATGAGAGTTCTTAACACGTATGCCACTTTCAAAGGAGCAAGGAGGAAGTGCATCTTCTTCTGCCAGCGTCTGAAATCTTGGCCTTCGAATTTCTCCAATTTGTCAAACTTACTCATTATCTACTTCATTGAATTCTTGTCCGTCATCTTCCACAAATAGTTTGAATTCCTGTTTATCTCCCAAATGTTTGATCGGATAAAATTTAATTCGCAATTGAAAAATTAGTATGAAATCATATTGTTTTTGAATGAACTAGAAAAAATGATCGATCAAACTTCAATTTGGATATTCGCAGGTTTTGGAAACTATCTCTAGGTAGTTTTCAAGTTTTCTTATTCCCAAACTACCTCCAGCCAGGCGATGCCCCCGGGCCCATGCCATGGGGGCATTGCCCCTGGAACCCCTATTGAATCATAAAACCTTAACACAAGCGTGCACCTCACACCCAACTTGTTTAATGAATTTCATGATTCACATTAGTCGACAAAATTAATCTAATTAAACTAAAATATCTAACAATATGGTATCAGACTCTTGTTTTTGAACCGATATGGTCCCCTAATTATTTTTCTATGGTTAAGCCCAGTTATGAAGTTTATTAGTTTTTTATGAAACCCAACACTTATTATTAAGTTGTTGATCCAATGAGGGCCACTTTGCAATTTCTAAACCCTAATAAAAATAAACACACAAATCATATATAAATTTCAAAATTCCATATGCAGAAGTCTAAAAGACGTGAGTCAAGCAACATTCGCACTTCTCACATTACCAGAACCCCAGTTCCCACTTGTTTCATTTAAAATACAAATTCTCAAATTCAAATTTCAAAATTACATCGGCAAACAAATGTAATTGTTTCCATTTGTTCCTTCCAAAAGGTTCTAGGACCATCCTCATTCACAATCCAATCCACCCAATCTTTTAATAAAAAAAACTAATTTCTGTCTTAAATTTAAATTTCAAAATTACATCAGCAAACAAAAGGTTTTAAACGAATTTTGTTTTTAACAAAATTTATACTGACATGTTCAAAAAACTGATCAAGACTGTGTTTTTAGATTTTTTAAAAATGTTAATTATTGGAAGCTATTAAAAAAACAAGATTATAAGAACATTAATTATGATAAAGTACAAAAAAATAAAAAAACAAATAATTAAAAGATTGCAATCTAGTTTGGTATGAAAACTGGATCGTGAAACTATTAGCATTTTTTTTAATAGTGCACAATCCAAGCAAGGATTCATAATGGGTGTGGTCTAAGTTTTCATTCGTTTCATAGGTACATTATTAGATTAATTGATTTATTCCTTTTTTATTTTTTTTCTTTTCTTGCTATACTTAAGTTTGATTAATTTGATTAATATTGATATCATGAGCACAAGAAATACAATACCTGAACAAGCGTGTTTCTTTTATTTTGTTTATTTTATTTCTTTTTTGCTATTGTTGTATTTTGTTTTTTATTCCATCAATTAATCTATGCATTATCAATCAATAAACTTATTATTTTCAATTTTAATCCTTTCAAAGAAGTATAAGAACCGAAACCGAATTGAAACTGCAAAAAAATGAACAAATGAATAACTAAAAACCGATTGGTGGAGAAAAATCAATAATCGAATATTTCGGTTTCTATGGATGTTAAAACCGAACTGAGCACACCCATTAAATTCATGAACATATAAACTTTAAAAGTCGTAAAGTAAGGTTTGATAAGAGAATTAAATTAATAAACCCTAATAAGAGATTTTCATTGCAAAGGACGTTTCACAAGCATATGTATGAAGATTGTATTTATTGTTTTCTCAGTTTACACTTATGTAAAGCCAATAATAAGGGGAATGGATTGCATTAGTATGGCTAAAGGTGTCATACGTAAAAACATAACATACCTTATTTTCATTTATGCAAACCACAAGTAGAATGCATGAATTGTCCTGGTATACACATAATGAAAGGAGTTTTGCCTTGTGTAAAACTAGCGAGTAAAGGGTATATGTAAAGGTATGTAATAGTTGTACTTGCTACTAACCTACAAAAAGGAAAAAGTTAAAAAATGTTAAAGAAAGAAAGAAAATAAGTAAAGGAAAAAAAATATAATGTGAAAGTATCTATGTTGGTATTGGACGAATATTAAGAAAGAAATAAAACAATAAACAACATATAAAGAAAAAAAACTTTTTTAAGTATGAAAATATTTTGTAGTATGAAATATTTAAAGAACCAAACTAGAATTCACTCAGCGTAACGTATCATTTTTCATGTACATTAGATTGATATGTTGGTTTTATATGTATGTGTAACATACGACGCTAAATCGGGTATTAAATTATTCAATGTATAATTTTAAATCATTTCTACATATATACTATACTAATTAGAGACTCACACCTGTGTATATCTTATGAAACTCAACAAAGGTGCCTCCAAAACTACAAGGGTCTCGACCCAACTTGACCAAAAAGGAACAAAATATTAATCACAATACATCAAACGGGGTCCAACATTTATCAAACTAAAAATTAACATAAAAAGTATACTACAAAAACACCATTTCCACTCCTCTTAAGTGCTCGAACCAAGATGGGTTCACTCTCAACCAGACATGAGAAAAATTAAAACGCAACTAAAGTTTTTCTTTCACTGCAATTAATTGATAAGCTATAAATTCAAACACTTAAATTTTAAAGTTATATTACAACATCTCAGTGGTACTTTATAATGAAATAAAGACTAAATAGAGAGTCCAAAACATTTAACAAGAAAATTATATAATCTTTACAAAATGGCAGCATATATCTCACATTATATTCCAAGGAAACAATCATATACAATTTCTGACATCAAATCTCTGCTTACCCTTACAGCCAGCCGAGAAACATACCCCAAACAGAAGCCATACCCTCCTGCAAACCTTACGTGCGTCTTCATGACCCCATAAACTGTCACATCAGCCATTATATCTTGCGTAAACTTTTTGTTCCATTTGAACTAAAGCCCAACGAATTGTTCAATCTCAACCAACAGCTTATTTCCCCTCAACTTTCCCCACCTAAGTTCTGAGACGTCTATAAATACCCTCCATAAGGTTGATGCAGGAGCCACCCTCACAACTCTTACATCCTCTTCATTTTCTTTACAACTTTCGGTGGAACCCCTTCCAAAACCAGCAGCCACCAACGCAAGGAACAACCTTAGCAACCAGCTAAAGGGAGCTGAACAACTGCAGTAACCAGCTGAAGGACGGAAGCAACCTCCGACACAGCACCACTCGACCCATCAGCCGGTTGTTCGCCCAAATAACAACCGCTACAGCAGCAGACACTCGGCCAACAGCACCACCTCGACAGGACTGGAAGTAATCAACACGGTTCATTTTCCTTTCTTGTTCTAAGTAAGTCGTCTCACTAAATTATAGTTAAGACTCATCATAACAAGAATAACTTGTAATATGCTCAATCTTTGAGGATTAATTCACAAACCGGTGTTAATGTTATCAAAATAGGAACGTGGGAAGGGTAGTCGGGACCTGTTCGCATGAAGAAACGTTCTTAATTAACATGCATGAGACGATATGATCCATGCATGCGTGAAATCCAAGCCGAGTTTCACCAAATAAGCTCAAATCGATAAACTTAAAAGTAACCAGATTGAACATATACGATGGTGCTTTCGAACCTTTAAAATTTCCCCAGTAAGCTCAACAAAATGAGTAACATTTTATGAAGTCTTTCAACCCAACTGATACTCGGTAATCTTGGGAACAAGAATAGACAACTAAGAAAATCCATGTGTTTTCAATTGTACTAGGAAATGAAACTCTAAGTACTTGGGATTTATATATGAAGGAATTAGTTAACAGTAGGGATTCAAATGAGGATGCATGCGTTGGGAACTATGTACTCATAATCAAGATTATTTTAAATAAATGAGTATAAACATAGAATAAAGAAAGGAGTAGAATAATACAGGCCTGGTACTCTCTAACCCCTACGTAAAACTACTGGCAAAGGACATCCATGTATTAACAAATACATAATTGCACATATAAATATAAATACTTGTACGTAGTATATAACATGGCTTAGTCACCAATAAACTAAGATAATAGTATAGGGATTTTAACCAAAATAGTGAGCATAAGGGTTGAAGTAGACAACCATGACCCATACACCTATAAAAAAAATACAAAAAAAAAATAAAATAAAATAAATAAATAAACAAATAAATAAATAAACAAAATGAAGACTACATAGTTAAAGTTGAAGAAGTTTACAAATAATAATGCTAGAAGTCGGAACGCACCGACAATCTTACTAGAATACGTATAAAATATTGACCCTATCAACTTACTATGTTGTAGGATTTATATAGGGCAGTGTTCATCATCTCAAGAACTCAAGAATCCAATATCACCACCGCTACTGTGAGTTTTCGTAGCCCCTTTTTATGCTATTTTAACTTTTGGGGTGTTATGCATGTTACGAGAATTATTTATACAAGAATTATTTATACAAGAATTTTGCACATGATTATGATGTTATTGCATAAGACAAGAATTTATCACTTAAATGACCCTACTCTCTACACGACCATTTAACTCACATTGTTGAACCGATGGATTAATATAAGTTAGTACTAGCGGGGCTTGACAAACCTCCATTCATGGTTGGTCGCACCAACCCCTAATTCATGATTTATGAATGGTATATTTCCAACAAGAACTATTGTTTTGTGATAAGACAATTAGCAAGAAACAGGGTATGCAAGAAGTTAAAGGTATGGTTGTGGACTTATGCAAGTTCATCAAAAATATGTGTTTATCAACTAACCAATTTGAACTACTTTATCGAGTCGTAAAACCTACGATCTCACCAACAATATGTTGACCCTTTTCAATTTAACATGCATTTCAGGGAATTAGAAGCAACAAGTTGTGTGAAGAAGTTAGCATGCATTTATTTTGGAATACAAATGAAGATTCGATTATATTACCTGTTTAGATGTAGGTCATATGAATTTAGGAATCTTCAAGCTTGTATTGATACTACTTTATTTTGTAAAACATGAACCTTGATATGTTAAATGCATGATTTTGAATTCTCTCATATGCAATATGCTCAAGATATACAGTTTCGTTACATCCTTGCGATTCCGCCGTTGGCGAGGGTGTGACAGATTGGTATCAGAGCCATTGGTTATAGAGAACTAGGAAAATGCCTTAGGGATTGCCTAGACTATAACCTTAAGCTCAAAACTCTAGCATAGTGCTTTTTACAAAACATGTGATCTTTTGCAGCAATGGTTAAGGAATACGAAGCCGATGGCGTTACCTATGTGGACCTCAGCAGTACTGAGGAGGTCATACCACTAGACGACACCGACTCTGAGGATGAAGTCACCAGTCAGTTAAAGACTGTCAACCTAGGAGCCCCGACTATCGACGGACATCCTAATCAGCCCCACTTCGAGATAGGAGAGTCTTCAAGGGTCCGAGATCCTCCGACCGAGACCATTCTCAGGGCTCTTCGTGCGTATCAAGCCCAGCAAACGGCCGAAGGCCTTCGCGTTAAGTCAAGACTGGACGCCACTGAAAATGAGCTGGACGACTTGGTGCAACTAATGCACTAGATTACCCACAGCCTACAGACAGTGGACCATCGACAAAAGGTCCATGAGGAGGAGAACATCCGACATCTTGAGGACACTAGATTGATAGCTGAATTAGGGTTCCGTTGGACTTTCATAGGAATCCTCTTAACCATAGCAGGGATGCTATATCACATGTTGTTCTGATTTTTCATAGCAATGTAATCCCATTTTGATTCATGTAAGGGAGCGGCAAATGGTCACATTGCACTCTTAGGGATAATTACTCTAATTATTGTATTTTTATAATATTATGAAAAATGTTTTTATGCAAGATGTAATATATGTATCACTTATCAAAAATTATATTTTCCTTTATGTGCAGTCATGGCAAACAACGGAAACAATTACGTTGTCCGACACAACCCTCTGGTAGTTCTCTCCGACAGCGACACTGATCCATCAGAGCATTCTGATCACTCTAATGACAACGAAACGATGGCTACTAGTAAGCGTCCCAGTCAGAGCCCGGAACCGGAACCACGCCAGGCTCGACCATTTCCCCTTGGGAGGGGAGGTGGTAGGGGTGTTTGGCGAGGAGGTATGAGGTATACAGCTAGGAAAACCACTGGGTTACCCCATCAGCGTCATCTGGCCAGTAGGGACTCCGGGCCATCAACACCTGTTGTGGAACATGGAGAGTCTTCCCATGGACTTAATGTTGCGGACTTTGTCTTGCAAAGGACGTTCGACGAATGGAGGACCATCCACGAACATGGATGTAACCACGTGGCCCACTAAGCCCAAGAGCTCACGGATAACTGGGGAGAGTTGGAAGAGACTGTGCTCATTAACGACATGGGGCTGGCAGCCGTTCGTGAAGAAATTCAGAGGGGTAAGAAGTGGGTGATGGCGGCAGCAGTCCTCACTTGGGTGGCAATGATCGGAATGGCTGCATTCAGCTATATTTTTATGTGATATGATTAGTCAAGGCCAACTTCTTTTTGTTTTAAGAGCTAGAGCTCGGAAGTTGCCTTGCGATTCGGATATGTAAAACTTAAAACAATTTGTGTACTACTACTATCTGTGACAATGTTTGAACTATCGTATGTTATGCTATGAATATTGGTGTTTCTCTTATATACTTGTTCTATATATACACATATGTGCGTATCTCTTAAACTTGTATCTATAACTATATAGAAAATGCCACCAAAACGTCGGTGAAGAAAGCCAAAGACTGTTCAGACCGAAGAAAATGTTGGAAACAATGACCCACCTCACAATGAAAACCCTCTAAGCACCGAAGATGTGATACGGATTGTTGCGGACCAACTCAAGACGGCCTTTCCAAATCGACAGACAGGAACCAATGGGAGTGGAAGTCACCAAGGTCCCATCCTAGTCGCGGGTGGTACTACTGGAGAAACTAGTCACAAGGGCTGTTCATACAAATCATTCGTCTCCTGCAAGCCGAAAGACTTCCACGGCACTGAAGGAGCCATTGGGATCCTGAAATGGATCGAGAAGATGGAGTCAGTTATCAGCATAAGCGACTGTTTGGATAACCAGAAGGTTAAGTATGCCACCTGCTCTTTTCAGAATAAGGCATTGACATGGTGGAATACTCAAGTTCAAGCTAGGGGTAGAGAGGCAGTAGAAACAATGACCTGGGAAGAACTAAAGACACTACTCATTAAAGAATATTGTCCCAAAAATGAAATGCAGAAGTTAGAAGAAGAATTGTGGAACCACCAAATGATTGGAGCTGAGCACCAAGCATATACCAATCGATTTCATGAGTTGTCCTGTCTATTACCACACATGGTACCCTCTGAAGCCAAGAAAATCGATCGATACATTTGGGGTCTCACTCCCCAAATTCGGGGAATGGTGACATCTGCTGAACCAACAACTCTGGAAAAGGCTATATTGTTAGCCGCAAGTCTGACAGATGAAATGGTGCGTACGGGTACACTCACCAGGAAGCAAGCTGGGGGAAAGCGTAAGAGGATGGAATTTCAGGGTAAGAAGACAAACAATGATGCAAGAAAGGATCATGGTACTACCAAGAATTTTGTTATGGCCACTACTGAAAGGAAGCCATACAATGGACCATTGCCCAAATGCAACAAATGCAATTATCACCATCATGGAAACTGCAATGTTTGTAACAAATGCAAGAAGTATGGACACACTGAGAAGCAATGCCGATTTGACCCAGGGAAACCAAGAACGTGCTACGAGTGTGGAAGTGCAGATCATCTAAGAAATGGTTGCCCAAAACTGAATAGGGGTCCAGGAGCTCAAGGGAACCCAGCCCGAGGAAAAGCTTTTGTCATTGGAGCAAATGAAGCCAGAAATGACCCGAATGTGGTGACGGGTACGTTTTTAGTTAATGATCATTATGCCTCTATTTTATTTGACACCGGGGCGGATAAGAGTTTTGTGTCGAATGAATTCAAACAATTACTGGGTAAGGAGCATAAAACGTTAAAGGATAGTTTTATCATTGAATTAGCTAATGGGGATACCTTAGAAACGAGAAGCATAATTGAGGGTTGCACTTTGAATATAAACAAGCACATGCTTAGTTTAGACCTTATTCCCATAGACCTTGGTAGCTTTGACATAATAGTTGGTATGGATTGGCTATCCAAACACAAGGCTGAAATAGTATGTCAAGAAAGAGTCATCAGAGTACCGTTAGACAATGGGGAGATCCTTGTCATACATGGAGAACGACCCGGGAGAATCTTACATCTAATCTCCTGCATGAAGGCAAGGAAATACTTGAAGAAGCAATACATAGCGTTCCTAGCTCATGTGACCGACAAGAAGGGCAAGGAGAAACAACTGCACGATATTCCAGTGGTGAAAGAGTTTCCAGAAGTATTCCCTGAAGACTTGCCGGGGGTTCCTCCCCCTAGACAAGTGGAGTTTCGAATAGACTTGGTGCCAGGAGCTGCTCCTGTAGCCAAGTCACCTTATCGATTGGCTCCAGCAGAGATGCAAGAATTGTCAAGCCAACTGCAGGAACTATTGGAGAAGGGTTTCATCCGACCAAGCTTCTCGCCATGGGGAGCTCCAGTGTTGTTCGTTAAAAAGAAAGATGGAACCTTTTGCATGTGCATCGATTATCGGGAGTTGAATAAGTTGACAATCAAGAATCGATATCCACTCCCGAGAATTGATGATCTCTTTGACCAACTGAAAGGGGCAACGTACTTCTCCAAAATCGACTTAAGGTCAGGTTATCACCAGCTAAGAATTCAGGAGGACGATGTACCAAAGACTGCATTCAGAACTCGGTATGGACATTACGAATTTTTGGTTATGCCCTTCGGGTTGACCAATGCACCAGCCGTATTCATGGACTTAATGAATCGGGTGTGCAAACCCTATCTAGACAAATTCGTCATTGTCTTTATCGATGATATACTAATCTATTCCCAAACAAAAGAAAATCATGAGCAGCACTTGAAGTTGATCTTGAAATTGCTGTCTACGGAAAAGTTGTATGCTAAGTTTTCAAAGTGCGAATTCTGGCTACGAGAAGTACAATTTCTGGGGCATGTAATAAATGAAAAAGGCATCCATGTGGATCCTAGTAAGATTGAAGCTATCAAACAGTGGGAAGCCCCCAGAACTCCATCGGAAATACGACAATTCTTGGGATTAGCCGGGTATTATCGACGTTTTATAGAGAACTTCTCTAAAATCGCTCAACCCCTAACCATGCTGACTCAGAAAGATAGAAAGTTCTATTGGGAAGAAAAACAAGAGAAAGCATTCCAACTTCTAAAGCAAAAACTTTGTAATGCACCTATACTAACCCTACCCGACGGCACCGATAACTTTGTAGTATACTGTGATGCATCGCATCAAGGCCTGGGTTGTGTATTAATGCAGAAAGATAAAGTTATCGCATACGCTTCGCGACAACTAAAGGTGCATGAAAAGAATTACACCACACATGATTTAGAACTAGGTGCAGTTGTGTTTGCACTCAAGATTTGGAGACACTACTTATACGGTACAAAGTGTGTAGTGTACACTGATCACAAAAGTTTGCAACACATCTTCGATCAGAAAGAATTAAACATGAGGCAAAGACGATGGGTCGAACTGTTAAATGATTACGATTGTGAGATACGATATCACCCGGGAAAAGCAAACGTGGTAGCTGATGCATTAAGTCGCAAAGAGAGGGTTAAGCTAACCCGAGTACGAGCTCTTAGCTTGACAATACAGTCCAGTCTTATTCCCCGAATAAGAGAAGCACAGAAAATAGCACTACAAGAAGGGCATTACAAAGATGAATTACTAAGGGGAATGGATAAGCAATTCAATGTTAAAGATGATGATGTGTCCTACTTCATGAACAGGATTTGGGTGCCTACTTTGGATAACCTCAGACAGATAATTCTAGATGAGGCTCATAAGTCCAGGTACTCCATTCACCCAGGTGCCGACAAAATGTATCAAGATCTTAAGGGGTACTATTGGTGGCCCGGTATGAAGAAGGATATCGCGTTATATGTGGGAAAATGTCTGAATTGCTCCAAGGTAAAAACAGAACACCAAAAGCCTTCAGGATTGTTGCAACAACCTGAACTTCCCCAGTGGAAATGGGAGCAAATCTCCATGGATTTTATTACTAAACTTCCCCGAACAGTTGGAGGTTATGACACCATATGGGTTATTGTTGACCGGTTGACTAAATCGGCTCACTTTTTACCAATAAGGGAAGACTATAAGATGGAGAAACTTGCTAGTATTTATATCAAGGAAGTTGTTTCTAGACATGGTGTTCCTTTGTCTATCATTTCTGATCGTGATAGTCGTTTTACTTCAAGGTTTTGGCAAACACTGCAAAAAGCTTTGGGAACACATTTGGACCTTAGTACAGCGTATCATCCTCAAACAGATGGTCAAAGTGAAAGGACCATTCAAACATTAGAAGATATGCTGAGAGCCTGTGTGCTAGATTTTGGTGGTAGCTGGGATTCTCATTTGCCCTTGGTTGAATTTTCTTACAATAACAGTTATCACTCTAGCATACAATGTGCACCATTTGAGGCGTTATACAGACGCAAGTGTCGATCGCCTGTTTGTTGGACTGAAATTGGTGAATCACAACTCACTGGTCCAGAGTTAATCCAAGAAACGACTGATAAGATCTTTAAGATTCGGGAACGAATAAAAACCGCGAGAGATCGTCAGAAGAGTTACGCTGATAGAAGGCGAAAGCCTTTGGAATTTGCGGTCGGTGACAAAGTTCTTTTGAAAGTATCACCATGGAAGGGAGTGGTACGATTCGGTAAGAAGGGGAAGCTTGCACCACGATATGTTGGACCTTTTGAAATTCTTGAAAGAATAGGTCCTGTTGCTTACAAGTTGAAACTACCTCAAGAACTTGGTGGGGTTCACGATACTTTTCATGTTTCTAATCTTAAGAAATGTTTGTCTGATGAGTCTTTACACATACCCCTCGAGGAAGTCCGTTTGGACAATAAACTTCATTTCATCGAGGAACCTATCGAGATTATGGATCGAGAAATCAAGAAATTAAAACAAAGCCGCATTCCCATCGTTAAAGTACGCTGGAACTCTAGGCGTGGACCTGAATTTACATGGGAACGCGAAGATCAAATTAAACAGAAATACCCGCATTTATTCACTAATGTACTACCCTCCGATAACAACAATTGAATTTCGGGACGAAATTCTACTAACTGGGGGAGACTGTAACATACGACGCTAAATCGGGTATTAAATTATTCAATGTATAATTTTAAATCATTTCTACATATATACTATACTAATTAGAGACTCACACCTGTGTATATCTTATGAAACTCAACAAAGGTGCCTCCAAAACTACAAGGGTCTCGACCCAACTTGACCAAAAAGGAACAAAATATTAATCACAATACATCAAACGGGGTCCAACATTTATCAAACTAAAAATTAACATAAAAAGTATACTACAAAAACACCATTTCCACTCCTCTTAAGTGCTCGAACCAAGATGGGTTCACTCTCAACCAGACATGAGAAAAATTAAAACGCAACTAAAGTTTTTCTTTCACTGCAATTAATTGATAAGCTATAAATTCAAACACTTAAATTTTAAAGTTATATTACAACATCTCAGTGGTACTTTATAATGAAATAAAGACTAAATAGAGAGTCCAAAACATTTAACAAGAAAATTATATAATCTTTACAAAATGGCAGCATATATCTCACATTATATTCCAAGGAAACAATCATATACAATTTCTGACATCAAATCTCTGCTTACCCTTACAGCCAGCCGAGAAACATACCCCAAACAGAAGCCATACCCTCCTGCAAACCTTACGTGCGTCTTCATGACCCCATAAACTGTCACATCAGCCATTATATCTTGCGTAAACTTTTTGTTCCATTTGAACTAAAGCCCAACGAATTGTTCAATCTCAACCAACAGCTTATTTCCCCTCAACTTTCCCCACCTAAGTTCTGAGACGTCTATAAATACCCTCCATAAGGTTGATGCAGGAGCCACCCTCACAACTCTTACATCCTCTTCATTTTCTTTACAACTTTCGGTGGAACCCCTTCCAAAACCAGCAGCCACCAACGCAAGGAACAACCTTAGCAACCAGCTAAAGGGAGCTGAACAACTGCAGTAACCAGCTGAAGGACGGAAGCAACCTCCGACACAGCACCACTCGACCCATCAGCCGGTTGTTCGCCCAAATAACAACCGCTACAGCAGCAGACACTCGGCCAACAGCACCACCTCGACAGGACTGGAAGTAATCAACACGGTTCATTTTCCTTTCTTGTTCTAAGTAAGTCGTCTCACTAAATTATAGTTAAGACTCATCATAACAAGAATAACTTGTAATATGCTCAATCTTTGAGGATTAATTCACAAACCGGTGTTAATGTTATCAAAATAGGAACGTGGGAAGGGTAGTCGGGACCTGTTCGCATGAAGAAACGTTCTTAATTAACATGCATGAGACGATATGATCCATGCATGCGTGAAATCCAAGCCGAGTTTCACCAAATAAGCTCAAATCGATAAACTTAAAAGTAACCAGATTGAACATATACGATGGTGCTTTCGAACCTTTAAAATTTCCCCAGTAAGCTCAACAAAATGAGTAACATTTTATGAAGTCTTTCAACCCAACTGATACTCGGTAATCTTGGGAACAAGAATAGACAACTAAGAAAATCCATGTGTTTTCAATTGTACTAGGAAATGAAACTCTAAGTACTTGGGATTTATATATGAAGGAATTAGTTAACAGTAGGGATTCAAATGAGGATGCATGCGTTGGGAACTATGTACTCATAATCAAGATTATTTTAAATAAATGAGTATAAACATAGAATAAAGAAAGGAGTAGAATAATACAGGCCTGGTACTCTCTAACCCCTACGTAAAACTACTGGCAAAGGACATCCATGTATTAACAAATACATAATTGCACATATAAATATAAATACTTGTACGTAGTATATAACATGGCTTAGTCACCAATAAACTAAGATAATAGTATAGGGATTTTAACCAAAATAGTGAGCATAAGGGTTGAAGTAGACAACCATGACCCATACACCTATAAAAAAAATACAAAAAAAAAATAAAATAAAATAAATAAATAAACAAATAAATAAATAAACAAAATGAAGACTACATAGTTAAAGTTGAAGAAGTTTACAAATAATAATGCTAGAAGTCGGAACGCACCGACAATCTTACTAGAATACGTATAAAATATTGACCCTATCAACTTACTATGTTGTAGGATTTATATAGGGCAGTGTTCATCATCTCAAGAACTCAAGAATCCAATATCACCACCGCTACTGTGAGTTTTCGTAGCCCCTTTTTATGCTATTTTAACTTTTGGGGTGTTATGCATGTTACGAGAATTATTTATACAAGAATTATTTATACAAGAATTTTGCACATGATTATGATGTTATTGCATAAGACAAGAATTTATCACTTAAATGACCCTACTCTCTACACGACCATTTAACTCACATTGTTGAACCGATGGATTAATATAAGTTAGTACTAGCGGGGCTTGACAAACCTCCATTCATGGTTGGTCGCACCAACCCCTAATTCATGATTTATGAATGGTATATTTCAAACAAGAACTATTGTTTTGTGATAAGACAATTAGCAAGAAACAGGGTATGCAAGAAGTTAAAGGTATGGTTGTGGACTTATGCAAGTTCATCAAAAATATGTGTTTATCAACTAACCAATTTGAACTACTTTATCGAGTCGTAAAACCTACGATCTCACCAACAATATGTTGACCCTTTTCAATTTAACATGCATTTCAGGGAATTAGAAGCAACAAGTTGTGTGAAGAAGTTAGCATGCATTTATTTTGGAATACAAATGAAGATTCGATTATATTACCTGTTTAGATGTAGGTCATATGAATTTAGGAATCTTCAAGCTTGTATTGATACTACTTTATTTTGTAAAACATGAACCTTGATATGTTAAATGCATGATTTTGAATTCTCTCATATGCAATATGCTCAATATATACAGTTTCGTTACATCCTTGCGATTCCGCCGTTGGCGAGGGTGTGACAGTATGGATCCGACAAATTAACGTAACTAACTAACTGAGGTGTGACCCGTAAGAGTTACACCTTGGGCAACGAACATTAAATCCGCTTAATTTTATTAACTGGTAATCCCTAATTCCTGTTAATCTGGTTTACCGCAACAGAAAATACAGTGAGGAACAATTTTTTTCCTTCCTGAAATAATTGTTGGCGTCAAAAGAAAAAATAGGGAGCCATCATATTCGATTAAAAGGAAAAACAATTTTGCTCTTTGGTTGAGGTCACACCATGAGAAAGAAAATAGAAAATTTTGGTCGCATATCTCAAGAGCAAAAGAACACCATTTGTGGTTTCTGATCAACCACCGTAAGCCACCACCGGCTTCTACTGTGAATTAGGAACCCGTTCGTGCTCGTGTTCTAGCATTCGTTCGTTGAACCTTGGTTCAAACTCTTAACTATTAACCAAAGAGATATAATCTTCTCATCGGTAGATTAGATTAGTTAAAATTATTTGTGTTTGTATATTTTGTAACCATGATCCTGATTGGCAATTTTAACAATGTTAAAAGTATGAAACCCTAATTCTGATGCATTAATATTAAATGTGGATTTAATATATTAATTGGTCAAACTTATTTTTACCTAAAAGTCAAACTGAATGCCACTCGAATTCCCAACAACGGTATCATAGCTAGGCTTACAACATGCAAATTGGATCTGGTCAGTTTAACAAGCTACAAATCACAAATTCTAAATTGTTTACTATTTAGAATTTCTGATCCAGATATAGATCTCTAATTATTTTTATGTATTGGTCAAAGTTATAATTGACTAAAAAAATTACCCAGTTTAATTATGAGGTTGTAATAGAATAGGGTTTTTATTTTCTCATTATATATTTTATTTTATTTTATTGTAATATTGTAATGACAAAAGACCTGAAGACAAAATTGAAGAATCAAAATCAAGAAGCATGGATCTAAAGGTAAGTGGGAGCAACTTAAGATCACAAGATGCACTAGGTTCATCATTGAGGTTGGTTGTGAGTTGTGACCCCATGTCCTACTTTGTTTTGTTGCTTGGCTCTAGGAAAATCAAACATAATTTGGCCTTATGATTTATATATTTGTTTAGTTTGATATTGTGGTTGCTTTATCTTATAAATGTTATAACCTACTAACCAAATACCAAAAAAAAAATTAAAAGAAGTTTTATAACTTGATCACAATAAAATGTAACAAGTTCTAGAACTAATAAATTTTAAAACTTGTAAAAGTTTTATGAAACAAATGGTTTATTTTGAAAAATATAACCAATTGAGTTTTTACAATTTAAAATTGTTTTAAAACTCAAAAACTTAATAGATTAACTATTAACTTTTGAATTGTTATATAAGTCACGACAAACTTAGTTTTAATTGGTTATTTAAAATTAAGTGTTATGAGATATGAAAGGGTTCATCACAAATGTCACGACATTAAATATAGTAATCCTGGATTTTACAACTTATGTATGATTAGATCATGTGTTATGTTTGACCCTTATTCGTTAAACACTAAAATTGGATTCCATATATACAAAATCTATAGTCTATGCTATCCTATTATAAGGGACACTTGGAGCATAATGCGAAACACCAGTGTTTGGAGCCACAACACCACACTTGGCGCGTGCCACCCCCAATCAACGACATAATACGTTGGGGTGTGAGTTTGATTGTTCATAAGCTCATGGTGGTATGTTAAAGTTTGAATAAATTAACAACCATTTGAATAAAACTATTCATTCAATCACCAAACATTAAATAGTCACTACAATAATTCAGATCCAAATCAAAACATTACAATAAGCAAAGTCTAAACAGTTGATTTAAATAAATTAAAGTAGGTCTCTAAACCTATCATATGTCTACATTCCAATCCTCTTAACTTGTCACATATGTGAAATAGAGTTTGTCAACTATTTGCATAGTTGGTGAGTTCACACACTAAGTTTGAATACTATGTATAAAAAGGATGCAAATTATTGCCTAACTAGAATATGTATCATAGGCATATCATACATACAAGTTTGAATTATAGAATGAATACATGAATAACAATAGCTTGTGTCCAAACAAGTATCCTTACATAATAATTCAAGTATAACAACACAAAAATTATCATTTGTAATTCAACTAGTTTGCTAGGTGTACTTTTCACCTTTGTCACACAAAGGCAAAATCCATAGAGAAGATGGTATCTAACACATCTTAGACTACTAAGTACCAGCTTACTTGACTCTCAACACACATAGAATCAACACATTGTATAAGCTTTACACCTAACACATAAAGCTAACTAGGTCTGAGGCTTGCATCATAGATTGAATAAATAATAGAATGAATAAAGTTTGAACAAGACATGTGTAACATCCATACAAACAATAATATAAAAAAGGGAGTGTGAAGAAAACTCACATGTTTGAATGCTAGCTAGTTCCAAGTCCTTGATTAGAGAATGAGGAAACAAGCTAATCTACTCATCTATGGTTTAAGTAATCAAGTCTTGCCAATCCTATAGTTCAAGTTGAAGGATCCTAAAACTATGACATCCTAATGGAAGTCCTAGTTAAAAGAATCTATATTTGAATGGTCACATAGAATAAGTGTTCTTACAATATTGATTTAATAAAATATAATATCAAATATATTCTTTTTATTTATCAATATTATTGTATGAATAAACTAGACTAATTGTTTAAGAATATTTAATAATATACTTAT